>QLOD02000001.1:22940420-22952964 GCA_003260245.2 Sideroxylon spinosum | reverse complement strand
ATACTAAACTTTGAACTCTAGAGAGATGAAGGTTTGAAACTCTTTCTGAACTTGAAAACTCCTTTAAATAACCAAATTTAAGGAGAGGAGAGGGAATGGCCACATGAGCTAGAGAGCGCTGGCTCTTGGAGAGGAGAGGAGGCCGAATGCTTGAGGGAGAAGAGAGGCCTTGGCGGGTGATCACTTTCAAAATAATGTAATTAAAATGCCTCCCAAGTGTAAGAGGATGCGGTGTAATTTAACCCTAGGGAGACCAGGTATCGAATTCAAAGGGAGCCTAAAGCATTTCTATTCCTTGAATTTTCTAAGTTTAAATCTACTGTTTATGTTGCAAAAAGTAAATCTCTAGGTTTGAATTGGTTTCGAGTTTTATCCTAAGGCAAGCAAAAGTAAACACCAAAAATTTTAAATCAAATCATGTAAACATAAAACTAGCCTAAACAAAGAATTAAATCAACTCAACATTAAGTAAACAACTTAAATATTCACATTAAACAAATGACTTCTATTCTACCAATTAACTACTTAACTTGCAAGTAATGAGTTAAACCAAAATAAAACAATAATCGAATAATAAAAACAGCAAATAAAAATAAATAAAAATAGTACACAATCTTTCAAGATTCGAAAATGATAAACACAAATCTTGATCCACCCTACAAATCCGGGGGGATTCCCTATTTCATGATTCGATGTGATTATTCAAAGGAAAAATAAATTAAAAGATGATTTCTTGAAAAATTTTGATTCCAAAACACAATTCAAAAATCTCGTTTAGGATTATAGAACCTAAAAAAGTTCTGATATTTTATTTTGGTTCAAATATGATTTAGTTATTTCAAAATTATTGAGAAGTTAAAATCAAGATTCCTTTTCAGGGATTTCAGAGAATATGAACATGAAAACTTATTTTTGAAAACTTTTGATAATAAATAAATACAGATCTAAAAAATATAAATCCATACATATAAGTTTTCAAGTTGCATGCGCAGATCTATTCACATCTTATCATTCAATACGGATCTGCGCATCATTGATGGGTTGGGTTAAGAAAATAATATAGCCTAGCATAATAAAAATAAAGCAAGAATAATAACAAAAAGAATAGAGAGGGGGAACAAACTCCATTGCAACAAAAACTTGTCTTCTATTGAAAGTAATGAATATCCAAAGCTTTAATCCGATCTTTCAAACGTAAAAGTGCTCAAAAACAAACTAAAGATACTCAAAGAATTTAAGAGAAAACTAATAAAAAAACCTAGAGTATATGATGGCTCTCAAAATATAAACTGAAAAACTATCAAAGTACCTCCCTAGGCTTCCATATAAATTAGTATTTATAGGAGACCCCAGAGCCCTAGGTCAAATTACAAAACACGGAATTACTATAGTGGCTGCAGCATTCTGATGCCAACCTAGTGTCCCGACATTGTAAGTAAAATTCTAATCGGCTACTCTCAAGTTTGCTAGCATCCCGACAGGATTCTATCATCCTGACACTATAACTCTTTTTCTTTCTTTGTTCCACTTTATTCCATGTTTTGTCCTTTTTACACCTTTCTTGCTAGCTTTTCCATTATAATTACTATACAAAAGAGCATGACACTGCAATAATATAAATTAAATTAAAGTAAAAAAGTTAAAATAAAATTTACTAGAAATAACAATGCAAATTAGAGTTTATTATTACTCTTTTTATGTGTAATCACATCCCCAGCTTGAGCATTGGTAGTCTTTAGCAATGAAATTGAAAATAAATTTAAACAACCAAATCTTGTTTTATCTTTTCATTGGAAACACGAATGCACTTAGCTATGTGCAGCAAGCCTTTTGAACCCTTAGGTTCCCCCTAGTGGACGAGTGTAGTCTCGTAAGGGTTTGTAATGAATCTACCCACAAAATTCCTAACCGGTTCTCTATGTTTAGTGTAAGCCCTTCATTCAACCCATGATTCAATCTTAATAACGAATAAATTATAGAACTCAAAAATTATACAAGTCATTTCAATGCAGATTAAACCTAACCAACTTCCAACCGTATCACTTCAAATTTAAAACTTCATATCATTTAATTAACCAAGCCACCAAACATGTTCAAAGACTATGATTTAAACTTCAATTCTCACCAAAAATGCCCACTCTTAAAATGAATCACTCTAGAATAGGTTACCCTCATGGTTCATGCAAGATTACAAAACTAAGTGCACTGCACCTATTCAAAGACATGACTAAAAGAATTAAATCATAAGTAAATTAGATAGCTTCATGGAAGGAATGTACAATGCATACATAAGAATATTACTATGAATCCACATGTGATGGATCAATGTTCTTCCAAAAACCTTTCACCTAAAGTCCATTAGGTCTTTCATTTGGTTGTAACTTGGCGATAGGTGTTGGGCTAACAAATGAAAGATAGGGATTTCAAAGTGCAATATCATGGGAACCGGATATAAAGTGCTTTAATTTATCATCTTTCCTCCCCCAACAGCTCTTTCCACTTTCTTACACACCAAACTTAAGAATCTCCACTTAGAGCTTTATTCGAGTATGAACACATCTTTTTTTCATGGGATTAATATCAATGATTTTCTAAAATGCAGTCTTTCATACTTTTTTTTCTCTTTCTCTTTGTTTTTTCCTTTCAAAGTGCATTCCAACAATCCATGTATATCTTTTGTCCTTTGCCCTTCTATATATATACATATTTTCACTCCCTTATCTACCTTGCTTTAAAGAGATTGCATCAGAGTCCCATGACATGCAAGGGTTGGCTCATCTACACAACTAAGGTTAAAGGTTGTATATATTATGGTCAATCAAAAGAAAATTTTCATATATATATTTTTGGTTTCAAGTTGGCTCTTAAGGCAATGTTATGAAAGAAAGGGTATAGGCTTCAAAGTGTTCAAACATGGCCCAACATCACTTTAAAGGCTAATGGCCGTCTTCGGAAGCATTAATCTAAGCATATAAATCAATAGTAAATTCTTGTGCATTTAATACCAAACAAGCAGATGTGATGAAGCTGTTCAAGAAAATGAGATGAAACAAAATCAGAAGATTTTATGTTGAACCCTTAAGAACAAAAAGTACGGCTCTCAAGGTCACAAAACGTAGGGTCATAATAAGTCTCTACCTATGTCTAGGCATACTTGGATGGCTAAATCTCATGAACTTTACTCCTTAATACATTATCAGTTCAATGGCATCGAATGAGGTTTTCAATGCATAAAATTCTTCACACTCAAATTGAATTTCATACTTTATCTAAAATTGAAACCAAACCATTATTGTTTTCATGACTATGACCAACCTTAAACTGATTGAAAATATGTGCAACTAGATCCATATTTTACTAAGTTAAGTCTTCTAAGTTCAAAATTTGCCCTATTTTTGAAAGAAAGAAAAAATTTGTTCATGTAAGACTAAATTCATCATGCTACTCTACCGCCCAACTAAAAACACACATTGTCCCCAATGTATCAATTAAAGTGTACGTGGGTCTGTAGTGTGCAAAAAAGCATGATGACGGACATAACATTAAACTTAACAAAGAAAAAGTATAGATAAAGCATGCACTACCTAACTCTACCCCCTAACTTAATTTGTATAACTTCACAAAAATATGATAATCATGTAAAAAAAAGTGAAGCATAAATTTGAAAGAAGTAGAGCAGGGTAAGTATTACCTACTAGGAATACAAAAAGGTATAGAATAGTAAAGTAGAGAGAAAAAAAACTAATTTACGAGACACGGTGTCTCCAATGTTGTCCAAGTTTGAAACAAGAGCACCCTCCAACTCGGCTTGGCTTAACTCCACCTATGGGTTCTCAAAGAACTGGTGTGGAATCAAATTAAATCCATGTCTACCACGTGGCTGAATGTGGGTTCTCAAAGAACTGGTGTGGAATCAAATTAAATCCATATCTACCACGTGGCTGGGGTTGATGAGGAATGGGTAGGAGAACACCTTCCACAAAATCTATATCTGTCAACATTTCAGGGTTCAAATCTACCGAGTCAGCACCATCCTCTACTATGTCATTCTCTTCAAACATGGTACATAAGTCAAATGAATCTCCCCAAATATTGATATTCCTTGGCATACTCAAATCATCTAGGAGCAATTGAAGCAGAAATCTGTACTTGCATAGCAAGTTAGAAGATAGCAAGAGCATCCATAAACCATATCAAAGTAAAACAAGAGAGAGAAAAACTAAAAATAAAAATAACAAGAAATAAACAAAATAAATAGAGATAGAAGGCAATTTTTTTTTTGATGACGCCATTCCTATAGCTAGAACTCAATTAAGAGAAAAAAATAAAATAAAAAAATAAAGGAAGAAGGAAGAGAAGAAATAGAAAAAAAAGAGAAAGAAAAAAATTCTAGTACTACAACTTTGGAGGATTTGGAGCATCATTCAGAAGATGGGGCATCAAGAAGATCCCACGATTCAATTGCGGCAACAAAGTTATCGAGATAGCTTTTTAACTTATGCCCATTCACCTTGAAGTAGTTCTTATTCTTAGGGTTCTCAATTTCTATAGTGCCATGCCCAGAAACATGTCACACAATGAATGGTCCAACCCATTTTGATTGATGTTTTCTAGGGAATAAGTGTAGCCATGAGCAATAAAGAAGTACTTTCTATCCTTCATGAAATGAACGTCTAGCAATGTGTTGATCCTGAAATTTTTACATTTTCATATGCATCATTTTAGAGCTCTTCTATCTCTGTAATTTGTAGTTTACTATGGAGCCCTGCATCATCAACACTGGCATTGAACTGTTAAATGGCTCAATAGGCTTTGTGTTCTAGTTTGAAAGGCAGGTGGCATGGTTTCCCATAAACTAACCTATATGGAGACATCCCTAAAGTTGTCTTGTAAGCAGTACGATAAGCCTAAGGTAATGACCAATCTTTTCGATTTGGATTAACTGTCTTTTCAAGGATCTTCTTTATTTCACGATTTGTAAGTTCTACCTGACCACTAGTTTGGGGGTGTTAAGGGGTGTTTACTTTATGGACAACGCCATATTTACGAAAAAGAAAACCCACTGGTCAATTGTAAAAATGTTTACCACCATCACTGACGATAGCTCTCGGCATTCCAAAATGCGAAAAGATATTTTCATGAAGGAATTTTAGTATAATTTTGTGGTCATTTGTTTGTGTAGGTATAACTTCAACCCATTTAGACACATAGTCCACCCCAACAAGAATGTGCGCGTATCCAAATGACACTAGAAACGGGCCTATGAAGTTGATGCTCAACAATCAAAGATTTCTTATAGGAGGATGGGGGATAACAGTATCATGCTCCTGTGGGTAAAGCTTCCTAGTCTTTGACACTTATCACAAGTTGTACAATAGTTGTGAACATCTTTAAATAAGGTTGGGTAGTAAAATCCACAATGGAGAATCTTTGTGGTTATCTTGTTTGTGGAAAAGTGGCCCCTGTATGCTTGTGAGTGACAAAATTCAAGAATCCCCGATGCTTTCCACTTAGGTATACAATGGCAAATGACTTGATCGGGACAATATTTGAAGAGGTATCGATCATTACAGAAGAATTATCTGATGATTCTCAAAAATTTCTTCTTATCTTTAGGACTCCAATTTGTTGGAATGTGCTCAGTCACCAAATAGTTGGTGATGTCAACAAATGACGTGGGTGTGGTAGCCATGATCACTGTAACATTGAAAAGTTGCTCATCTAGGAAGCTATCAACTATTTGAGTATTGTCGTTTACGTGAGCTCCTGTTGGTAGACAAGGCAAGTGATTTGCCACAACATTCTCGACACCTTTTTTGTCCATTCTCGAACTCTTGCAATAGAAATGTCAATGAATTAATCTAGGTTTAGCTTCAGTTTGGTCAATAGATACTTAAGTGTAAAGTGATTCGTAAAAACAGTGATTGTTGACCCAAAAACATAGGATCTGAACTTCTCAAGCACAAAGACAACTGCTAGAAGTTCCTTTTCCATCATTGAGTAGTTCTTTTGCACATTTTGAGGATTTTGCTCGCATAGTAAATCACGTGCGCTTTGTTTTCGTTTCTCTATCCTAAGACAACCACAATTGCCTGCTCACTAGCATTGCACATAAGTTCGAATGGCAATGACCGATAGGGAGATTGGTGGATAGGTGCTGAAGTTAGGTAATCCATTGGAACAGTACATCTTATGTCAATAAATGACACAAGGGCTTTGAAACTGTGTTGAAGAACTGAATGAACCGCTAGTAAAACCCGGCATACTCAAAAAAAGATCAAATTTCTTTCATTTTTTTAGGGTGGGGAGTCTTTGAATTAATTTAACCTTAGCTTTGTTAACTTAAATGCCTGACTTTGTCACAATATGCCCAAGAACTATAGCTTGAGTCACCATGAAGTGACACTTTTCCCAATTGAGCACCAAGTTCTTTTCTTCACAATATGCTAAAACTAGATCTAGGTTTTTCAAGCATTGCTCGTATGAGTCACTGTAGACAGAAAAAATCATCCACAAAAACCTATACGTTATCCTCTATCATCTCGTTAAATATACTTGTCATACAGTGCTGGAAGGTAGTGGGAGCATTACACAGGCCAAAGGGTATTCTTTTATATGCAAAGGTACCAAAAGGATAAGTAAAAGTGGTTTTGGCTTGATCCTTTAGGGCAATCTCAATTCAATTATAACCCGAGTATTCGTCTAAGAAGCAGTAGTAAGCATACCCTACTACCTTTTCCAAAACCTGATCAAGAAATGGGAGTGGGAAGTGATCTTTTCTTGTCACGGCTGTAGACACATAAATTTTGGATGATCACAAATAGCCATGTGTCAAATAAACTTCCTATTAAATTATCAAATTAAATCTTGCCACATGTCTTGTGGGGGATTTTAACAAAATTACATAAGTGAACAAATGACAGCCCACCATGTGTAAAAGTGATGCAGTCTGAAGAGGACAAGACTCGACCAATCAAATTGAGCCATTTGTCATACTACTAAAGATAACTAATACTCATTAATATTTATCTCTTAGATAATAAGTAAATAAGAGAATTATTTAATAAGTATGATATTATCCAAACTCCTTGATTTTATCTCTTATTTAATAAATAAAATAATGAGAGATAATTATTAAAGAATCATAATATTATCTTAACTCCTTTATATTATCTCTTATTAAATAAAATAATAATGAGATAATTGTCTCGATGTGGTTAAATTCTACTGTGACTCGCCCCTCCACATCTATAAATAGGGGTCACCACAAAGAGAAAAGGAGATTCTTTTTGCCTACAAGGAGACTCTGCTGGATCAAGCTGCCAAAGTCCCACAGATTCTCATCCATCAAGAATAAGAATCAAGAACACAAGTGCTGGTTTAAGATCAAGCTTCAAGCCCTCGACACAAGTGCTGGTTCGAGATCAAGCTTCAAGCCCTCGCATCAACGCTTTGAAAAGAAGAATCAGAGGATTTTTCCTTTGATTAGAAATTTTGGGAGATTGTATTCCACTTTTTCTACATCAATAAAATTCAATTTGTTACTGCAAATTTTATTTCCAAACACAAAATTTGTGTACAAATTTCTGGCACGCCCGATAGGACTTTCTCTGTCTCTAATCTCCTCTCTTCATCAAACCAAATCAACCAAACTCTCAATGGCTCCCAAGAACGACTGTTTGAAGGTTCTAGATCTGAAAATTGAAGGTTCGAAATCTGCTGTTGATAACACCATCTCGAGGTCTACTGCTCAAAGCACTAGCCCAGTCACACAAAGCAAGGCAAAAGCCATGGGTGAAGTACTGAAGCAAGCCCCGTTGCTATCAAAATCAACACTTGTTTTCTACTCAAGTTTGTTGAAGACAACATCTACATCATCAAGTCTTTTAGGGGGTAAAGAAGATGTTGTTGCTACTACAAAATTGAAGGAAGACGTTTCCATAATTTAGGAGAAGGCTCTGTTGCATCCTTCCATGTCTCAAGGGTCTGATTCAAGCTTCAAGCTACAATCTGGCCAAAAGAAAATTGATGATTCAAGCAATTTGAATCCAACTCCCCTCTAGAAACTCCCAGTTAAAGTTCAAGCCACACGATTTCATCAGTTCTCAAAGCTCAATAGTTATGATTGTGATGATAACAAATGCGATATCGTTAGAGGAACAAGTTAACTATCTATCAAAGATTGTGGAGAACTTGTACAAAGCAGTACAAGACCGTAATCAACAGATTGAAGCAATCATAAATAAGTTGAACAACATTGGAGAATCATACCAAAATCCTGTTCCCAAAAACTACAAAAATTGGCAGAATCATCCAATAAGCAAGAAGAAACCCCAAAAAGCTTACCGGTTTCTGTTGATGGTTTCATCCCTGTTGATCAGCTAAAGGAGTTCATCTTGAGCACCTTCAAAGACAAGAACGAGAAAATGCCAAGATCTTCTCTCACATACACCAAGCCTTACACCCGTCGAATTGATCAGCTGAAGATGCCTAGTGGTTAGCAACCTCAAAAATTCCAATAATCTGACGGCAAAGGAAATCCAAAGCAACATATTGCTCATTTTATGGAAACTTGCAGCTACGCTAGAACTGATGGAGATCTTTTGGTCAAACAGTTTGTTCAAACTCTCAAGGGTAACATATTTGATTGGTATTACGATCTAGAGGCTGACACCATTGACAGTTGGCATCAATTGGAGCAAGAATTTCTTAACAGATTCTACAGCACTTGCTGTACCGTGAGTATGATTGAGCTCGCCAATGCCCACCAGTGGAAAGAAGAACCCTTCATTGACTTCATCAACAAATGGAGAAATCTGAGTCTCAATTACAAGGATAGGCTGTTTGAAGCTTCAACAATTGAGATGTGCATTCAGGGCATGCATTCGGGGCTTCGTTACATCCATCAAGGCATTAAGCCTAAAACTTTTGAAGAATTGGATACTCGTGCTCATGACATAAAGCTGAGCATTGTAGCAAGAGGTAATTAAGGACTACTAATTCAAGAGTCTTAGAAAGGAGGAGGCAAACTATAAAATAGTCACAAGGGGGGTAAGACTTTCTCTAAACCAACCAACAAAAAATCCATGTTTATTTCCACAACACCGGTGAAGATTTCTACATTGGCTAAAACTTCAAACAAACCTAAGAAAAAAGATATAGAGAAAGCCAAATCCAACCAAGGAAGAGGATGGAAAAGATTTATGTTCGAAGAAATACAAGCAAAGGAGTATCCATTTCTAGATTCTGAATTTCCTCGAATGCTCGAGGATTCGTTAAAACTAAAGCTCATCGAACTTCTAGAGATGAAGCACCTTGAAGAAGCTGAAAAAGTTAATGATCTGAATTATTGCAAGTATCACTGATTAATCAGTCACTCTACTCAGTCATGCTTCATTCTCAAGGAAAAGATCATGTAGTTGGCAAACCAAGGAAAGATCCTTCAAGAAGAAGAAAATGAGGTGGCGGCCACCAACCAAACTGCTGCTATGATTGGATTTGTTGATCCTACAATTGAAAGTTTGATTCCCAAGTTTGAAGTTCAATTTAGAGCATTTGATCTAATAAAAATATCCATATGTCATCTTAATTCTTCTGTACAACCAATCACAAGTGAGAGTGTTGTAGAAGAAGCCATTGATTCAGCTGAAAAAGGGTGGACACTTGTCACATGCAAAAGAAAGAGCAAGTCAAAGTCACAATACCCTCAAATAATTCACTACAAGAAGAAATTCATAAGATCTGACAAAAGGAAGCGGTGGAGGAAGAACAAAGCTCAAAAAGCATCAATTACAGTAGTTAAGACTTTTGCTAAACCACAACATACTCCGATTACTTTATGGGAGTTCCTTCCAAACTCTTGGCAGAAAGTTAATCGACATGATCTTAAGACAGTTGAATGCCATGTAGTAAATGTAAGGGAATCAACGGAAGAAAGAGTTTAATCATCTTCAACACCAATTCAAATGCCAGAGGAGCTTAAATTTGAAATCTATGGTGATATATCAGTGGCTGGTATGAAGAACCTGAATTTCTCAGATGAAGATCTTCTACTTGGTTCAACACCACACAATCGTCCTCTTTTCATCTCTGACTATACGCTCGAGCAAAGATTGAATAGAATGCTTGTTGATGGTTGATTAGTAGTTAACATTCTTCCTATTTGTGTGATGAAAGAATTAGGCATTAGTACATATGAATTATCACAAAGTCACTTGATTATTTAAGGTCTTAATCAAGGGGGGCAGAGGGTGATTGGGGTAATCCGTCTCAGCTGGCTCATTAAGGACATGACATCAACTGCATTGTTTCATGTGATTGACACCAAAACTTCAAACAAAATGTTATTGGATCGACCTTGGATTCATGAGCATGGCGTGGTTCCTTCTACTCTTCATCAGTGCTTTAATTATTATCGTGACAGTGACATTAGAAAGATTATAGCAGATGAGAAGCCATTCACTGAAGCTAAATCACACTTTGCTGATGTTAAACTCTACTTAACACATACGGTGGATGAAGAACTATAACAGTGAATACTTCATCAACGTACAAGTTGTAACAAAGTGTTAATCTCCCAGATGACAAGAATGGTAAGATTGCTGATCAAAAGAAGAAAATGAACAAACCTATCAAAAGCGACGATGAGAAGTGTGATGTGAAAACCCCTGAAAATGCCACTCCACTACTTCGGTATGCACCAAAGGCTCAGAAATTTGATAACTAGGCCTTGGGTGCATTAACTCTTCCCATCACCAGCATCAATCAAATGAAGGTGACTACGGTAATTCCAAGATTTGTTTGACTGACACAAAGTCCTAAATTAGAGCATGGTGACCTTCTTTCAACTCACACAAATGAGGGTTTTGATCCGTATGCATTTGAACTCCTTGCAAAACTGGATAAAATTTAAAGGAGTCTTCTACCTTAGGAAAGCTACCACCAGAAGCTGATAGACTAAATGGGCATGGGTTAAACATAACCCAAAAGATGCTAAGACAACAAGGATATGCGGTACAGAGTTCTCGATCAGGCCTTGGCTTCAGTCCACCTACTCCAGCGCATATCATCATAAAGAAATCAGCCAACCATATTACTGTTGAGGAAGAGAAATCTCCAGTACCAGTCAAACCTTCTGTCTTTGATCGTCGAAAGAGTAAATACATAGACTTCAGTCTTTGACCGTTTAGAAGAAGCAAATGCACAAATGTCAACTTCTCATTACTTGGAGGACACAAATCCAAGCGCTTAGGAAGGAAAAAGTCAAAAGACTTAGCCTTTGATTAACTAGGGGCAAAAAATTTGGCCTTAAATAAAGTCATCGTATCTTCTGCACCTAGAAAATCTGTCAAGAATAGATTGGGAATCTCTATAAGACTATTAAGGAAAAAGAAAATACTAATGTTATTTTAGAAGACCCTAAAAATCTCAGAAGTAAAATACCATCTCGCATGAAGCGTCATACTACTTTGATAGTGACAACTGAGGAAGAATTAAAAGTGAAGCGACAAACAGTAGTAGTCATGAGATCTTCTATTGAGACATCAATTATCCTATCTGATGAAGAAAATGTTGAATACTTATTTCACATCAGTGCATGCTGAAGATGCTCCGCCAGAACTTGAAGAAGGTGTTAAGTCTACTATTGACGACTTGAAAGATATCAATCTTGGTACACTAAAAGACCCTCGATCTATTTACGTAAGTGCTCTCCTAAGTCTTAAAGAAGAAAAATCTTACGTTGATCTTCTCACAGAGTACAAGGATGTCTTCGGTTGGAGCTACAAAGAAATGCTTGGGTTAGACCCTAAAGTTGCTGTTCATAATTTAGCAATAAAGTGGGGTGTTCGACCAATTAAACAAGCTCAGCATCGATTCTGACCAAAATTGATCCCAAGGATTGAATCCGAAGTCAGTAAAATCATTAAGGCTGGATTTATTTGAGAAGTTAAATAACCAACTTTAATTTCTAGTACTGTCCCTGTTAAAAAGAAGAACGGAAAAATTCGAGTATGTGTCGACTTTCGAGACCTCAACCATGCTTGCCCAAAAGACAATTTTCTGCTCTCATTAACAAAACTCATGGTGGATGCTACTGATAAAGATATAGACTAAAAGATATGCTTTATGTTATGTTTTTATATTTTAATGAGAATTCATTTTGAGCAATGAATGCCATTTACTATATTTGTGCATGTATCTAGTATTCACAAAGAGCATTTGATCTAGTGTGTAGAGTATGGCTTACACACAGAAGACTAGGTCGTCGGTTCTTTTGGAATATAAGTTTATCGTTCACAGTTTTAGATGGAAATGGACACACACCATCAGTAGAACTATAGCACAGAATTTTATTAAGTCTGTCTTGACAACAGGGAATGGTTTAATTCTAAGTTTTTGTGCTAGTACAGAACTGGACCCACTTGAGTTAAATATTTTATAATAACTTTATAAAATAATTTCAACCACATGATTATTATGATTACTTATGCTCTTAATCTGAATTCTATTCTTAGACACGTGTATGTGGTGATTGTTGCTTTGA
>QLOD02000001.1:22921498-22940320 GCA_003260245.2 Sideroxylon spinosum | reverse complement strand
CTCAAACTATCACTTTTTGTTGGAATTAATGGAAAATGCATCTTTGACTCAAATTTGCTCACTTTTAAGTGCATGGTAAATGAGTGGATAATTATTGGTTGATGAAGCTCTTAAGTAATGAATTCATGTGTTTAATTTTGTTGAGCTTGTACTTATGATATTAATTGAGACTGAATTGTGATAAGAGATGAGTTATCAAGCATAATTCATGATTAGGATGTTTTTTCTAACCTTTGTAAAACTTGGACCTTGCTTGAAGTGGAGACTTATACCAGGAGAGCTTTTGAGCCTTGAACGTTCTTGAGAGTGATTCACATTTACTCTGAAAATAAATTTTTCATCGTCTCTTTCAATAGCTCTACATTTTTTTTTTTTTTTTGGATTCATGTTGAGAAGTCTAGTATTTTTTTTTTAAATTGAGGAATGATCTTGTTGAACTTCATGAGAACTGAGTGGATCTTAGGAAATGAATCTAGGCCATCTTTGGAAACTTTGAGCCTTATTGACTTCTTCCTTGTACAAAATCCAGATGAGCCAAGTTGAGCCTTTCATAAAAAACTAAAAAAAAAAAAAAACCCATATGTCTTAGAATTTCCATAATCTCAATAAGGGTGAGTTGCTATGGAGGATTTACCTTATTTTACACCCAAAAAAAAACAAAAAAACAAAAAAACAAAAAAACAAAAAAAAAAAAAACAGAAAAAAAGGAAAGAGAGAGAAAGAATTAAAAAAAATAATAATAAGAGGAAGCAAAAATAAAGTTCACTTCTTATTTGTTACTTTGTTCATAAGTAGAGATTTGTGTTTCCTTTGTAAAGGTTCAAAGTGGGGAATTGGAGGAAGTCTGAGGAAATAAAGAAAGTAAAGGGAATTGGGTTTTCATGGGACATTTTAAGGCATATTTTGAATATCCATACATTTTCTTGATACCACATTAAACCCCAGTCCCGTTACAACCTTGATGAAGTCCTCGAAGATTCTTTGTGAAATGAAGTTCAAAATGGAAGTTCTTTAAGAAAATTTGCTTAGTTTTTACTTAACTTCTCAGTTGCATGACTCATTCCGATCATAGAGCTATGTCAATTCACATTTTGATTGAATAATCCGTTTTTGGCATAAGAAGGCATTTTACTAGAATTTTTCTTATACATTTACTCTGTTTATCAAATGCCTTCCAAGAGTGCACCTTAAATGATCTATTCTTTGAGAGAGACATTCAAGTGAGGTTTGCAGTCAAAGCTTATAAAGTGAAAAGCAATGCAAGGTTAAGCAAGAACTGAATTTGATTAATGAGTGCTTGATAATTAGTTGAATTGAACATTCAGTTTCTTTTGGGTTTATAACTATGGGTGATTCTAAGATTTTACACATGGGAATCATTGTTTAAAAGTCTGAGTTGACAATTATGAAAAAAAAAAATTTTCTCCATGTCTTTGAGTGATTTTAATTGAGTTATGTTTTGAGATGAATTGCTATTTGAGATGCATTCTTGATAGGGACTAGCAAGGTTTAAGTTGGGGGGTGTAATTAATCATAGAAAATGGTGAATTATATGTGTTAAATGTGATTAATCAATGTTTAAGAAGAATAAATGAAGATAATTCCCTTACTTATATTGAAAATTTGTTATTTCAAGTGAGTTAAAACATAAATGGAAGAAAGTGGCACAAAAAAGAAGAAAAATGTTAAGTGCAGCACTACCCTTCGAAGGTCCCTTCAAAGGGTACTCCATTTGGTCCCTCCCTTCGAAGGCCCCTTCGCATAACAGAAGGTGAAGAAAAAAAAATAAAGAAAAAACAAGCTATGTGTCAGCATACCCTTCGAAGGCTCCTTCGCATGACAGAAACATGTTGATCCAAGCAAGCTGAAAAAAATTTGAAGTCTGAAGCTACCCTTCCAAGGGCCCTCCGAAGGCTAAGACCCTTCAAAGGCACCTTCGAAGGGTATATGGAATTTTATACCAGAATGTTTCCAAAGAGCGTTTAAGAAGCTGAAAAGACTCTTTTGGTATTCATCATCTATATGTAACCTGAAAAACGTGGAAGAAGATATATTTTTACATATTCATTGTCTTTTTCTCTCAGTTTTATTAGATCTAGGGTTTTGAAGAAGGTTCAATCTTTGAACATAAGATTCTACATTGTAAGTTTTGTTTGTTATTTCAATTTCAATTTCAGATTTTATCTTTGAGCTTATATGTGTTTTAAAACCGTAAGATTTTCTTTCTTTCGTTATGAGTAGCTAAATTCCTATGCTCATCCCAATTCATGCAAATGCTTAGTTAGGTTCTTAAATCAAGATTTTCCCCATTGTGATTTGTAGTTCAGTATTTTTTGAAAAAAAAAAAAGAGAAAAATATTGGGAATTGGTTTGCTATTTCTATAAATTAGAAAAGTTGAACCATAGTTAAGATCCTGCTTCTGTATGCCTGGGTTAATAATCCTTGAATATAGAATACTCAATCCGATGGCATGATTCATGATTTTAAGAAGAAAAATAGTAAATTCAAATTCAATCTCGATATTTTCTTATGAATCAAACGAAAAATCATCCGATTCATTTACACCGAGTTGTATTTGAATTGAGTTAAAACGTGGGAAAATTTTGAGTATAAAAACTGAAACTAATGCATGGATTGAATAAGGATGGGTGCTTTTGTTTATTGATTAATTAAATTTAAGAGAATCATCAATCAATTTCCAATCCAACAAAATTCACTTGGTTATTATTTTGAGCTTTCACATAAATCTTCGTATACAAGATTTTCAAAAGATCACACTTCCCTGAGTTCGGCCCCAGATTCTCACTGGGTTATATTTTAGATTGACCCTCGTGCACTTGCAAGGTTTTGTTTTCCTCTATTTTACAGGTATGGAATTCAGAAGTAGTCAGCTGGTGTTGATGTAGGCAATCGAAAACTTTCTTTAGAACTTGAAGATGATTTTCCCTCTTTCTTGACTTCATAACAAGGTCATCCACATAGCATTCAATATTTTTGTGAAGCATGTCATCGAAGATCTTTTGCATCGCTCTTTGATAAGTGGGTCCTGCATTTTTCAATCCAAATGGCATTAATTTGTAACTGTATATGCCTTTAGGTGTATGAAAAGCTATCAACTCTTCATCTCGCGATGCCATGCGAATTTGATTGTAGCCAGACGAGCCATCCATAAAAAGATAAGGCCTCCTGACCAGTAATAGCATCCACCACGAGTTCTATCAATGGGAGCTGAAAATTATCTTTTCGGCAAGCATGATTGAGGTCTAGAAAGTTAATACATACTTGAATTTGTCTGTTTTCTTTTTGACAGGGACAATACTCAATATCCAAGTTGGATATTTGATTTATCGAATAAATCCAGCCTTAATGAGTTTATTGACTTTGCCTTCAATCCTTGGAACCAATTCTGGTTAGAATTGATGCTGAGCTTGTTTAATTGGTCGAACACCCTGTTTAGAGCTAAATGATTAACAGTAACTTCAGGGTCTAACCCAGGCATTTCTTTATAGCTCAAAATAAAGACATCCTTGTACTTTGTGAGAGGCTCAATGTAAGTCTTTTCTTTATTAGGGCTTAGAAGATCACTTAAGTAATTAGGTCGAGGTCTTCTGGTGTACCAAGATTGATTTCTTTCAAGTCATCAACAGTTGGCTTAACACCTTCTTCAAGTTTCTGGCGGAGCATCTTCAGCTTCCTCTTTTACCTGAATTTCTCAATCATTTGCATTGATGTGGAGTGAGTATTCAAAATTTTCTTTAGCAGAAAGGGCAATTGATGTCTTAGCAGAAGATCTCGTGACTACTTTATCTCTTTACTTTTAATTCTTCCTCAGCTCTCACTATCAAAGCAGTATGACGTTTCCTGCGAGATAGTAGTTTGCTTCTGAGATTTTTGGGGTCTTCTAAGATAACATTAGTATTTTCTTTTTTCTCAATCGTCTTTATAAAGATTCCAATCTATTCTTGATAGATTTTCTATGTGCAGGATATGTGATGATTTCATTTAATGCCAAATTTCTGCCCCCAGTCGATCAAAGGCTGAGTCTTTTGACTTTATCTTTCTGAAGCGGTCAAAAACTGATACTCTTGGATTTGTGTCCTCCAAGTAATGAGAAGCTGGCATTTACAGATTTACTTTTTTTAAACAATGAAAGACTAAAGTTTGTGTATTTATTTCTTTCAAACAATCAAAGACAGAATATTTAATGGCTACTGGTGATTCATCTTCCTTAGCAATGATATGGTTGGCTGATTTCTTTATGACAATACGCGCTGAAGCAAGTGGACTGAAGCCAAGGCTTGATCGAGAATTTTGCACTGCATATCTCTGTTGCCTTAATATCTTTTGGGTTGAGTTTAATCTATGCCCATTTGGTCCATCAGCTTCTAGTGGTAGCTCTCCTAAGCTAGAAGACTCCTTTAGATTGTATCTAGCTTTTGCAAGGAGTTTATATACATTCGGATCAAAACTCTTATTTGTACGAGTTGATGGAAGGTCACTGTATTCTAATTTAGGACTTTGTGTTGGTCGAACAATCCTGGAATTATCATAGTCACCTTCATTTGATTGATGCTGGTGATGGGAAGAGTTAATCCACCTAAGGCTAGCTTATCAACTTTTTGGGTCTTTGGTGCATATTGAAGTACTGGATTAGCATTCTTAGAGGCTTTCACATCACAATTCTCATCGTTGCTTTTGATGGGTTTGTTGATTTTTTTTCTTTTGATATTTTGTTGCAACTTGTACGTTGATGAAGTACTCACTAGTTGTAGTTCTTTTACCACATATGTGCTAAGTAGAATTTAGCATCAGCAAATTGTGATTCAGCTTCAGTGAATGGCTTCTTATCCCTGCAATCTTTCTGACTTCATTGTCACGACAGTACTTGAGGTATTGATGAAGAGTAGAAGGAACCACACCATGCTCATGAATCCAAGGTCGACCCAATAACATATTGTATGAAGTTCTGGCAGCGTCAATTATGTGAAACAATGCAGTTGATGTCATGTCATCAATTAGCAAGCTGAGACGGATTACCCCAATCACTCTCTGCCCCCTTGATTAAAACCTTAAATCATCAAATGATCTAAATTGAACTTAAAACTTAGGAATTGAACTTTCAAGTGTAAGATTAACAAATACAACCATAGCAGCAGTTTTGTTGGTGGCCGCCACCTTCTTTTTTTCTTCTAGAAGGATCTTTCCTTGGATTTCCAATTGCATGATCTTTTCCTTGAGAATGAAACATCACTGAGTAAAATGACTAATTAACTAGTGATACTTGCAATAATTTGGATCATTAACTTTATCAGCGTCTTCAGGGCACTTCATCTTTGGAAGTTTGATAAGCTTTAGTTTTAACAAATACTCGAGCGTTCGAGGAACTTCAGAATCTGGAAATGGATACTCCTTTGCTTGATTTCCTTGAGCATAAGTGTTTTCCATTCTCTTTCTTAGTTGGATTCGCTGTTTCTTTCTTCTTAGGTTTGTTTGAAGTTTTGGCCAATCTAGAAATCTTCACCAGTATAGTGGAAACAAACATGGAATCTTTATTGGTTGGTTTAGAGAAAGTCTTACCCTTCTTGCTATTAATTTTTTTTTTTAGTTTGGTTCCTCCTTTCTAAGACTTTTGAATTAGTAGTCCTTAATTGCCGCTTCCTATAATGCTATGCTCTATGTCATGAGCACGAGTAGCCAATTCTTCAAACGTTTTAGGCTTGAAGCCTTGAAGGATGTAACAAAGCCCCCAGTGCATGCCTTGAATGTAAATCTCAATTGCTGAAGCTTCGGATAGCCTATCCTTGCAATTGAGACTCAGATTTCTCCATCTATTGATAAAGTCGATGTTCTTTCCACTGGGAGGCATTGGTGAGCTCAATCATACTCACGGTACAGCGCGTGCTATAGAATTTGTTGAGAAATTCTTGCTTTCATTGATCCCAACTGTTAATGGTGCCATGCTCTAGATTGCAGTACCAGTCGAATGCATTGCCCTTGAGAGTTCAAACAAACTATTTGACCAGGAGATCTCCATCAGTTTCAATGTTATTACATGTTTCCACAAAGTGAGCGATAAGTTACTTTGGATTTCCTTTGCCGTCAAATTTTTGGAATTTTAGGGGTTGGTAACGAGTTGGCATCTTCAACTAATCAATTCAACGGGTGCAAGGCTTGGCATATGTGAGAGAAGATCCTGGTGTTTCCTCATTCTTGTTTTTGATGGTGCCCAAGATGAAGTCCTTCAGCCGATCAATAGGGATGATACCATCAGTAGAAACCGATAAGCTTTTTGGAGTTTCTTCTTGCTTGTTGGATGATTCTGATAGTTCTTGTAGTTTTGGGGGAGCAGGAGTTTAGTTTGATTCTCCAGCTTTGTTTAATTTATTCATGATTGCTTCAATTTGTTGATCGCGTTCTTGTACTACTTTGAACAAGTTCTCCATGATCTTCGACAACGAGTTGACTTGTTTCTCTAATGATGTCGCATTTGTCATCATCACATCATAGCCGTTGAGCTTTGACAATTGGCAAAATCACGCGGGTTGAACTTTTACTATGGAGTTTCTCGAGGGGAGTTGGATTCAGAACTGCTTGAATCATCAATTTTCATCTAGCTCGATTGTAGCTTGAAGCTCGAATCAGATCCTTGAGACATAAAAGGATGCAATAAAGCTTTCTCAAAATTGTGGAAACGTCTTCCTTCAATTTTATAGCAGCAATAGCAACTTCTTTGCCCATTGGAAAACTTGATGATACGGATGTTGTCAATGAACTTGAGTTGAAAACAAGCATTGATTTCAGCAGTAATAGGTTTTGCTTCAGTACTTCATCCATGGCTTTGTCTTGCTTCGTATGACTGGGCCAGTGCTTTGAATAGTTAGACCTTGAGGTGGTGTTGCCAGCAATAGATTTGGAGCCTTTGGCTTTCAGATCTGGAACCTTTGAACAATTGTTCTTGGGAGCCAATGAGAGTTCGATTAATTTGGTTTGATGAGAAAATGAGATGAGATGCAAAGAATGTCCTCTTAGGCGTGCTAGAAATTTATACACACAAATTTCATGTTTAGAAGTAAAACAGGAAATTGCAGTAACAAATTGAATTTTACTGATATAGAAAAAGTGGAATACAATCTCTGAAATTTTCTAATCAAAGAAAAATCCTCTTATTCTTCTCTTCAAAGCATTGATACGAAAGCTTGAAACTTGATCTCGAACCAGCACTTATGTTCTTGATTTTTGTTCTTGATGCTTGAGAATCTATTGGGCTTTAACAACTTAATCCAGTAAAGTCTCCTTGTTGGCAAAAGAATCTATTTGTCTCTTTGGTGGTGACCCCTATTCATAGATGTGTGAGGGAGAGTCACAGTAGAATTTAACCACTCCAAGACAATTATCTTATTATTATTTTATTTGATAAGAGATAATATCAAGAAAGTAAGATAATATTATGATTCTTTAATAATTATCTCTTATTATTTTATTTATTAAATAAGAGATAAAATGAAAGAGTTTGGATAATATCATACTTATTAAATAATTATCTCTTATTTATTTATTTTCTTAGAGATAAATATTAATAAATATTAATTATCTTTAGTAGTAGGCCTACTAACAAATGACTCAATTTGATTGGTCGAGTCTTATCATCTTTAGATTGCATCACTTTTACACGTGACGGCTTGTCATTTGCCCACTTGTGTAATTTTGTTAAAATCCCCCACAAGACACGTGGCAAGATTTAATTTAACAATTTAATAAGAAAGTTATTTGACACATGGTTATTTTTGATTAGCCAAAATTTATGTGTCTGCACTTTTATTTTAGATCGCCTGAATATATAAAAATGAATGTGCTATATATAAGAGTAAAATTATTTATTTAGTATAAAACTTTTTATAGGGCACTTGCATGGGCCCTAAATAAGCAAAACTCAAGTGACAAATGTTGTCCTCTATGGATCCAAAAAAAGGAATAAAAAAAATGATGATAAATGACATCCTAAATATCCTATATATATGGATTTTGGGTGTTAAAATAATATATTCTGAGACAAATTACACTTAATCACCCTCAAGATTTGAATAATTATACGTAAATTTCCTCAATATTTAAAATTAACAAGTACACTCGTATTTTGAAATATTATTAACTCCTCACCTCCTCCATTAATTTTGCTGTTCACTCCATTAATTTATTGTAAGTTTCAAAAAAATAAATAAATATTTTATTGAAAGAATAATTATGTCCCTGAGATTTCGGTTAATGTTAGTGCATAGCGCTCGTTCTCTCTCTATTTCTCTGATTTTCCTTCTAAATAATTTAAAATAATTTATCATGTTAAAACTAAAATAATAATTTATGATAAAAATGATTTATTATATTAAATTAAATTATTTATTAATAGATAACAATTACATAATAAATAAATTCATTTTAGTAAACTTAAAATTAATAATAATTACATATTAGATTATTTATTTTTTTAAAATAAAAATTAATAATAAGTGCATATTAAAATATTTATTTTATTAAAATTAAAACTACTGTTAAAATAGTAATTATTAAAATGGTTTATTATTAGTTATATTTTATCGAAATAGTTTATTATTATTAAATTATGTTATTTATCAATATAATTTATAACATTAGATTAATTAATCAGATAAATTTTAAATATATTTTATTGATCACAAAATGGCTTATTTGATTTTGACCAGTTTCATCCTACAATTTTTTTCATGTGATTTCTCTCTTCCATATTTCACTTGCCTCTAGAAAACTCAATGGATTGATTGCTGATCAATCGAACACTCTCTTGCAATGCCACAATGGCCCTCTTCTTTTCAGTGAAATCTCCTTCAATCTTATCTAGTACGGAAAGTTCAAGCATTTTCAGAGAGCAATAATCTCTGATTTCCTCACCTCACTCACCTCTTCTCATTTGACATCCCAAATTAAACCCTCTGTCGCCACCTGGTAGAAGACCACCAAGAAAAAGTACTTCAACTCCGAATTCGTTCTAAAAAGATAAAACAGCAAGGAGGATAATATTATATACTAAAGGGTAAAATTAATATATTAAAAATAATTTTAAATGATGACGTTGATTTAACTGAAATCCTAATAACATACTAAGAGAGGAAATCTAAGTATAATTATTTGAATATTGAAGGAATTTATGTATAATTTATCCTATATTTCAATGGTAATAAAATAATATGTTCTAATATCATATCATAATAGGATAATATATTTTAACACTGAGTATTATGAAACTCACAGTTGTTATTAATTTAATTACATTATGTAGTTAAGTAAGAGGATATCTTATTATTCAATATATATGTTGATACTTCTGTGAGAAAACTCATTTGAACATTCCTAGAAGAGTCATAAATATATATATATATATATATATATGTATATATTAACAAAATAATTAGTTTGTATATTTGAATTGTTGAGGGAAATTAAAAGAAGAAGAATTAAAATTAAAAAAAATTGAAATAAAAAACTGAGACAACCATGGCATCAGTGGGGAGGATCACATCCATCATAAGTCGTTGGGATTTGTACAAAGGTTAGATGTCACAGTTCCTTTTTTAATTTTTAACAAACTACAAAAATATCTATGATATTTTAGTTGGTGTTTAAAAGGTTAAAATATCAAAAGAATATATAAAAGGTTGGTGTAAAAATGATACATAATAAAATTTGATTTAAAAAAATTAAAAAATTTTGGTAAAAATTTAACTTTTTTAATTTTTTTTTAGTTAATCAAACACCCTATAATTTTAATACAAAATTGATATTAGCTTTAATTTTTCAAAATTTCTCCTTTCTCAGCATTTTTGTTTCACACACTCTCTTTAGCGACATGTGATATTTACGAGTCGCCCATTTTCTTTATTTATTTTTTGGTGGTATTTGGTTCACTAAGTTTTACTAAAATAATAATAATAATATTTTTTTTTTAAAATTTCCTTACTGAATATAAAATTAATTGATTCTAATTTTCTCTTATTTTTATTTATTGTTAGCAACTTTTATAAAATTTAATCAAATACATAACATCCAAAAAACAGTGGCACATATTAATTTTATGTGCAAAATTAACAAACCTTTACACACCAAAACGTCCATTTTTTGATAAAATAAAAATAAATTTGTCCCCTAATCCGCCTATAAAAGAAGACTTTTATTCACCTCAAACTCAAATACTCTCGCCTTTATTAATTATTTGTCTCTATTAGAAGACTTACCCAAGGGGAGGCTGAAGTCGACTCCCCAACTGGTTGAATTCACTTGAAGTACGATCGTTTTGAGGAAAAAATCATCGTTTCATGGCTTTTATTGGAGAGCCTAAGCGTGTTGTTAGAGAATAAAGAAAATTTATAAATTTTATTTTTATTTGACTTATTAATTAGGTCTTAGTCATCTCCTATTTTTCGTGTAATACTTAGAAACATACTAGGTCATTATTGTATTTATATTATTATAAGGGTTCGAGCACACATGGTATTAGTTCTCATCCCCCTTATAGCTTGTGATGAATGTAATGATTCTGAGTAGCGTGCTGGGTCTTCTAAGAATCGGAATTAAAATTTTATTTATTTTTATTGACATGTATTAGATTTTTATAAAATGGTTTTAGTAAATTACAATAAACCTCTGTATATGATGTGAAGATTAATTGTTTATTTCTAGTTTTTAGAAGATTGTTTGGGCCTAGTTTTGAAGACTTAAAGTTTTGTTTTAGAGTTTCGTTGTTGAGTTGGTTTTGACTAAGGCATTTATTTAAATTTAAATATGATTTTATTTATTTTAACTTTATTTATATTTAAAACTCCATAGATTGTGTATGGCCCTGATATTAAGGCATTAACCTTGGTATATTCCTTTATGATTGTTTTTTAGAATATGCTATTAGAGGTAGAGGTAGAGGTATAGATAGAGGCACAAGCCGAGATCATGGTGGGCGCCAGGCCCAAGGGCGAGGGATTCAGGCTAGGCAAGGTCATAGAGTTTCAGTTGATAACATCCTTACTGCTTGAGAGTGTCATAGGAACAGAGGTTCCATTAGAGTGTCTTACATGGTAAAGGTACAATCTGAAGCACCAAATGTGCCATAGCTGTGAATGGTGGACCCACAGTTGTGCATGCAACAAATGGCTACAATGTTCGCTAGAGGAATATTGACAAGTCAACCTACACCTCCATATAAGAAAATTAGGAGGATAAACCTTCCCACTTCTTCTGGTATAGGATACACTGAAGAGGTTGAGAAATTAATACCCAAGAATAAAAAGAAAAGGAAGCCAAACGTTTGGTCCACCTGGACACATAAAAGTTCTCAGTGTTGAGAGAGATTTGAGATTTCAGAAGTAACTCAGTGAGTGCTTTTTAAACTAATAAGGGCTTGGCTTGAAAGAAAAAAATGAAATACAAGCAACCGCGTTGGTTGTAATTGATCGACTTTCATGCTAGCTCTTGCTCCAATAAGAAAGTTCCACAAAAGACGAAGCCGTAGAATAAATTGTTTCATTTGTTCTATCTCTTTAGTCTAGAAAACGAAACTAAACTTTCTTACTATATTTGTATCGAAGTAATGTAGTTAAATGAAGATCAGACCAGAGTTCTACTTACTATATTTGAGTTAGAGAAAACTACACCGAATTGGTAGAGTATTGTGACGGAGTCTCATAGGGCATCTATGCTTATTTAAGATGCTTTTAAGAAACATTTCAAAGAATATTTTTTCCCACAATCTTTGAGAGATGTCAAGCTTGACGAGTTCTTGAACTTGACTCAAGAGCTGATGTCTGTGCTGGACTATGGATAAATTTATATCATTAGCCTAATATGTTAAGAAGCTAGTGTCTACTAAATGCACCAAGTGTAGGCTATTTGAGAAGGACAGAGGCCGTAGTCAAGGATTGGGTAGTTCGATTAAGGCTTAATGAATACAACGTTCTGATTGATCAGGCTCTAATTAGTGTTTCAACTTGTAATAGTGGAATCTATTCTTCCATTGATAAATTTAATACAGACATAAATAGTGCACCAGTAAATGAGTGGGATTCTCTAGTGTTTATAAAGATCGTGGATCTAGTAGCATAGATGAGAAATGAACTCCACTTGTTATAGGTTCTACTTGTCCATCATTCTATGCCATAATAAAAACCCTAAGTTGGTGTTATTGGTGTCCTACCCCCTTTTGACCCAACTGGGCTCCACCTGAAGCTCCTTGTGTTGTTAAACCCCGCCTGGAACACCTATCTAGTATTATTGTACCCTACTTTGAGCACCTCTTTAGAACTGAGTCTGCATTGATTATGACTCTGCTGGCCTATTACTCTGTACTAATTGAGCCAGCCGTGGAGATCTCATAACACTCAATTCCCTTACCTCTATAGGTAATACCTTTGCACATGGCCTAGTGGATCACATGTATAGCAAAATTTTATCTCAGTCCTATATTCAAATCTAACTGGCCCACCTTTGAAAGGACAATTAAACTAGCGATATCTAGGTTGTATATAATTATAACAAACAATAAAACTCTATACCAAAACCGCTGTTGTTGCTGATTGAGTTAGGAATGTTCTACTGAAATTGTTAAGTTTATCCCTTATACAAATTTTCTATCTGGCCTTTCTAAGATCTATTGTTCAATTATGGAGCCTTACCCTATTTAGCTTCATTTTGTGTCTTGGTATCTATCAAATTCTTCTCCACCACCATTTATCCCAACATCCACGCATAAGTATCATCCAAGCATCCATTTATAAGTATATAAAGTTAGAAATTATTACATTCGGCAAGTCAAAATTTCAATTCTCCTAATAAATAATCTCCTCTATTTTTTAGATGAATTGACAAAATACTAAGCAGAGATAAAACCAATCATTAGGCAACACCACCGCCGCCATTATCACCACCAGCACCACCATATTCATTTCATTATCTCTGAAGCCTGAAAACATGCCATTAGCAAATAGATCTCCAAAGTTATACCTAGTAGAAACCAGATTCTACTATATGGAAAATAGAGTAAACTGCATCTGATCATGGCAAGCACCCATTTTATCTTGCTTGGCCTCAATATTCGTCAAATGTTACAGAGCTATCGTGCAAAATGCTCACCCCTCCCTTTATGTTCATACAATCAATACTCCCATAAAGTTGAAGTCATCGGCCGGAGTTGAACTGAGATCCAGGCCAAGAAAGGTTGTAGAAGATGACGCATCTTACATGTGAGGTGAAACAGGTGGAGGTACACGGATCTGTGGTGAAAAAGCATAGCTTTGTCTGGTAGACATATGGTCTACAGAATTTGGCATTTAAATAACCGAAAGATTTTGAGGGGGATTAATGCCAAGAAAAAAGAAATTGGTGGGTGATTAATACACTAAAAGGCATGGAATCAAAATGATTTGAGGACTCCTAACTAGTGACAATCAGAGAAAAAAGGAACTCGGGGAGCTCAAACACATAGCCAGTCAAGATAGCATGTATAATGCAATATTAATAATATCTACCCTATTGTAATATGATAATGAGAAATAATAAATAGATAATGAAAAGATAATAAAGGGATAATTAGTGATATTGACATTGGTATATGGTTATTTGGATATTAATGTTATGATATTATAATGACATGTAGTTATTTGGGCACTAATGATATGCACTATTGATTTTATGATAATTATCTGTTGTGATTATTACTATATAATATACATGTGCATATTTTTTCATCATAGGCACAAGTAAATTTATGCTCAGTCCTTACAAACTATGTTATTCTATCTATCAGGAACCCTAGGTGTGTTTTTTTTCAATACATATATATATCAAAGTCTAGACACGTAGGGCTTCCAAAAATCAGCCTAGAGTACTAAAAATGAGTACCTCATGGGAAGAGTCTTCCCACAACCTTTTCGTGTATTGATGTGGCCTTCTTACACAACCAAATCCCAAAAATGTGCTTTCTATATTATCCGGGGAGCTTCCTACATGCGGCCTTCCTATGAGCTTCCCTCAAAGCGGTTATTTTGGCTTTGTAGATTTCCAAGCTTATCCTGGGGTTTTTACAACTCATCCTGATCTAAGATTCTAATATAGCCTACACTTAATTCTACAAGATACATGACTATTTTAATGATGGGTTAGTCAAATTTACAGTTTTATCCCTAACAATACTCTCATATAACTATTAATATTAGATATTTTTTTAAGTAATTAGCTTTTGTCTATCAAATTTTGGGAGCCTATTCATTTTATAAACATTCATTAATTTAATTAATTTGTTATTCAAATGTAGAAAATATGCTTTATTTTATTTTATTTTATTTTTTATTTAATTTAATTATTACTTTTTTAATTCAAATATACTATTATTTTTAATCAAATAAAAATATTTATAACATTAAAATTTCTTATTTAAAAGTCATTAACCAACATATCAATAAATATGATTGTGTCCATGGCATACCACTATATCAGTAAGACCCATTCAATCAATCAAATAATAAGATGATAAAACTTTAGCCCCTTGTATATGCAATGGTCAATCATACATAAAATCAATACATAGATTCTCATCATAATGTGTTAAAAAAATCAAGAACATGATATAAGTAGACCATGATGATTTATAAGGAGACTTGGCGAAATAGGTCGTATGTTTAAACTTAAAAAAACGTTTAATTTTTATTAAAAAAAATTAAATCTAATGCATGACCGAATCCACACGTTAGTTTAACGGGCACAGGTCAAGAGTATTTATTATGGCATAGTGCGTTCGAGATAGGTTGATTGTAAAAATATATCTTAAATTTGAAAATAAGGCCTAAATAGAGAGACTAAGAGATGCCACTTGACACTTTTAAAATCAGTTTGTCGAAAAAGTCAAGTTTTGGCTCTAGTTTAAAATGTTATAGTTATGTTTTTGAATATGTGATGAAAAACGCTCTTTGGTTGGTCCATGCAATCAAAGATAGTGGATTCGGAGGTTTGGCTATGCATGAAAATCGTTACGCCTGAATACTTAGGGATATCCAAAATCTTTTTTCACCCTTTACAGTTATGGTCACACAAGATAATAACTCTGATATATAATAATTATGTGATACAATACAAAAATAAATATAATATATGAAATGCGATACAACCGAGCCTAGCTTGTGTGTGCAAATATAGTGTAATGTTTGCTTATCTAGCAGTGATGCACCCTAGGGGGTTCTATATGCTGATTTGATTCTAAATGTAATCTAGGTGCTAAGTTTGCTTCTAATGCCCACTAGGAAAGCTTTGTAAGGGATATATTTCTTTAAGGATGAGGCTTGCACTAGAAAATTGTATAGAATTGTATTGGAGGACTTGTACAGTCCTTATGCATGAGTCTGTTTGTGCTAAGAATGAAGGTATTATTAAAATATAGTAGATAAAGATTGAGGTGACTGGACTCAAGCTATCTGCTATCTATAAACCATGTGAATGGATCAGGTCAACGTACTTTACATCAATGGTCTAAACTATATGTATTTGTAAAACCAGATGTGTGCAGGAGCCTCGTTCTAAGTCTATGTTGCGCCTTGTAACTAGCCCTAAAATATGTTTAGGTTCTACCTCACAATTGCAAGAGGATGGTCATAGGTTTACTTGGTGAAAACCGATGTCATCTCCATATGGAGAGTTTTGTTAAAAGCTCTAGACTTGTTCTCTTAGTTAATAGGTGAACCTAATTTAATCTAAACTATATTTGGATTTAAGGCATTCTTTGAATGTGGCTTGGGTTTTCGGAATGATTGGAAATGATGTTTTACAGTTAAAATCTAATAGAACTTGAATACATAACTTTGAAAGGATGAAAATTGATTTAATGAAATTAAGTTTTAATTTGAAGACTTAGTCTCGATCTAGTCCTTTAGAGGTTTTGAAGTTGTTGGCTTGAATGTTTTGGTAAATCAATCTAACAACCACACATGTAGTGTTAAATATACTTTAAAATTGTTTTTGTGGAGAAAACGTAGTATTAAGGTTTTGAAATTCTTTTCGAACTCATTAGGTCATTGAGCTGGACTTTTGTTGTATACGAGCTTCAACTCGTAACTAAGATTCGATTTTAACACGGATGATTCGATTCCAAAATTAAACCTAACATTTACGTAATCTACAATCTATTAGAAAGGTGTTTATTCATTGTAAATGATGATAATCAAGCCAAACAAACTTTTTCACCTTTATGTTCGTAGAACTAAACCAAGTGGAAACCCTAGCCTAACATACTTAAACTTTGAAAAAGAAAATATAATTTCAAAAAATCCATGAACGCAAAACAATAAAAAAGAATAAGAAGTAGAGATTGAAAACTAAAGAAACACAAAGAGTAAAGCTTGGAATTCAAATAATTAAATGCGAAGTCACTTACATGAATAAAACTCAAGAAAGAGAATGATGAGATCACCCAATTAAACCTTAACAAATGCTAATTATTGAACATAATGTATAAAACCCTTTTCAAAATTTTTGTAAGCCTATTTATAGGCAAAAACATATTAAGGGTAGAAGAGTCATTGTAAAGTGAAAGGAAAACCAAAAGACCAGTTGGGAGAGGGTCCAAAGGTGCCCTTAGCAAGAGGGCCATGCACCCGGTCCAGTTCAGCTCAAGATACCCCGCCAAACTGCCCAAAAAGGGCTCTCGAGGGGTGCATGGCTACAAAACAGAAGGAACGCACATAATAAGGGACGTATCCTGAAAAAGTCAGGAGACGTGCCCCATTAAGGGTGCATAACAAGGAATACAGAGGGATGCACTCCATGATCGACGCACTCCCCATAAAGTAGAGGGGTGAACCCCCAAAAGCGAAACTTGGTTTCCCTCTTCCTTATTGTTTCAACTTCCTTCTTTAGGCCTTTAATATGCCTTTTTTTTTCATTTCATTTCTTGGCTTAGTAATCATTAAATCGCTCCTCCTTTCAATATGTATTGCCTCTAAAGCTTTCTTATTTTCATTAATTTCCTCCCTTACCTACCATACAAGTATCAAAGATACAAAATCATAAAATACTAACAGAATTATAGAAATAGTTTGATAATATGCTCAAATAAGTGATGGAATGATGTATAAAAATGTCAACGATTGCGTGCAATCATCTTGGACAGATGATTCAAATGATGATCCAAAAAGACTATAGTGACCAAACTTAAGCTATCTACTTAAGCTACCTACATATCTTGTGAAGAGATCAAGTCAACGAGTTTAGACCTATGGTGGCCCAAATCACATGTTTATGTGTTCATGAAGTGCATAATGGATGAAAAAGCCTTACTCTAAGTTAATGCCTTTGGCATAGTGAACCTTATTGACCACTCTCAAATAAGGAAGAGGTTCACTCTCAAGTATAAGAGGTCGGTCGTGTTTAGTCTAGGTAAGTATTAGGTCATTCTCCACAGGGAGCAAAGGTGTATCCAATTATGGGAAACTTCTTTTTGAAAGTGCTTGCACAAAAATTGAAAAGAAAGAAGAAAGAATTTTTGTGATTATTTTTCTTAATTGGGGTTGGAGAGTTATTTGAAAACACAATTTTACTGAAAACTAAAAAGACTTGGGAAAAACAATTAATTTGGACAAATGGATAAATTACTGGAATTAAAACACTTGCTTCTAACCTAATCCTATAATGTCCTCGAAGAGATGAATTCAGATATTTTATTAACTCAATCTAATACATATGCATGTGGTATTAAATCGGAAGATATAACGTGAGAAAACTGGTTTCATAAGAGATTCGCTATTCTAGGGTTTTGAAATCAATTTCGAATCACCGAGTCATGGAATTGATCTTTCGGTTTACATGATCATAATCGAAAATCAACTTTAACACAGGTGATTCGTTTTCGAAAATGAACCTAGGGTTACAATTCTTACGTTGTTTAATCAAAAGATATTTTGAAATTCTAGTTCTAAATATTCAGAATCCATCACCTTCGAGTTCATTACATTCCTAGGTCAGAACCAAGATAAAAATCTAGCCTAACATGACGAAGGTAAAAACGAAGCTTTTCGAAAACGAAAACATCTTTATTAGATAAGAAAAAGTATTTTAAAGAATTCAAAAGATAACTTTGAAAGCAAATGAAAATAAAAAATCTTTAAACGAACGAGTATCAAACAAATCCAATACCCAAAAAGGGTTTCGAAAGGTTCAAGAACACTTTCGAAACAAAAATAAGAATTAAGACGAAAGCAAAAAATCACTATGTACTTGTAAACCAATACATAAATGAAAAATAATATAAGAAATACTTACGTAAAAATCTACTGTAACGAAGAATTGAAGAACAGATGAAGGTAAAGTAAAACTAGGGTTTGCACAAAACCGAAGAAGCGTAGTACGGCTAGTTTGGGGTTCTCTCTTTTATTACATCAGAAATAAGCCTTTTTATAGGCATACTAAAATCAGGGGTAAATGCATAATTTCCCGTATTCAGTATGTGCAGAGTAACTGGCCTCGGCGAGCGCCCCTGCCAAACACAAGCTGGCGCCCCTACTGATGAAGCTCTCGGCGGGCGCCCTTGCCAAACAGAGGTGGGTGCCCCTGCTCGTTGCTGGTCTCGGTGGGCGCCCCTTCTAAACTCAGGTGAGCGCCCTTACTTGTTTGTTGATTCCGCTTCCTATATTTTGGCTCCTGTTTTAGTTCCTTTAGGATGTGTTGATCCATTTTCCTACAAAGCAGATGAAAATAACAAAAAAAGATCAAAACACAATAAACTTAAAGTTCACTTGATAAATGTCCATAAAATGAGTGTGAAA
>QLOD02000001.1:22836857-22875417 GCA_003260245.2 Sideroxylon spinosum | reverse complement strand
AAAAAAAAAAAAAAAGTACTTTCTCAACAGATCTGAAAGCAACCCCATCAATCCGATTATAAGTTCAGAGGAAGAGATCATAATTAACTTGAAGATCAATAACTTGAATTATTACAACTTATAAAATCATAAATATACAATTCCTAATAAATTTGGGGAGGGCGATTCAGAAACGGAAACCATTACCACAAGGCCATAACCTTTACAATTAGATTGAAAATCAATCAAAGGGGTTGGGAATTAAGTAAAAATAAATTACATGAATTATAAAACAGTCAAGATATTCTGACTACAAAACAGATTCCAATTGCAATTGAAGTACTACAAGTTGTAAGTAAAATCATATTATCTACAAATTAAATTTAGAAGAAAATGATCACAAACGGAGGGGGAAAAATTCATAACACAAATCATCCCACAAGGCCATAATTTTTATACAATTAGGATGAATTCTTATTCAATCAAAAGAAAGGGATCGGCAAGTACCTGAATTTTGGAACAATCGAGATACCTCTGAACATCTTGGAGGCGAACGACGTCTTGATAGACGTACTTGCAGATTTGAAGCCAACGATGAAAGGAATGAGTTGGAGAAGTGATGCAGTGCTTACAGAAGCAAAGATTACAGTCAATGCAGAAGACGTTCTTCTCGTTCTTGCGACTGCCTCTGTGATCCTCACAACATTCAAAGAACTTGCTACCGAGAAAACTATTAATCCACTCCGGTTTTCTACTCATTAATGGAATTGTGCACCCAACCTATACGAATAAAACCAATTCAATTCACCAGACCAGCAAGTTATTCAACTACACATCAAATTGTACGAAAAATTAAATATAAAAAATTAAAAAAATCGACTTCTTAACGAATTTGACTAATCGAGTCAACGAATGAAGTTAAATTACAACAAATCAGCACAACCTTGAGAATCGAGAACCAAAAAAATTTAGTGCTTCAACAACACATCAAATTGTACGAAAAAAAAAATCGATTTTATAACGAATTTGACTGATCGAGTCAATGAATGAAGTTCAATGACAACAAATCAGCACAAACTTGAGAATCGAGAACCAAAAACATGCAGTGCTTCAACTACACATCAAATTGTACGAAAATAAATAAAAAACATAAAAAAAATCGATTTGTTTAACGAATTTGACTGATCGAGTCAATGAATGAAGTTCAATTACACCAAATCAGCACAAACTTAAGAATCGAGAAACCCAAAAAAAAAAAAATAGAGACGTAGAGAGATAGATACTAACCATTTCGGCATCAATTAATAGGATTGAGAGTAATTGCGGTGAGTGATTGACAAAGAAAAAACAGAAAAGAATAGAAGAGAAGAGAAAGGTATAAAAATCAATGGGGATGTGAAAGAAAACGAAAAAAGGGGAGAGAGAAGATACTTTAAAGAAAGGTTGAATAGGAATTGGTAAAAATGCAGAAATAAAAATTATTAAAAAAAAAATAGATACAGAAAGATTGAATAAAAAAATAAAAATGGCAATTGAAATCTCTTTGGAAAGCTCGGCGTGTGTTCACACTACCTGAAAGGTGCGGGCCGATTGAAGGCATCTCAACGGTTGGATTTGTGTCTCTGATGATCGATGAAGCTGTTCCGTTGATTGGCCGTGATCTTATGGTGAAAAACCCCACTTTGTGAGACACTGGGGTCCACGGGGGTGGATCACACGCGGCTGTCATTCCAGCCAATCATATTGCTTCCCGCCAATGAACCCAAATTTTGCGGGCGGCGGCGAGGAGGCGCCGTTTTAACTTTCCAAAACTTATTAAAGGGGTGAAAGGGACAGTGAATTTTCCGTGCATTGAAAAGGCGCGATTAGATAATTTTGAATAAATTTTGCCAAATACTACACGAGTACGTATGCCGTTTGATATCATTTACATTTAATAATTTTTGTTTTTAGTTGTTAATCTTTTAAATAAAAATAAAAAGCATGTCTAATGAAATAATGTTGTTTATGATAATTAATTTTATTTTAGTAAAATATTTATTTTTATAAGATTTTTTTGTCAATACTCAAATTTAAAAAGGTATGCAGATAGAGAACATAATTTAAAAATAAATTATTATTTATTTCAAATATATACATCATATTAACACATAATTTATATATTTATAATTTTATTCTTAAAATAACATAATATGATATATAGCTTTTTTTTTTTTTTTTTAGTTCCGTTGAATATTATTATTTTACTTTGTTTAAATGTAGAACAATAAAACTTATGTTAAAAATATTGAAATTTGCTTATAAGTGATTTTTGTCGTAATTGTTTGGCTGATAAATTTGGAAAATCTATATATATATATATATATATAGGCAATATAGCCATGTGTTAAATTTGGAGATTGATTTATGAATTTGTCCAATTTAATAAATTTAATATTTTTATGACTTTCTAATTTTTTATTTTTATTTCAAATGAGATATTTAACAAGTAATTAATGAGTAATCTAATCAATAAGGCTTAATTGAGTTTTGCGAGTTTGGAACAGATTTGAGACACGATTAGTTTGGGATTTCAATTAAAAAACTAAATGGATTTAGAATGGTAATAATAAACAAAAAAAAATCAAGGAGTTTGATAATAATTAGGTGGGTATCTTAACTATTTAAATCCATAAATATGATGTCGTTACTAAACTTCCAAACATTATAAACATAAAATAAAATAAAAAATTGTAAACAGGAAATTGATCAAATGAGCCCTGCGTCTTTAAATTAATATTTCAATTTTTTTTTTTATTTCCTTCCCCTCCTCTCTTCCCTTTTTTTTTGTCCTACTTTTGTGAAATTTTATTAATTAATTATTTATTTTTGCTTACAAATGAACATTAAAACAGTGAGTTAAAAGAGCAGTTTCAAAGTTCAAATCCAACCACTTTATGATTAGTGATAAGAATTTTAAAATGCTTATTAATTTTATTTCATTAAACCGTTATATTAATCCAATATGAGATGATATATGAGGTGTAGATAATATTTTCTTAGTATGTATTAGAGTTGAAGTTTATTTTAGAGTACAAGTGTAATGTGGGCAAGTTTTAGTAATTTACATATATACAAATACAAATTTATATATATATATATGTCAGTCATTTGGAACTCCAAAAGATTCAAGACAACTTCAAAAGTTTTCAATTTTTTTCATTCAAATTTTAACATGTGTCAATTTTGTACAACTTTTGATTTTTTGACCTTTTTCTCAGAATCCCAAATACTACCCAAAAATTTTTATTGCTATTTCATCATTCTTAAAATTCATTTTGTTGTGAGATAAAAATTTATTCTAGACATGCTTACTATACTATCAAGTTCTCTTATCTCCTTAGAATTTTAGAAAATATTTATTACTGATGGAAGTTTAATTAACCAGTGAAGTATATGATAAAAAAACATGAAATTAGTTGATATGTTTGGAGGTAACCACTTCTCCATTTTTTTTTCCTTTCTTTTGATCCAATGAAAGACCAAATGAAAATGAAGAAAACAATATTAGATGCAAAAAGAATTAACTTTAGAAATGATAGTATTTTGTGCTAATTTCGTATTTTAATTTCTCCTAACTTCTAATTTTTTTTTTCTTTGCTTTCCTTCAACCCAAAGAAAGACTAAATGGAAATAAAAAGCACAAGATTAGTTGCAAAAAAATATTGCTGTACTTTTTGTATAAGAAATTTTGTTCTACAAAGATGGAGAAACTTAACTACAATGGGGCATCATTTGTCATCGTTCCATATGGAGAAAATTGATGCATTAAGGTGTCGTTCGTCTAATAGATAGAATTGATGGACTCTCATATATCTTCTCAATTCGTCTTCGTTCAAGATGGAATGTTGATAAATCTTTTAGATTGTAAAGCATTACAAATGAAGGTTAATTTATTCCTTTTAGATATACAAAAAGGGTAAAATTGATATACTAGAACAACTTCTATGGTTGACGTCGTCATTTTTTTTTTCTTTTGGTAAAACCCTACTAAAATCCAAATAGAAGGGGGTCGGGATTAATAACTTTTGAAAAATAAGAAAAAAAATATTTATCAATTTTAAATATTGAGTAGGTTTATGTGTAATTAACCTTATGTTTATGAGAGGTTTGCTCAATTTATCTTCAGTTAACTTCAATATAAAAATATTATGAAAATTAAGAAGTGTTTAATCACCCACATGACTACGTCACTATATCAAGATTGATACAAGGAAGTAATAAAAAGAAAACTTTTAAAAATTCAGAGTGTAAATAAAAGTTCAAATCTAACCGTCTCATAACTAGGGATAAGAATTTTAAAATACTTATATCATTTTATTTCATTAAATTGTTATACTAATTCAGTAATGAGATGATAAATGGAGTGTAGATAATATTTTCTAATTACATACTAAAGTTTAAGTTTGTTTCAAGTACGTGTATGGTATGGGCTCATTTTAGTAATTTATATATATATACTTTAGCCATTTGGAGCTTAAAAAAAAAAAAAAAAAACTCTAAAAGTTTTTAACTTTTTTCATTCAAAATTTACCATGTTTTACTTTTCAATCAAACTTTTTGAATTTTTTCAGAAATCTTAAAGTTATCTAAAAAACTTTATTGCTATTTCACTATTCCTAAAATACCTTTTTTTTGGAGGTAAAAATCTATTACTATTGGAAGTTTATTGAACTAGTGAAGTATATGATGAAAAACCAGAAACTGGGTGATATGTTTGAAGGACACCTTTTACAATCACTTCTCCATTTCTTTTTCCTTTCTTTCAATCCAAAGAAAGACAAAATGAAAGTGAAAAAACAAAATGAGATGTAAAGAAATATAAACTTTGAAATAATGAATTTTTGTGGTAAATTCATATTTTGATTACCTCTAATTTCCATCACAAATACTTCTCCATTTTATTTTATTTATTTATTTTTGCTTTCTTTCGATCCAAACAAAGACAAAATGGAAAGGAGAACACAAGATTAGTTAGAACAAAATATTATCGTACCTTTTGTATAAGAAGCTTCCTTCTATAAAGATGGAGAGACCTAACCACAATGAGGCTTTGTTCGTCTGACGGAGGGAATTGATAGACCTTGTTAGAGGTGGAAACGAATCAAGCTATTTGAGCTCAGTTCAGTAAAATCTTGATTGGAGCTTGGTTCATCTAATATTCAAGCGGAATTCGAGCTTCGCCTAACACTTGATAATGAATCGAGTCGAGTTTAAGCCTAATATGGCTTGGTTCGTAAGGCTCACGAACTTATATCGTTTTGCTTCCAGCATTAGAAAAAAAAAAAAAGAAACCCTTTCATTTCACTTGGACAGACTCAATTTCAAAGGTCAGAGTCTTCAGAGCCCAAACTTTATTTCCATCGCTCATTCAGCAACTCCGGAGAAAACTCTTGTTTTTGGATCGAATCATTGGTGCGCAGAGAGGGGAGAGAGAGAGAGAGTACCTTTATCTGCATCTGCTCTTCATCAACGCCAAACTAGCTAAAGGTAAGAAACAAACCCCTTCTTGTCGATATATGCCATGTGTGTATATATATTTAAGATCCACAAATGTTCTGGACCTTATTTTGGTCTCCCGCTATATTTTTGCTATATTATTGAAATTTTTATTTTTATTTTGCGTGCAGCCCCATTGAAAGAGGAGGTTTCAAAACACCTCTCCTTTTTGCAGGTTCGTTTATCTCTTTTTCCTTTTTCTTTTTTTCTTTTTGTGGACTGATTTGTTCTATTATACAATAGTTTCAATCATGGATTGGGATCTCTTTTTTCATGTCCAAGCCAGCCCTTAATAAAAATATAAAGTTGAATTTGCTCAGTAGCAAACCAACAGTACATGGCAAAAAGACATTGAAAAAGGCTTTTTAGTTTGAATAGCGAATACTCTAATTGATGAAAATTTGATCTTTTTTTTTCTAATAATGATAGTGCTATTAATATGTGTGTGTGCATTAAGTGTTATTTGAATTTTGTTTTGTTAGATTCTTAAATATATATGTGTGCGTACGACTAGAGTTGGAACTTTCAGGTGAACCAGTGATTGATAGTTCCTTATTATTGAGTAAACTTTGCTTTGTAGGTGGATGTTGTGGTTTGTGATTGAGTAAATATTGATGTTAGTTTTTGGGTTTTTTACTCTAAGGAACCTTTTTAATCTAATTTCCCTGAAAGCTATATATCTATATATATCAGATCATAGTGAATCATGATTAATTCCATAGGCAATTAAGCAAAATAGTTAACTCTATTTACAGTGAGATATAAAACTTGTGTCACTCTAAATTTAAGAAGGTTTTGTCACAAGATTTTCACTTAAATTGAATTATTGGTGGAGAGAGCTATTAAGATCTTTGTGGCTAACCCTTTACATATATATGTATATATTTCTCGTATATCCATACTGATGCTCATTCATTTGCCTTGAGAAATAAATATTAGATTGAAAATTTGAGATAATGTGGGGTCTTCCTTTCATGGATATATCTAATGTATGATAGAATAGAAGTTTGGTTTCACAAGTCATTTGTTTGGTATTAGTTGCTTTCAGCTTTATTCCCATACTCTTTTCTATCAATAAATAGAGGATCTATTACTTTACATCTTTATTAAGATATTAGTTAGGTTTATTAAGTTCTTGTTATTAAGAGAGAGAATTAACATTTTCCAACTAATAAAAAGGGTGGAAGCTAACTATTACTTCTAATATGGGTTGTGGGTTTTTTGAATTTTCATTTTCTTGTATCTACCAAATAGATTTTACCATTCAAGGTGAGGGATGATATTGATCTTTTTTACTTTTTCATTAGAAAAGCAATTGTGATAGAAAAATACCACCAACTTCAGGAAATTAAAGCATAGGATTTGCTAGAGCGTAGAATATCTTAGGATTCTAAACATTCTAAGCGAACGATTTTCCACATGCATATATCTAGTCTCTGTAACCTATTTAGACACTTTAATTGCTTACATAATTTTATCAGTATTTCATTACCTCCTGTGTGCTTATTTTAAAATTTTTAGTTTTGTTTTCTTGTTTTTAATTCTCTCCAACTATCTATGCACAAACTTGTAATAACAATTGAGAACTTAAAAATAAGGTTTAATATTTTGAAAATTTTTTTGATCTCCAAATTTATTTTATTTTTTAGCTTTGATAGAAATGTCATCGCCATCTAGAGAACCCCCTCAATCTGAACTACGTACTTGTGTTTCTTCTTTTCCTACTCTAAACAATGAGACTATGGAGATTGATCATTCTCACAGAGATAAGCAAACTTGAGTTGAAGAACCACTAGTGATGACTTGGGCAAAGAGACAAAAAAAAAAATCTACTATTTGGCTAGAGTTCAAGGAAATTGAACTTCCTAATGGGATGAAAAAGGTCTAGTGTATGTATTATAAAACTAAATTATCAACGAGTGCAAGTGGGGCAACAACTCATATGAAACGACATTTGGAGTCGTGTGTGACAAGAAAATTAGAGCCAAAAAAAAAAACAACAAACATTAAACTTCCAACTAGTGAGATCAAATGTAGATGAAAGGTTAATAGGTCCTCCTCTTATGCAACTTGGTGGAAAGTATGATCACTCAAGAATAAGAGAGGCGTCACTGGATTCTCATACATGAACATCCATTTAATGTTGTTGAGGAGAATCGTTAGAATTTTATGATGAAGGTTACAAATCCTGAGTTTGAGAAAATTTCTCGCAAGAGCCTTAAGACAGATTGCTTGGTAGTATATGAAGCTGAGAAGAATAAGTTGAAAGTGTTGCTAATGGGAATTAGTAAAATTAGTTTAACAATTGATACGTGGAAGTCATAGTCAAAAGATTGGCTACATGATTATTATAGGCCACTTCATAGATTCTGAATGGAGGCTACAAAAGCGTGTGTTTAGTTTCCGATATGTGCCATCTCCTCATTGTGGGGTTGATGTGGCTAATGCTATTTACAAGTGTTTGATGGATGGGGGATTGAGAATAAAGTCTGTTATATTTCTATTGACAATGCTTCTTATAACGACACATGCTTGAGGATTTTGAAAGAAAACTTTTCAAGAAGCATGAGGTTAGTTGGTGGTGGAAGATTATTCCATATTCGATGTTGTGCACACATCCTGAATTTGTTAGTACAGGACGGACTTGATGAGATTGAAAATATAATTGAGATTGTAAATGAAAGTGTGAGGTTTGTTAACTCTTCCGAGATAAGACTTCGGACATTTTGTGAAATTGTGCAATAGTTACAAATCAAAGGAAGAAAGTTAATTTTAGATTGTCTTACTCGATGAAATTCCACATATGATATGTTGGCATGTTTATTAAAATTCAAGGAAGTTTTTCCAAGATTTAAAAAAAGGGAACCAAGTTACAATAATGTGCCAGAATCAGGGAATTGGGATAAAATTGAGAAATTTTGTAAGCTACTTAAACTTTTTATAGCATTATATATGATAGTGATTATCCTACGTCTAACTTGTATTTGACTAAATTTTATAGGGTGAAACAAGTTATTGACCAGGGTATAAATGATGATATTGATTTTTTGCGAACAATGGCAAGGAGGATGAATGGGAAGTTTGACAAATATTGGGGTAAGTGCAATTTGGTAATGTCTATTGCTAATGTTCTAGATCCAAGTTGTAAGCTTCCTAGAGTTGAAATGTGTTTTCCTGAAATTTATTCGGATGATGAGTATAAAAGGAATATTGATGAAGTTAAAAAGGCTTTGTATGAATTTTTTAATGATTATATGGAATTGCATGGTGAAGACACATGTAGTGTAGGGATGGATTTCTCTAGAGGTGGCACCAGCTCTAGCTCCCAATCATCATCCTCAGGTTGGTCTAAACTAATGTCTTATGTCTGAACAAAAGAGAACAATCCTTTGGTTAAATCAGAATTGGATGTTTATCGAGCAAGTTCTCACACTGATTTTAGTGCATTAGAATGGTGGAAGGCCAATAATTTGAAATTTTGGATTTTATACAAGATGGCAGCTGATATTTTTGCTATCCCGATCTCCACTGTAGCCTCGGAATCTACATTTAGTCTCGGTGGTCAAGTTATTGATTCATATCGTGCTTCTTTAGCTCGTGAAACTGTTAAAGCTTTGATGTGTGGGGGGGATATGATTCGAGTACTTCACAGTCTGAAGAAAAGACTAAAGGTAATAATATTATATATTATGTTATTTCAACTATATAAGTTGTCTATAGAGAATGAAATTAAACATACTAATTTGTTTTATATATTTTGTATTTGTGTAGATGGAAAAACAACTGCAAAAAATCATTCTGCCCATTTCTTGATAATAATATGATGCTACATACTTGTTCGATGAAGGTAAAATACTATCTTTATCGGTAATACTATCTTTATCGATATATTCAATTTGAGCATAATTTGTTTTTCATTATTTTGCAATTATAAAATTTGGCCTATTGAATGAATGGACTTGTGATGATATGAAAGAAGATGCAAAGTTAATCTGATGTTGGCATGCTATCGGTTTTATTTTGTTTAGAAGTTAATTAGATTTTTGCTTTGAATAGAAAAGACGCTTTAGAAGGGACTTGTGATGCTATGGAATATTGTATTTTTTGTTTCTTGTATTTTTGAGTACTAGTAGACATTCTTTTTAATCTATGTAATGCAGCTAGTTTTTTTTTTTAGTTTTATTCCTTGTGTTTTCTTTGCTTGTTTTCAAATTTTTATTTATCTTGATTCATTTTTAATTTTTTAATTTTTTTTTGCATTAAGTTCTGAAGAATACAGTTCCCTTGTGTTACTACAGAGAGAATTTAGCTCATGGCTATATGTCTAATTCTGATCTTGAGAAGTCTATCAAGGCATTTGGCCATAGATGTTCCTACATATCCACAATATATACGTGAGTAAAAATATATTGATATTGAACTAAGCAAGAGTTTCTTATAGCTCTTATTTTGTATTGAATCAATGTTTAATCTCAGATATGGTATTGATTAAATGCTTGTCATTTCCATCTTCTGAGTTATTCTTTGTTTCCCCCTATGAGGGATTTTTGGATTCTACAATCAGTATTGGAAAGAGCGTTAGAGGAGTTCCCAGGTAATGCTTTCTCGAAGGCCTATTCATTACTTTATGTAACCCCTGACTTCTTATTTTTGGTAATAATGCGAATATCAAAATGCTTAATGGGATTTTGTTTGCATTAATAACATTAGGTGATGGAAATTTTGACAAGCCTGGTGTGGAAGAGGTTGAACCTACTTTTACGATAATGGTCTTTGGTGCATGAATGCATTGACCTTTTTGCTTTTTCCTGATATACTTACGGCTAATGTTCAAATTAAGGATCATAATAGTATTTCACACTCTACAAGTTCTATTGTTCAATATTCATGCCTAGCCAGATTCCCTGTTTAATGAGATAAATTAAAGGAAATAATATGAAAATTTTTCTCATAATTTTAGGATGCTCCAAAATTAGAAATCAATTTTAGCAACAAAATAGTATTCATGCACATGTATATATTATTGTGCTGTCAAAGTAAAATAATAATATAAATGGTAAATATATATCACATTGAGAGCATAAAATAATAACATAAATGGCAAAGCTTCGCCTTTTTCTAGTAATGTGAGTTATTAGATGAGATGGTGGCCAACAGTTAAACACAGTGTCAGAGTAGACAAATGTTTTGACTCCCAAGTTCAATTTTCAGTGCCAACCTGATGGTCAATAGTTAAATATGACTCTTGAGCATAACAAGCTTCTTAGGCTTTAAGTCGTGGATGTTAGCACGTTAGAACATCCCTTGATATGTCATGGCAGTTTTAAGCATTTTGGAGTTCTATTACTGGCTACACATCATTTTTATTTTTGATTAAGTGAGTAGTTTATGTTGCATTTTTCTTTTTCTTATTGAAATGCAGTTAACTAAATGGTTTCCATGCACCCTCACACAATGCCCTCCCCAGAAAAACTAAAAAATATATACCCGCACGCGGCTTATTTATGCATCTACCTATCTATGTATGTGCAAACTATCAGGGGTCTGATGTCTATAAATTGTTCTGGTTATGATTGAGCCTCCACTCCACCCCTTTCCCCAATGTTATCGTTGCCTTTTATAGCCTCCAAAATGTATCTTATTGCTATGTTTTATTGTGCTAAAGATCCTTCTGTTCTTGTTAAAGTATCTTTAATTTTTTTGGAAGTATTAGAGCATACTAGTTTTATTAAGTTATATTTTTAAGATTCATTCTGCGGAACTCTCAGCTTTGGATATGATAGTATTTTTTTCATAGCCTATTAGATGGAAAGCTAAGGTGATAAATATAGTAGCACAAATCAACTAGTAAGCAAACTCATCATTTTCCTCAACATGGCATATTGCTTTTGATATGATTGTCAAATGCCTTTCACTACAACTAAAGCCAGCATCTTATTTCTGGATGATGGATCACCTAATAAAAAAGCCTGTAGCATTTGCCCTGCCATTGCTTTAGTATTGTCATCAGTTTTTGTGCTTGTTGAGAAACTAGTGAAAAAAAAAATACTTTGTAGTTATGGCAGAGGACATGGCTAAAGATGGTTATGAAAACATAATGAATGTTGACATTTCATTGCTGGCTATTGACATGATGAGAAGGAAATATCAACATGTTTTAGAGTGGAAATGTATCCTTATATATTCAGTTTTTTTAAGATATTATATATCAAATTTTGTTAAGCAAACACATATTTATAGTGAGGCTTCCTTGAAAGAGTCAATAGACATGCAAATGGATGTCAGGGATATGAGCTTCTTCCTAGATCAGTCATTTGAGGGAGTCATTGATAAAGGTATGTTGCTCATCTTCATTACATGATTTGTCAATTTTTTTACAAATTTATAAATTTTTTTGTGGATGATAATACTTTGTTAATGTTGCTAATCATGCATGGGTTTCCGGTGTACATTCTAGAAACTCTTGATGCATTAATGGTGAGTTGCGTTTTCCTTTTGTTTTGTTGATATCCTAGTTATTCATAGCATGTTCTAAAATTTTATGTTTGATTTGTTATTTAAGTGTGGTACTGATGGTCCAATTAGTGCTGATCAAATGGTGGGGGAAGTCAACAAATTGTGGCCTTTAAGAGCTTCTTAATCTATTTGTTGTTGCAATTTGTCGTAAAAACCGAATGGTCCATTTTTGTGTAAGCGTAATTTATTCTTCTTCTCTTAAATAGCTTTGCTATTCACAAAAAGGAAACTACTTCCTACTTATAGGCTTCTTAAACCTGGAGGAACCTATATACTAGTAATCGTATTTTTCGACCTGTTATATATTAATCTCCACATTCTTTAAGCCATATATAGACAATTGATTTCCAAATTGTGATTCATAGATAACATATGGTGATCCTAAAGTGAGGATTCCTTTTTTGAGTAGACCAGTTTACAATTGGAAAATTGAATTGTACATCATACGTGAGTTATCTTTCTGTTCTATTTTTTTTTCTTTCTTTACTTCCAAGTATCTTCTTCCTCAGTAACCAATTCAGTGTTCGGTGCATTATGACCTTTGAATTGTTTTCTTGGAGGTTACAATCTATTATATTTCATAATTAATGTATTTCTCCAAAAATTCAATCCAACAGATATTTCAATTGTATTTTTTGAATAAATAAAGATAACGTCTCCATATTTTTCCCAAAGTTGTTGGTTTGATATTAGATACACAGCGTTTCTTCTTGTTTTTAGCTAGTATGTGACTATTGATGTTAATAAATCAAGCAATGTGATTTTGGATCCTTGTAATCCTGTTCTCAAGTGTGCATGATAAAATGTGTTCCCCTTTCCCCCCTTTCTCAAAATGGTGATGCAAATTTGCGGGCCACTTTTATCTGATCTCCACAGCTCCATTTTTTTTTCTTCTTCCTATAAATACCTGTGGGTTTGTAAATAAGTAAACAAACATTTGTGGTCCCAATGCATCAAGTTTTCTTTATTGGACTCCACTCAACTTCATAAAGCCATTGTTTCGATGGTTGGTCTTTCTAATACTATGCATTGGTTAGGTAGTCATGACTATTTTGATTTCTGTTGAGCTAATTATATTATCTTGGAGATGCATTCTCTTTAAATCATTAACACTTGAATTCATGGTGAATCATTTGTCATCCTATTATAGGCATAAACTATTTTTTATTTATTTTATTTATTTATTTACTTTTTTGTACAAGTGAAAAATATGTGTTACAAAAAGCATTAAGGGGATGCCACCGCCTATACAAAATGAAAAAAGAGCCTCCTGTTATATTTTCAATTGCTCCATGAAAGTAAAAAGGTTAAACCCATTCAGATCTCTCACCCAAAATCCATCCATCCAAAATAGACTAAAAATACTCAATTCTTTTTGCACATATTGGTAATCTAGCCCACCTGGAGCTTGCATGTTTTAAGTTTGAGTTGTCTTATTAGATACTTTCCTTAGGTTAGTTTGCAATTGATTCAGTCTTGTATGTCATTTCTTATGTTCTAGGAATTAATGGAAATATTATGCTTTATATATATATTTGCTAAAACCGTGGCTTATGCAGTTGGAACATGGCTTGTTGGGTACTTTAGTTGGAGTTTTTACTGGTTCTATGTATATATGAATATAATGTCTACTTAATTACGATTTCATGTTTCAATCAGTTAATGCTTTGACATATTTCAACATATGGTCAATAAAAAGAGCTTAGGCCGATGATTTTTTGGTGTTAAGGGTTTTAGTTGCTCAATTCCATGTTCTAATTGTATTTGAATAAACAAAAATGGTAAAATAATTAGACACAACTTATTGCATGGCTGACAAATTTTCTTTAGATGTGGTGTGTCTCACATATAGTTTGGTATGTATGGCAAGAACTTGTCAGACATGAATACAATACTCATTTTGAAGTGTATATAAATTGACAACATGCATGAATTTGAGACGGTAATTTTGATACCGTGTTTTCTGGAAATTTGTGACATATGGCAACTCGTATGACGACTTTACAATTTTTTTTTACAGCAAATATAGCTGATTTGTTTTATTTTTTTACATATAAAAATATAGCTGTTTTTTTTTATTGAATGTATTTTTCCTTGTTTGTACCTTAGCTAGCTTATCACATGTTGAAACTTTGTCGAATAGCTGTAGGTTAAGCTTTCAAAAATTGAATAAGGGAAAAGGGGTAATAAATATGAAAAAAAAAATGCATGCTGGACATTGTGATCTCTATTGTAGCAAAATATTTGAATTGGACGATATAAACTAATCTTATGAGAATGTGGATCTATCGTCCATTTATTACCCAAAGAGGACCATTGATCTAGTCAAGATTGTGATTTCTTTTTCTGCAAGTGTCACTACTTGAAAATAACTAACGGCTCATGCTCATTTCCTGTATGATGATGCTATCCTTTAGAATTGTCTATTGATTATGTTGGTGAATGATTTTCTGGATAGCCTGGATAATGCAGTTCATTGGAAATGTGCATGGGGATAAACTGTAGGTCGTGAACTTCTGGTACTCCTCAAAAATTGGTTATGTGATAATTATATGAAGGATCCATTGGTAAGTTTTTATGCTTACCTTTGTACCTCGTTGTTTCTTTTAGTTTTTCTCTACCTTTCTCTATGTTGAAGATGATCAATTTATTTGTTTCTTAACTTTGTTCTTTGCGTTTACATGAACTCAAGTTATTCTGTTCATTTCATATTGGTATTTTTATGTGATTTTTAGGCCGTGTTTGGATTAAGGATTGGTCAAAAATGCTAATGCTATGCTACAAATTTATTTCGAGCTTGAGCTTATTTAAGCTTGAACTCGAACTCTTGCTTAACCGAGTTATTCGTGAGGCGAGCTTGAATACTATATCTTCTTTATCGAGCCCAGCTTGAGCTCCACCAAATATTTGAGCTCGAGCTCGAGCTTACTACCAAACTTTCAAGCCGAGCTCGAGTATGTTAATATTCGGTTCGATTCAGCTTATTTTCACCCCTAGACCTCGTATTTTTTCTCAATTCATCTTCATTATAGATGGATGGATCTTCTTCTCAGTTCATTTTAGTTTTAGATGGAATGTTGATGAATTTATGAAATTATTGAAGTGTTACAAATAAAGGTTAACTTAGTCCTATTAGATATGCTAAAAAGATAAAGTTGGTATATTTAAAACCCTAACATACTGTTTAGAAACATTTCTCTCAAAAAAAAAATATAAAATAAAATTTGATTTGATTTGATTTGATAAATAAAATTTTGTATTTGGAATACATTTTGAATTTAAGAATTGAAATGACTTGATTTAAGAGAAATATTAAATTTGACGATGTTGATAGGAAATAAAAAATATGGTAAAGATGGTATCTGTAGATAAATTTGTTTACTTACTTAGATGACTTAAGAAAATACTGAATTCTCATTGAACTTTACTCTTTTACATTAGGTTTTAAATGATATAGAAATCCCAAAATTTAAATTATGATATTAAATCAAATCCAATTCATAAAATTTTTATTTTGATTCCAAACATAACAATTATGATAATTCTCATCAAATGCAATTAAATATCATCAAATCCACAATTCCAAACAAAGTGTAATAGAAGTTAAGCAGAAAGGGTCAGGGTTAGTAACTTTTGAAAATTAGGATGGCATATGCAAATTTTAGATGTTGAGGGGTTTATGTGTAATTAGCATTATGTTTATAGGAAGTATGTGTAATTTATTCTTAATTAATTTGACTATAAAAATATTATGAAGAATTAATTGAAGAAATGTTTGGTCACCCACGTGACTACATCACCAAGTTAATCTAGTACAAGGAAGTAATAAAAAAACATAACTTAAAAAAAAATAAAAACTCCAATGAACCTCATTATATATGATAAAAGTTCAAATCTAACCATCTTATGGTTAGTGATATAAAATTTAAAATACTTATATGATTTTATTATATTAAACCATAGTACCAATTCAGTAATGAAATATATGAGGCGTAGATAATAATTTCTCAATTTGTACAAGAGTTGAAGTTTGTTTTATAGTACATGTATGATGTTGCCACATTTCAATAGTTTATTTATATATACATAAGTATATATATACACACGTTAGCCATTTGGAGTTTCAAAAAGCTTCGAACAACTTTCTTTAATTAAATTTCATTGTGTATCACTTTTACACTAACTTTTAGTTTTGTTTTGAACTTTTTTGGTGCTCCAAAAGTTACCTAAAAGACTGTATTGGTATTTCACCAATTTTAAAATATCCTTCGTGCAGTATTTGCCATGTCACCAAGAATTTTTGTCTCCTTGGAATTATAGAAAATATGTACCATTGTAGAAGTTTAATGAACTACTGAAGTAAATAATGAAAAATAAAAAATTGGTTGATCTGCTTGGAGGACTCCTTTTACAACTACTTCTCCATTTTTTGTTTTATTATTATTATTATTATTTGTTTCATTTGATCCAAGGAAAGACTAAATTAAAATGAAAAACAAGATTAGTTGGAATGAAATATTAATATACCTTTCGTATAAGAAGCTTCCTTTATAAAGATGGAGAAACATAACTACAATGAAGTGTCATTTGCCTTCGTTTCAGATCGAGAGAACTTATGTAATGAGGCATTGTTCGTCTGATGGAGAAAACTTATGAACCCTTGTATTTCATCTTAGTCTTCTTCGTTCAAGATGGATGGACATCTTTTTAGTTTGTCTTTGCTTTTGATGGAATGTTGATGAATCTGTTCGTTTGATAAAACATTACAAATGAAGGTTAATTTATTTCTTTCAGATATGCTAAAAGGGCAAAGTTCACTTCCCAAAAAATGTCCTTTGGCCACTAAAGTTTTTGGCTACGGCCCATTACCAAAGTTAAAATATATCACTGACTACTGTCTAACAAGAGCTGTAGCCAAATAAGTTACCAAAGAAGTAGCCATATATTTAGTAGTAGCAATTGATATTTATATATACTGTAGCCATTAATATATTTTGCCATAGCCAAATAACCTTTTGCTACCGAGCAAATGCTATCATGACAAGAAGTAGTCAGGCTGTAGCCAATACCGTTTGGCTACAACTCCTCAATTTTTAGCTATTACTTTGGGTCGTAGCCAAATAACCATTTTCTAGTAGTGGTTGGTATATTAAAACCACTTCATACCTGATGTTATCAATTTTTTTACTGAATCTAAAATTTTTTTGGGTTATACTTCTCTAGTGCAAGAGGGTGGTCGTAGTCTTACTTGATGAGACCCAAGATTATTTCCACAAGAAGGGCTGTAAAAGTCACTAGATTTGTTCTTTCAAATTGGTAGGTGAGTTTAATCTAATCTGAACTATGCTTGGAATATGGAAATGTTTGATTATGGTTAAGTTACAAATGGTGGAGTAAGAAATTATCGCACTAGGTTAAAGTAAAGGTATAATAAATAAACAAGCTATACAATCTTGGCTTTGAACCTAATTCGGAAGTGAGATTGTGGTGGTTTACTTAAACACGTTTATAACTCAACCTAACAATAATATATGTGTTGCTAGGTCAGAGGATATTATTTGAAAACCTAATTTATGGAACTTAAGATAGGTGGAGATTTTGAAATTGGATTTAGACTCATCGGCACATTGAATCAAGCACCTAGTGTGCACGAACATCAACTCGTAACTAGACCTTGGTTGTAACACCGATAAATCAATTTCTTAAGAAAACCTCAAGTTAGAGTTCTAGGAAAATAGGTTCCAAACAAGCCACTCATAACCGAACTATGATTATAACATAAATGATATAAATTCAAATGAAAATTTGATTCAAGGGCTTAGAAAATAATCCACAATTCACTGGAACATTTAACCAACTGTCCGCTATGCACGAGTAGATACTTATGACTGGACTTATGATTATAGCACGGATGACAAGGTTTTGAAAGAACCCAAAGCTTACCAAGGCGATTCCTTTAATTAAATAAATGATTTTTACATTGGAAACAACTTTCATTCGAACTCACAATACTATCACACCAACCATCAAAGCATTGAAGCCAAGAATCTAACTACGCTACGAACACCATGAAGACTTAAACTAAAAACATAAAATAATACATTAAAGAATAAAAGAACAACATGAATAAAGTAAAAAAATGATTTAATAATAAAGTAAAAGAAAATACTTCAAAATAACTTACAGCCATTGGAGAACGATAATCTGAAAAGAGTACTTGAAAGCTTCCATCTCAAATCCAAGCTAAGTTAACCTAATCTAACCCTGATCTAAACAATGCTAGAGTAAAGTCGAAAAAGAAAAAAAGGAACAGTACACAAGAAGATTCCCCCTAACAGAATCACACAAGTCTATATAAAGGCTTACACAAAATTAAGGGCAAAATGGAAAGTACAATGCATTAAAAAGACTAAAAGCGCAAGCTAGAGAAGTCTCCCGTGCGCCTAGAGTAGAAGTCCACAATGTGCTTGAGGAAATACATTAAAAAAAGGCCAAAACGAGGCTCTCAAGGGTGCGCAGGATGAAAAGTAGTAGTAAGCCCGAGACAGGTTATGCACCTACTCAAGTGTAAGGGTGTGCACCAGAAGAGGGGCTACTTTTCGGAAAGATTCCTTTCTCTAAATTCTGATGCAATTTTGACCTTAAAGAAAATGGATTCAGGCTTTGGCTGAAATTTGTAGCCATCTGAGTCTTTTTTCCAAAAAGAATAGCATCAATTAGATTTGTGAGCAAAACTTTATGGCCAAAATACTAACATGGTGTCATGCTAGTATTTCTACTACAATATGTCTTTAACCAATTTGAGCTTAAGACCATTTCCTTCACCTTAGCAGCCATGTAATTAATCTTGCACAGTAGGATGGCCCTTGGAAGGTTGAGAAAGTCTTGAGAAGCCTTAGGGATGTTAGCATTTGTGTCTTGAGGCTACTTTTTACATGCACACCAAGTGTTCAACAAAATGCTCAAAGGATTCCTAAGCTTATTCTTGCACTTTTTTACTCAGACTTGCCTTAGCTCCTCATCATATGCACCATTGGTATCATTAGGTCTAAAATGTCAAATTATATAACTTAAAATACACAAACACCAAGAATGCACAGAAATGAGATAATTAAGCTAAGAACTTATCATTAACAAGCATAAATGCATGATTAGCTTGCACAAAGTATATAGAATTGTATAATGTTGCAAGCTAATCAAGCCTCCTAACCCAGGCATTACTAGTCCATCCTAATACATGCAGTTAAACCATGGGGTACAAAATAAGTACAAGAAAACATGCACAATATATAAGCTCTTATTCAAATCAAAATATAATAAAATTAAAACTAAGATAATGTCCATTTTCGTGGGAAACACATGACCACACTTAGCTAGTGAGGTAAGTCCTTTAAACCTCTAGGTTCCCCTTAATGGATGAGTAAGATCTCAAGAGGTTTGCAGTGACGCTACCCACAAACATCTATGGTATGGTGTTAAGGTGTCAAAGAGTGATCAAGGTTAATAATGAATCAAGTTCAAGTCCAACAAGTCACAAAAGCCAAATTTAATGTATAATGTCCATGTGCTAAGTGTAAATCCATGGACTACTAAAATAGGAGGAACATGTGTGTAAAACAATGTCATTCATTCCACAAGGTCAAAAGAGCATAATGAAACTAGATTTTAACTTCAAAAGCCCATAAGATACCACTTATCAGAAGAGATTCACTAAACATGGGATCACATAGAGATATTAACAAATTATGCTATCATAGTTGCACATAACCCTCACAAATACCCAAGTGAACTGAAATGAAGCTCTAAGTGGACAACTCCTATCATGCCCTGAATCTCATGACCCAAGGGGTGAGTGAATAACATATATATCATGCACTAAGTAACCATCACCTTATCATGGCAATATGACAACCCTGGAGCAACATCCATATGAACAATAACATAACATAATATAGACTAAGTCTTGGCTATAGCCAAGAAACTATGTTCTAATAATCCCACAATAATCATAATACACGTAAAAATGGGCCTTATGGTATTTACAACCCAATCAATTTAAATATAAAATGATATTACAGTCCCAAATAAAATTTTACAAGGAAATAAAAGATGCAATATCCACAATAGCTTATGCACTTCTAATCCCACCAAATGCCCACTTAGTTTTTAGGATCTGCCCCTCCAACCAAACCTGTAGGGACATGAGCACTAATCAACTTGTGATCAAGCATCATAAAAGCATATATAGTTTGTAAATTAATACTGTAAAACAACACTACTTTCATAATTAAACATTTCTCAACATACCCATACAACATCATTAAATAGAATCCAATTTCTTATGTACTTTTAGGCATCATAATTTCATATTTAAAATAAACTATATATAAGCATATGCTATGATTAATGTCAACAATCTCATCATTTTGTTCCATTATCATTTACTTTTAAGAATCATTCACAATCATTCCTTACTTAGAGTTCATTTCCATTTCACTATGGGGGTGGGCACAATTAACGTCATGGTTAAAAGCGACGATTATCCTTAATATACGTCGTTATTAAGGGCCACGATTAGCCACATCACACGTCATCATTAAGAGCCATGATTAGCCACCTTACACGTCATGTTGTAGACTACTAACCTACTAACATGAACACCAATCCTTGTATAGGTTTTAGGTCTTTCAATCCTAGGGTAACCTCTGTATCTTTCCTCTTTTCTTATACCCACTATTCCCATGTTTCACTACCATTTACATTTCTTTTTATTTACTTATTAATCTCACTTATATGATTACTTTCAAATCACAATCCATTCAACTATGTAATAGTTAACAGCCTCATCTTATTCAATCATATAACAAATAGCATTATCATAAAAACCATTGTAACAATCTAATTTCAATAATCAAGTTATCATCTTATCTAACATATTCTTATTTCCTTATATATTTTCAACTCTTTATAGCTCAAACATCACTTAATATGCATTGAAAAGTTCATTAAAACGTAACATGAAACATATACCAAAAACAAGATGTTCAAAACTAAGGAATACATCAATTAAGTTTTGAGTTTTTGAAGCACCAGGGTGCCCTACTAAGGGACCTGAGCGCGTGCATCCTCATTCCAGGTCGACCAGAGCACCTCGGGGGATCGTCTGAAGATCCCAGATTCCCTCTTGTGTCTAGTGACCATACTCTGTTTTATTTCAAGCTATACTCCAAAGTTTTGTGGTTCAATCTTTGTCAAATCAAACCTTTGGTTCAAAACCTTATTTCTGTGTGTTAATTGGGACCTAAAAGACTCCAAAAATTCAATCAAAACAATACTTAACTACCCCGGTTTTTCAAATTAAAAAGGTTGTGCAAACCAATACACACATATTTATACATATATCACTCCATATTCCGTGATCCTAAATAAGTTTTATAGAAATGTTAACTAGTTCTTTACATCTTATGTATACTAAAAAGAGGCTAGAAATCCATACCTTAAGCTTGAACAAAGTGGATCAAAAGACATGATGAACTCCCAGCTTTTGCCTTCTAACTTTGGATTGATCAATCTCCTCACCCTTCAATCCAAACAACAAAAAAACCCTATATATACGATCATTGAGTGCTCAATTCTGATCTTATAAGATTAATTCGAGTTTGGTTAGAGTTTGAGCAACTTACAATCTCGGTTTCTTCTCAGGCTTCAAGTTTCTTTCTCTCTCTCTCCACTCATATATATGTGTATACAAGCTTGGCTTGCTTTTCAAGCATCCAATAGTGGCCTATTTCTTCCTCCTACCCCTATTTTGATTGGAGATGGCCATAAGAGCAAGCTTTAATTGAAACAAGCCAGAGCCACAACAACTGGCTAACCACTACATAAGCAGGGTGCCCCTGAATCCCTCTATACCAAAATGCTTATTTTTGGTTTATTTTATCTTTTTCTTCCAAAAGTTTCGACCCTAAGCCATCCATAATGACTTATATAGTTTAAATAATATACTCTCGCACCCAAAATGTGTTTAAAACCATATATTTAGATCAATATGGAATACAGGATATTACATTCTCCTCTTTTTGTAAAAATTTTATCCTCAAAATTTATTACATAACATAATCTAAGAAATAGCTATGGATGTCATTCCCGCATTTCAGATTCTTGTTCTCAAGTAGACTTTTTAATGCCATGATATTTCCACAATACTCGAACCAATGGATTTGTCTTACCTCGAACTATTTGATCCTGAGAATCCAAAATCTAAAGTGGCCTTGCTTCATTCATCACATTAGAATCTACTTCCAGTTTGGTCCAATCTAGCACATAAGTAGGGTCTAGAATATATTTTCAAAGCATAAAAACATGGACAACCTTGTGCACTTTAGACAATTGTGGTGGCAGTACTAGTTGATAAGTGACATCTCCAGATCTGCCCAAGATCTCAAATAGACCAATATATTTGGAGGCTAACTTTTCCCACCCACCAAACCTGAACTGCCCATTTCAAGGTGATGCTCTTAAAAATAGATGGTCCCCTCATTGAAATTCTAAAGGTTATCTTCTTTATTCGCATAACTCTTCTAATGGCTACGAACTATTTCTAACCTTTGCCAGATAACTCTAATCTTCTCATTTGTTTTTCCAAACAAACTCTGCTCCAATCATAGCTACCTTCTTAACTTACGTCCAACAAACTAGTGATCTACAGGGTCTACCGTACAATGCTTGAAATGATGCCATCCCGTTGCTAGCTTGATAACTATATTAATAAATAAAATCTACTAGTAGCAAATGATCTTCCTAGCTTCCCTTAAAATCTGTCACCCAAGCTCAAAGCGTGTCCTTTAGAATTTGAATTGTTTGCTTGGACTATCCATTAGTCTGGGGGTGATAGGCTATACTAAAGCATAATTCTATAGTCCATTAGTCTAGGGGTGATAGGCTATACTAAAACATAATTCTATCCTCATTGCTACTTGAAAACTCTGCCAAAATCAAGAAATAAATCATGGGTCGTGGTTCGAACCAATCAAAATAGGTGTTCTATGTAATCTCACAATTTCCCAAATATATATTCGGGTTAAGGAATCTATTAAATCTGTCATCTACATTGGTAGAAAGTGTGTTAACTTGGTCAAATGATCCATAATTACCCATGTGGCATCACAACGTCTTTTAGTCCTTCGCAACCCTATCACAAAATCATGGTTATGTTCTCCTATTTCCACTTAGATATGACAACGACTGTAGTAATCCAGTTGGCCTCTAATGTTTCACCTTCACATGCTGATAAGTTAGACACTTGGTAGTGAATTCTGCCACATTTTTTTTCATTCCAACCCAATAAAATTGTCATTTTAAATCATGATACATTTTAGCACCTCTCAGATGCATTGCTAAATATGAGTGATGAAACTTTTTCATAACTTCATTTCAAACTGATGAATGTACAAAAATCCCTCCTTGATCTCTAACCACTTCATTGTTATCTACCATCCAGCTCGGAATATCTGTTAATTCTTATCTTTTACCCAAATATCACCAGCTTCTTTATCAGATCTCTATGCTTCAATTACCTTAGTGATTAATGCTAGTTGAACAAGAGAAGTATACAACATCACCCTTTCATTATCCTTTTTATCCTCCTTAAGCTCCAAGTTAAATTCATTCAAAGTTCCTATCATTTCCCATTCCTTCATAATAATACTGGTTATGCATCTGCAACAACATTAAGATTCTCCAAATGATATTGTAGCTCAAGATCATAATCCTCCACATATTCCATCCATCTTCGTTGCCTTAAAATTCATGTATTTTTGGGTAACAATGTACTTCAAACTCTTGTAATCTGAAAATATTTCAAAATTCTCACTGTATAGATAGTCTCTAACTCTTTAATACAAATATTACAGCTGTCAATTCCAAATCATGAACTGGATAATTCTATTTATGAGTCATTAATTGTTTCAAACCATAAGCCACAACTCCCCCATTTTGCATGAGAACACAACTAAGTCCTTCTCGAGATATATCATAATACACTAAGTATCCTCTTTAGAATGACTAATATTGGTCCTATGGTTAGTCTCTTCTTAATCTCCTAAAATGATCTCTCATATGCATTGTCCCATTTGAATTTGACTCCTTTCCAAGTCAATCTAGCTAACAGGGCTATCAATCTGAAAACAAATCTAGAACAAATCTCCTATAGTATTCTGCTAGCCATAGGAAACTAGGAATCTTAAATACATTTTTAAACCTAGATCACTCCAAAAATGCCTTCCTCAATCTTGGTTGGATCTATTGTTACACATTCTTTAACCAAAATCCACACTTACTTAACTTGGTATACAACTGATGATATTTCAACCTTTGTAACACAAGTCTCAAATGCTGTTCATGATCTTCCTTTGACTTGGAATAAAACAGGACGTTGTCCATAAGCACCACCACAAATTTATCTAAATAATCTCTTAAGACTCTGTTCATCACGTCTATGAATACTGCTGATGCATTTGTCAAGCCAAATGACATAACTAGGAACTCGTAGTGACCATATCAAGTCTTGAATGCCATCTTCAGAATGTCTTATTCGTTTACTCTTAACTGATGATATCCTAACCTTATATCGATCTTTAAAAATATAGAAGATCCCTTTAATTGGTCAAACAAATCATCAATTCTTGTAACGAGTACCTATTTTTGATAGTCACCCTATTTAATTTCTTATAGTCAATACACATTCTTAATGTCCTATCTTTCTTTACTGCAAATAATGTCAGTACACCCTAAGGTGAGGTACTCTGCCTAATAAACCCCTTAGCTAGTAATACGTCGACTTGCTTTCTTAATTTTGTAAATTTTATTGGTGCCAACCCATATGGGGGAATAGAGATAGGCTCCGTTCCTGAAACCAAATCAAAACTATACTTCATTCTCAGGAAGCAACCCAGAAATCTCCTCTAAAAATTCTTTAGGGAATTCACAATACAATCTTTGGCAGCTCGATTTCCTGTTCTTTATCTTCTTCTTCTACTGTTATGAAAGCAATCAAGCTACATAAGTTAAATTTCCTTCGGTTATCCAAAAGTGATAAGTTTTTCCATTCACACTTGGCAGGATATAAGTTTACCTTATGCTTATAATAATCAATCATAGCTTGGCAGGGTATAATCTAATCCATTCTAAGCATGACATCAAAACCCCTCATCTCTAATACAATCAAATCAAATATCAAGAGAAATTCTTGCTCATCAAAAGCATCCTTTACCCTTAATTCACACCCCTTATATACTTTTATCAACGAAGAAAATTTAGCTATGGGTGTCTCTACACATAAAAATAAATCTAGTGGGCTAACATCTATTCCTAAAGTGGACACAAATAATATGGCAGTTAATGAATGAGATGCTCTAGTGTATAGGAGTACAATGGCATTAGATGAATAAACACGAAAATACCTCTAGTCCCCATTGCTGGGTTGGTGTTCAGCTCCGTAAGTACAAGATTGAAAAGAATGCCTGTGGCATACCAACCCACTTAGCAGGTGTCTCTTGTCGTGCCACCATAAATACCCTACCCGATGCTGACATATTATGTGGTCTACTTAGTCTTTGTTCGTGGGGGCTATTCTCTACTGCTATGGAGCCCCACTTTATATAGTCCCCTATATAACATTTCTCGACTGTCACTGTTGTTGCATCGGTTGAGAGGTCGATGGATGACTACCTAAGAAAGACTGTCCTGTTACAACATACTCTATTCTTCCTGGTCTGTCTGCCTCATATCTGTCCTATCGATCTAGTTTCTCTCCTAATCTCAGGACACTTCATACTTTTATGACCTGGATGTCTGTAATTAAAACATATAACTTGTCTTTAAGAAGTTTCCTTTGACCTTATAGACTATGTAGGTGCTGTACCTCCCTACTGTGCTGATTGAATCTACAGGACTGATGAACTATCTCTCAATCTCTTTTTGTTTCCACCTTCCTGCTAAGCCCTTGAACCCTTACCATACTAGCTTTCTCGAATATTTTCTCATTCAAATCGCTTTCCTCTATCATTACCCTATTAATTAGGGCTTCATAATCATCTAATCCCAACAATACCATCCTATTCCTCAATGCTAGTCTTAATCAATTTCTACACCTTAGATGGTTGGTGGAAACAAATTCGGATGCATACTTAGACAAATTAGAAAATTTTCTCTCATACTCTAACATTGTCATGATCCGTTCTATTAGATTAGGAAACTCTTTCCTTTTGCATCTCTTAAGGACTGTAGGAAGAAATGGTCTCTAAATCTCTCCTTGAATCTCTCCTAAGTAAGGCCTATTGATCCTCCTGAATCGCTCAAACTGGACCACCAAGTAGATGCCCGCCCCACCAACTGAAAAGTAGTCAAAGTAACATGGGTCAAGTGGTTGGTAATCTCTATAGCTACTAATATCTTCTCACAGTCATCCAGAAATTGCTTACCTATGTCTGTGTTAGCTGCCCCATGATAAATTAGAGGCTTCATCCTCCTGAAACTTTCAAGGGTAGTCGATCCAGTTTGCATTGGTAGTTGTGGGTCTGCTCGGGCTCCTCCTGCCATTGCGCCCATGGTTACCATGAATTTTCATAATACCAACCTAGCTTCTTTGGCTACGGGTTATGGAATCTCGAGTGCTTAGGACTGTACCTTCTCATCTCTTGGAGCCTTCTACTGTATGTTAGACTGTGCTTCAGTCACTGCACTCAAGCACGTTTCCCATCCTTGATGAATAGGTGCATTAATCTCATCTTGATCTATCGGGCCAGCTTACAGTCCTCTAACTCTATCTTGACCTCTACCATGATCTTGGCCTCGGCCTCTAGCTCTCATTTCTCATGGTGGCCTTTTTTTTTATCTAAAAATATAGTAAAGCATAGACATAGTGAGTTTTAGTTGGAATTTCTGAAATTAAAAACACGACGTCACTTTACTAAATATTAAGTTAACATTTTCATACACTCATAAAGTTACATCATAATTACATCAACTTCATCACTTAAAGTTTACATTAATATCTTTAACATTGCATCAGTTCAAATACTACCCCATTAACTAGACTTCGAAAGAAAATACAACATAACACTAGTTACTTAACCTTATAACCAATCCGACTACCACTAGGAGAATTTCCTTTCCAAATTTTTTCCCTTTTTTAACATCTCAGCCTTGATAATAGAAAGAAAACTATGGGTGTGCCTTCTTCTACCATAATAGGTGCATCTCTTAATACAACTCATGAGGCATTCATAGCGTATATACCTTATTCTACCATAGTTCCTACAAGCTCCTAGTAAGTACTCCTCCCTACTACTAGAACTCTCACCCATCTCACGAGTGCTAAACTCCTAAGTACTAATATCCTGAATACTTAGATTCGGTTTTGCTGCATTTGGGGTCATTGCTAGGTTAGTTATTGGGATGGCTATGATCGTGGGAACATTTTATACTACCATCACTGGAAAGGCATTCTGGGGCAGATTACTGATTTGATAAGGCATGGTGTACCGATATGGGTAGGGTACAAGATTTCGAATATGATAGGGCATCTCAAAATAAGGTAATACTAGTTGACTCAAGGTTTATGGCACTTAGGTTGTTTCCATCACGCTTACTGGTGTGTTTTGCAAAGTAGATTCATTCAACCACTCAGTTGCTACTTTAATGAAGACATCAACATTAGGTAACATAATGTCTTTCTCAATTGGTTGTGGTTTTGTGTTACTATGTTCTCCCTTTTCCAATCACATCTAAAATTTTAAACAAAGTATTAATTTTTTTAGGGATAGGTCTAATTAAATGCCGTTTAATCATGCAATATGAAATGCAAAACTCCCTATATCCCTGTGTATTCTGACCTAAGCTCAGACACCAAACTATTACGTCTTGGATGTTGTGATCTGAGGCATGAATGAATTACATGTATATCATGCAGTAAGTAATTATTCCCTGATCAGAGCGATATGACAATCTTGGAGTGACATCCATATGAACAACAACATAACATAATATAGGCTACGCCTCGGCAATAGCCGGGCTATCATGCTCTAACAATCCCACAATAATCATAATATATGTAAAAATAGGCCTTATGGCCTTTATAACCTGATCAATTTAAATTTAAATTAATATTACAGTCTCGGATGAAAATTTAACTTAAGAAAATAAAAAATACAATATCCATAAGACCTTATGCACTTCTAATCCCACCAAATACCCACCTAGTTTTTAGGATTAAGCACCAATCCACTTGTGCTCATGAAGCATCATAAAAGCATACATAGTTTGTAAAGTAATCGTATAAAATAACATTACGTTCATAACTAAACATTTCTCAACATAACCACATAACATCATTAAATAGGATTCAATTTCTCATGTACTTATAGGCATCATAATTTCATATTTAAAATAAACCATCTATAAACACATGGGAGGATCAATGTCATAAATCTCATAATTTCATTCCACTCTCATTTACTTTTAAAATCTTATCACAGCCATTCCTTGCTCAGGGTTCGTTTCCATTTTACTTATAGGGGTAGGCATAATATACATCATTGTTAATGACCACGATTAGTCACATCATATATTGTCATTAAGGGCCACGATTAGCTATCTTACACGTTATGTTTTGGGATACCAACAAACTAGCATGAATATCAATCCATGCGTAGATTTCGAGTCTTTCAACCCTAGGGTAATCTTTGTACCTTTCTTATTTTCTTATACCTGACATTTCCTTGTTTCACTACCATTTACATTTCTTCTTATTTACTTATCAATCTCATTTATGTGATCACTTTCATATTACCATCTATTCAACTATATAATAGTTAACATCATCATCTTATTCAGTTATGTAACAAATAACATCATCATAAAAACTAAAGTAACAATCTAATTTCAATTCAAACTTACAATAATCATGTTATCATCTTATCGTAACATATTTGTATTTCCTTATATATTTTCAAACCTTTTTAGCTCAAACATCACTTAATATGCATCGACAAGTTCATTACAACACAACATCAATTAAGGACTACATCAATTAAGGCAAGTTTTGAGTTGTTGAAGCACCCGGGCACCCTACTAAGGCACCCAGGCACCCCCACCCCTCATTCCAAGTCAGCAAGAGGACCCAAGGACTCGCTTGAGGACCTCTGGCCCCCCGTGTGTCCATTGACCATACGTTGTTCCGTTTCAAGCTATACTCTAAAGTTTTGTGGTTCAATCTTTGCCAAGTCAAATGTTTGGTTCAAAACCTTGTTTTTAGTTGTTAATTGGGGTCCAAAAGACTCCAAAAATTCAATCAAAACAATATTTAATTACCTGAATCTTTCAAATTAAAATGTTAGTTACAAACCTATATATGCATGTATATACATATATCACTCCACACAAAATTTCACCAATGCTTCCATAATCCTAAAGACGTTTTATAGGAATGTTAACTAGCTCATTACATCTTATATATGCTAAAGTGACGTTAGAAATTCCCTACTCAAGCTTGAACAAAGAGGGTGAAAAGAAATGATGACTCCCGATTTTCGGCTTCCAACTTTGGATTAATCAATCTTCCCACTGTTTGATCTAAACAACAAACAAACCACATATATATGATTAAAGAATGCTCAGTTCCAATCTTGCATGATTAAATTGAGTTTGGTTGGAGTTTGAGCAACTTACAATCTTTGTTTCTCCTCTAGCTTCAAGATTTTCTCCCAATTCTCTTCCAACACCAAACCCTCTCTCTTTCTTCTCATAGATATGTATATACAAGCTTGGCTTGCTCTAAGTATCTTACAGTGGCCTACTTCTTCCCCCTACCCCTTATTCTGACGAAGGATGGCCATAGGAGCAAGCTTCAACTGAAATAAGTCAAAGCCACGTCAATTGTCCAACCACGGCATAGGCGGGGTGCCCCACTTGGCATCGGGTGCCCCACTAAATCCCTCCATACCAAAGTGTCTATTTTTGGTTTATTTTATCTTCTTCTTCCAAAATTTTCGACCCTAATCCATCCCTAATAACTTATATGGCTTAAATAACATATTATTGTATCCAAAATGTGTTTAAAAGCATAAATTTATGTCAATACGGAATCCGGGATATTAGAGCTCCTAACCAATGTTCCAATGCAATGCAAGAGATTACACCACACAACCTACACAAGACCACTACATGCACAATACAAGAGTTGCTTGTTTAGAAGCCATTAGGTCTTTGTTCCGATTGTAACTTGGCCATGGGTAGTGGTTAAACAATGAAAGATATGGAAATTAAAGCACAGGTCTTCAGATAAAAATGTTCAAGTGCATATAAGTCTCTACACTACCCATTTTGTAATAATCCAAACTTGATTTAATTTATTTTATATTTAATTATTCATTGATTTAGTTTGTTATTTAAAGTTAATAATTCTAAATTTTTGATATTTAATTTTTAGTTGCATTTAAAATGGTTAAATTTTGGTAACCTTTTAAAATTTTAGGAAAAATATATTATTTTCTTAAACCCATGGGGGGATAGGTAATTAATTAAATTTATTACAGTAAAAAATCAGTTGCCATATAAATATGCTATATTTACTTCGCGTAAAAAAAATAGAAAACCCTAGGTAGTGGTAACTATGTTCCTATTGTGCTGAGGTGCTATTTCCTTTAATTGTCAGGGGTGCTTTGTTTTTTTTTTTTCCCCTTCCTTTTCTTCCTTATAGGGTCCGTCAAAATCAGTGTCTATATATAAAGCTTGCAACAAACCCAGCCCAAGCAAGGGGTTTAATCTATTAAGCTATATATGTATATATAAAGTATATTAAATTACGTGGATGGAGTGTCAGATTTGTCATGCTCGTTGAAGGTCAAAATTGTTACTTATATATATATATATATATATGTATGTATGTATTAGGGGAATACCAAGTCAACATCAATTATTACATTAAATGCATTGAGTTCAATTGTTGGAAGTATTCTCATTATTTAAATGATTGATCATTTGAATTGCTTCAAATTGATTTTGGTTAGTTCATCTTTTTTAGGTTAGTTCATGTTTACAATAACAAACAGAAAACTCACATGTTTTTTTTTAATATGTGACAAATTAATAAACTATTAAATTGTTTAATGTATTGAAATATCATAATTTATTTCTCTATTTGAAAACTATAATATTTATTTTATTTTATTAGATAGTTGACATTGGAATGTAGTACTTGTGGTTGTTTTGCTCTGATGGGTTTAGGATAATATATTTTATTTGCATTGAGAGTTATTGAAAATATCGGGTATAAATACCTAAAGGTTGAAAGTCCTGAAACCCACATGGGGATGGTAATAGAGTCCAGTAGTCTAGTGACATTGGAACGAGCAAGTGCTTAAGGGTGGCGTATTATATTCCTAAGGTTTCGGCCTAAGAAGCAAACATCGAAGGACGGTGTATATTGATTGGGTCCCATTTGTACAGGACAAGCAAGCAAGTACTAAAGAATGGTGTTTATTGGTTGGGTCCCATTTCTACGGGATAACAAAGCAGCAGTACCTTAAAATCAAATAGTTTTCTTTTGATGTGCTATGCGCTGTTAATACATGTGTGTTATGCGCTGTTAATACATGTTTAAGTTGCAACGAAAATAAATAAATAAATAATTTCTTATTTGAGTTTGTTAGTTGCTCTAAAGAGTTTCATTTGGTAGCATGCTAGGGCATTAATGCATTCATATTATCATTAGGGTTCCGAGCACACGTGTTACTAGTGCTCATCCCCTTATAGCTTGTGATGCAGGTAATGATTTTGAGTCATATGCGAGTCTTACTCAACATGAAAATTAGAATTTTATTTATTTTTATTTAATTACATTATATTTTTTATTTGTTCTTAGAGAATTTTTTTAGTGAATTGTAATAAGCCTCTATTTGTGAGGTGATTATTAATTATTTTCTTTAGTTTTTAGGAGATTATTCGGGTCTAGTTTTGGAGACTTGTAGTTTTATTTTGGAGCTTTGTTGCCTGGTTGATTTGGCTAAGGAATTTATTTAAATTTAAAATATGAATTTATTTATTTTTATTCATTGCTCCATAGTGTGTTCTATGGCTCTGATGTGGGAGAAGAAAAATTGTTAACCGATGTAATGTGTCCTCATTTTCTTTTCTTTTTTCGTAGTCGTGTTGTGGAATCCTAAGCGTGAACACATTTTCTTTCTATACCCCAACCAACAATTTAAAACTTATTCACATACGAGTTAATTAAACGTTCAAGAGTCATTACAAAGAGAGGCAGAAAGTATTTGGTGGTTGACTGCCTCTAGAAATTACATCTAAAAATACCCTTAAGTGCAAGGGTGTACAGTATAGTTTTAACTCGATGAAAACAAGGTGTGCAGTATAATTTTAACTCGATGAAAACGAGGTAAAATCCATAAGGATCTTACTATTTTAATTTCTAAGTTTCCAAAGCTGAAATAAATTCACTACGAAGTTTAAAGTTAGCAGTTTCAAGTGTTTGAAGGTTTTGGATTGATTTCGAATTATAAAAAGAAAATTTAAACTACCCAATTAAATCTAATCTAACCAAAATATAAAAATTCAGAATTTAAAGCAATAAATAACAGAAATTAAAAAATATGATTCAACTAATGGATAAAGGTCTTGATTCAACTTTTAATTTTGGGTGGATTGATTATTTCACAATGTGATGTGCTTTTAATACACAATCCAAGTTTCACATAAAGAAAAAGTTGATCGGAAAGATATTTTCGTGAAAGTAGACAAAATTCCTCCTAACTTAGTTTTATACTCACGTTTAGGATTATAAAGCTGGAAGATATTCTTTTAAAAAAATTAAGGTTCAGATTTAAAGTATTCATCTCAAAAATATAAGAGAAGTTTTACGATTCAAAAATCCTTATCAGGGATTCCAGAGTATATGACCAAGGGTTTTTGTTTTCGAATGGTTTTGAAATAAATGAAATTAAATCTAAAAAGTGTAGATCTCTACATGTACGTTTTCACATAATACAAGTAGGTCTACGCACAAAGTTCATAATCATCCACCATTCCTTGATTCATTGAATTAAGAGCAAGGGTTTTAGTCTAACATGGAATCGAAAACAATACAAGCAATATAAATAAGAACAAGATACAAAATAGTATTCATCAAATTAAAATAATGATTCAAATACCGTACTTCGAAACAATGCGCAAAGTAATCAAAGTTGACAACACTCCAACAAAAACTCCAAGAAAATGCAAGAGCATCCTTCAAAAAAATTGAAAAAGAAAACTTTAAAAGAACTAAAGAAAAACTCTGTAAAATAATCTATATGACGGCTGAAACAGACTCCCAAAATATCCCCCTAAAAGTTCTATTTATAGAGCCCTTCACAAAACCCTTAAAATTACAAAAACGGCATCCTAAAGTATCCAGTGGTCCGGACCACCCGTGGCTCCGGTCCGGACCAAAGTAGCTTGCTTTATTCATTTTATGCTACAGTGGTCTGGACCGGCGGGGAGATGGTCCAGACCATAGTGTGTAGATGCTCTCTGGATTATGTTGCAGTGGTCTGGATCGTTTGGGAGATGGTCTAGACCACAGTGCCTACTCTAGCTTCCTGCTTTGTTTTTCTCTCCTTATTCTTGCTCTAGTCCCAATCAGGGCTCTTTGTATGGACATCGAGAGCTCATTGTTGCGGTTTTCCTCATCTTCATCACTACTAATCACGATTATTTCCTCTTCTTCCCTAAATTAAAGAGAATGAATTAAATAAGTGATAAATATTAACAAAACTTGTAAATTTATTAAATAATGCATGTTTCTAATGCTAAGTTATGGAGTTTATAATTACACTTTTCAGATGTAACCAGTGGTCAATAGTGAGCCTACCTTTGTAATTTATATTTCTTAACTACATATAAGTAAGAAAAAATAAGAGTTAATGGGACAAAGGCTTAACTCTAAATTTTGTAAAGAAGAATAAAAGAGAAAAGTCAAATCAAATGTATAGAATGCTAAAAGCCTTAAATCATTAATTGCATTTTAATGATTCCATAGATTTGAAATACCAATTGGATTAACAATCTAGCTTATTATATTAAAGTTCAAAAAAAAAAAATTCTAAGAAAGATATATCCATATCTAAGTACACGTTGAATTGACAGATTATAACACACCACAATCCAAGCAATCAGAAAATTTTTTTTACTGAATTTGTTGTGATTTTCCAAATGGGTTTCGATACTGTTATTGAAGTTTGGAGCCCTAAGTGATAAACTTTTTTTCTTTTTCCCTTCAAATTTAGGATAAGCAGAACTACTTTAGGCATTTTTTTTTTTTTTTATGGCATGATTTAAATTGATTTTGTGACTTATTTTTAGACTTAGGCGGAGCTTATATGTCATTCCCTAAACTTATAAATTTGATATGGACTATATGAGAATATAGGATTAAATAAAAATATGAATAATCTATTTCAAAGTCAAGTCAAATTGAAGAACCACGACCACATTGTTAAGTATTCAAATATGATCTTGGATTATCATGTTCATCACAATCAATAGACGGAATATAAAATTATAGGCATACCTGAATCCATGTCATAGTTTTTCTTGATTCTTGATTCTTCTAGAGAGTAGGATCACCTCAACAATTTTCCTCAAGAGTGTCTCACGATGGCTAAAAGCACAAAATTATAAATCTCTCGTTCCTTTTATAGGCCTCCCACCATCAAGGAAACCAACCCATTACTTTTAACCCCATATTAACTCATTATAATTACTCATTATTAAAAGTAGATTTTAACCGATAACCTATTAATCAAGTGTAACCCATAATTTAAATAACTAGCTGTAATAAGGTAATATGGATACTTAGTAGAATATTATTAATTCTAATGATATTCTTACAGTCTCCAACTTAGCCCATGCACCCAAAAATCAAAAAAAAACATTTTTGTATTTTAAAAGTTCTTGAAAACATTATCTTGTAAAAACAACTCTTATGGGTCATGACAATACAAAACTTACATGGGAGCGCTTTAGAAAACCTTTCCAATTTGATATGCTTCATATGAATTTCATTATATTAGTGTCAAATTGGCTACCAATATGAGTCATGGCGGTCATTCATTATTCATTAACAAAATTCCTTCCATGTACCACAACACTAGAAACTTCATTCAACATGATCTTTTAAAAGGGTTTAAGGCTAATACCAAGGTGCCTTGGCTTCGTATTCATGCCTATTTTAAACATTTTCTTTTCATTATTCATCCACTTTGTTCAATGTAGATATAAGTAGAAAACAAAAAAAAATTTAATTGGATATCCATACGCGTTGAAAAGAAAATATCCAACACATCAATGAGCTCACTAACATGTTCAAATCAAGGATAAACACATAAGACCTATACTTTCAACACGTTCTTTGAATTTCTTTCTCATAAATCTCTTCCTTAAAGGATCAGCCACCATAAGTAAAGTAATGATGTGATCTATGGACACTATTTGTTTCTATATTTCCTCCTTAACACTAAGGTATTTGAGCTCCATGTGCTTTACAAAATTAGAATACCTGTCATTTTTTGGAGAAAAAGACTACAGAGGAATTATCACAATAAATTTTCAATGGCTTGGCTATAGAGTTAACAACGTCTAGTCCTCAGTTGAAATTCCCTAACCATAAGCCATGCATTGTGGCTTCAAATCACGCCACAAACTCAACCTCCATTGTAGAGGAGCCAATAGTAGATTGATTTATACTTTTTAAGGAAATAGCTCCAGTAGCTATTGAGATCACATACTCTGAGGTAGATTTCCTACCTAAGCAACAAGAAAATCAGAGTCTGAGTATCCAATTGTCTCAAGATTGTCAGTTCTTCTGAAGATAAGTGAAAAATCCTTAGTTCCTTACAAATAACGCAGCTCTCTCTCTACAGTTTTTGGGTGGGACATTCTTGGGCTACTTTGGTAACGCCCAAGCATGCCAACCACAAAAATGATATCTAGTCTAGTACAAGTCTGTACATACATCAAGCTTTCTACAACTGATGCATACAAGATCTTCTCCATCTCATTTCACTCCCAAATGGTTTTAGGACATTGTGAAATGCTAAACTTATCACACATTCTGAAATGCTAAACTTATCACCATTCTAATCGGGTTATCTACTTGATGAACAACACTTCATACGAAATCTCTTAAGAATTATTTCTATGTAATTTTTCTGAGACAATCCTAACAGTCTTTGTTTTCGATATCGAAAATTTTCGATTCTTATAACAAAAGATGCATCACTATATCTTTCGTTCCAAAATTATTTGGGAGGAAATGCTTAGTCTCATATAAAAGACCTATATCACTATTTACCATCAACATGTCATCCACATATAGAACTAGAAAAATGAACTTACTCCTACTTCCTTCAGCTATATGCATTTTTCTTTAAATCCAAAGGTAGTAATGGTATTGTGATACTTTAGATACCATTATTGAGAACCTTATTTAAGTCCATAAATTGACCTATTAGCTGACAGACCAAGTGAATTTTACCCGTTTCTAAGAAGCCTTCCGACTACTCTGTGTAGACCTTTTCATCCAAACTTCCATTCAAAAAGCCATTTCACATCCATTTGGTGTAACTCTAAATCAAAATGAGACACCAGTGCCACAATGATTCTTTAAGTCATTTTTGGAGACTAGAGAAAAAATCTATCTACAATAAACACAGCCTTTCTGAGTAAAACCCTTAGCCACAAGTCTGGCTTTATATTATTGAACATTATCTTTGGAGTCTTTTTTTCTTTTGAAAACCCATTTATAACCAACTCTTTTGCATCATTCAGGCAATTGAATAAGATCTCAAACCCTATTTTTGGCCTTGGATTCAACCTTTTTTTTTTTTTTAAGGCATCAATCCATTTATCAAAAGCACTTCTCTATTTAATTTGTGAAAACGTAACTGGATCATCAATTGTTCCAATGTCAAATTCATGCTCTTGGAGACACATCTGTAATCACATGAAATACTAGGTCTTCGAGTCCTCTGAGATCTATGTAATGGTATATGTTCTGATATCTCACAAACTTGTTCTTCAGTAGCATTCTCATGCTGAGATGGATTATCATTTACTCATTCCACAATATCATTAGAATGATTATTAGGTGAAACTTTAACCTTTTTTGAAAATGTAGGTATAGGAATATCTACCTGCACTTCTTCTACGATCATATCTCTAATGTTAAAATTGGAAATGCCAAAAAAGGTTAAATTTAACATTCTCAAAATGTGGTTCATAAAATAAAATCTAGGTCTGGCAATGAAGTGGATTTGGTCTAGTTTCAACCCGGACCAAATCCAATAATATTAAATGAAATCTATCCAATTAAATACGTGACTCAACATATCTAAATCTGTTGGGTTCATAAACTAATGGATCTAGATCTAAATGATCTGCTAAACCCATTATTTTCTTAAAAATAAAAATTTTAAAAATATTTAAGAATAAAAAATATCAGATAGAATAAAATCAATTCTTTTAACTATTTTACTTTACTATATATACATATATAAGATCGGAAAACAAGAAAGAAAAGAATAAGAGGGCAACAATAGAGAGGTCATGTGATTCGTTTTTAGAGAAAGAGTTTAAAGAGATATGAGTTCAGGGAGAGAACAATCGATAAAAAAATATTCAAATTGAAAGAAAGGAATTGAAGAAGAAGATATTTGGGAGGGCACCGAAGATGTGCGACAATGCAAAATACTATAAGATATTAGGGGTGCCGAAGAACACAATCCAGGAGGATCTTAAAAAAGCTTATCACAAAGTTGCCATCAAGAACCATCCTGACAAGGGTGGCAACCTAAAATAGGTTTTTTTTTTTTCACTTATCATTAGTTCTAATTTTTGTGTTTTGTTTTCCTCCTTGGTTCCACGTTTTTTGTGAATTGGAATTTTTAGTAAAATCTAGCAATTTCAAAATTCTAACTAGAATGTCCTCCATTTTGAATTCAATTAAAGGCTAAATTGTTGTTCAACTTAGTTAGCAATTTCATTCATAAGTTAAATCTATATGTATATGTTTCTCTCTCTATACGAATATATAATATATTTTGAATAAAATATTTTTTATTTTTATGAAATGATGATTTAAAAAAAATTATCTTTTAAAATAGGTCGTTCCGCGAATATTGTGTATGATGCAATAATGATATGCTATTCTAGAAGTTTGGCAAATGGGCTAGAAATATGGCCTAATTCATCATATCTACCATAATCTTTACCACCTCGATCCGATTTGATGATTTTCACCTTTTATCTAACTACCTTTCAACTCTATTGAGAAATATCTCAAGGACTATTACAGCCTGAGACTTTTCGTGCAGTAGATAAATATATCCATATTGTAAGAAATTATCTATAAAGGTGATAATTACTTTTCTCCACCAAAATGTTTTTGGCAAAGGGTCCAAATATAGTTGTAGGAAGA
>QLOD02000001.1:22750046-22778838 GCA_003260245.2 Sideroxylon spinosum | reverse complement strand
TTTATATGACAAGTAGGTCTTTTTATCGGATAACTACGTCCTCGAGCTCGAGGTTTTAATTTCTTCACGGTAGTACCTGAAATCATTTCCACCAGGCCCAGTTATCTACATCTGGATGTAACAATAAACGCTTCTCTAATTTTGGCCATGGACCTTTCACCAGCAATGCAAACGGAGGAAATTAGGACTCATCTTATTTGAAGCATGTTATCTAAGGTTCGACTAATAATCAGTTTACGTAATCTCTGTTCAAAGTAGAACTGGAGAATAAGGGGAACAGCAATACCTGGAAATCATTTTCTTCGAAGTTTGCAATGTTATCACGCCAGAACATAGGATCCTTGTGCATGGGGGACCAGTCAAGATGGCCAAGGAGGACTTCCTGCTTGTACTTGTCAAAAGAACTGAGTTTCTTAATGTTATCTTTCAACCCATCTTCCAGTTGATTTAAAGCGTCCAAGAGGTCCTACCAAAAGCCACAAATTTTAATTAAACATACCAGTACAGACACAAACCAAAAAAACAAAAAACATTCAGCCAAAGAAAACATGACTAATCCTCTTCTCATTCAAAGGCTATAGGAAACATAATTTAGAAGCTTTGAGGAAATGTGGCAATAACCTCAAAGCTTGAGAAGCCACCCTCATCATTGGAATCCCTCGTATAATTGTGAAAGAATCTGAAGTAACTACATTAAAATTATTTCACAAATATTATACTAAATATAGTGTGCCTATTGTTACAGAGACGAAGCAATTAAAAATAGTGAACTAATTGAGATGATCAGTATCCACATATAAATGAAAGAAAATTATTAACTTGGCCAATCCAAAATGAGTAGAATTTAAAACTTTGTTAAATTAAATATCCATGCAGCCACCCAGATAAAAAGACAAGAAAGAGTTCAAAATATCTCAAGCATATGACACTTGTGTGAGAACTAAACATTAGTAACTACCACACTGCCAACTACAGCATTTGTGACCTCCAAGTGAAGTCATCATATCAATAGGCCAAATTTCAAAACTAACATTGAACACATATTTACTGCACTGTTGCTGATAATGACAATTACAAGCATTGTTGAATGCAAGAGACGCCCCTGGACTGTAGCAGTGCATGAAACGTGGAAGAAAGCATGCATAGCTCCACTAGTTTGGCAAGTTTCTAGAAATTCAGTAACTGGTTTCCGAAGCAGATTACAATCCAAGATAGGAGAAAAATGAAACACACAGACTTAATTTTGTCCCCTCTACAAAAAAAAAAAAAAAAAGAAAAGAAAAGAAAAGAAAAGATGGTATATGGGTATGTGATGTGTACTGTCAATCGCAGAAGTCAATATAGCATTTCTGATCTTCCACCCCAAAAAAATCTACAGTTCTAGGAAGGTGTCGGGCATGTCAAAATCTCCACTGGTAAATGTAGGACCATTCATCTAAATGTCCTCTTATTTTTTATTTTTTTACAACCAGACACTCTTTGGACACTTGAAGGCGAAAGTATCCATTATAAGACACAGAAAAACATATTGTAATTGTAGTGACAATATTTGTAACTGATAAAATTAAGAAAACAACATGAACTTATATCTATTAAACCTCTTTCTATTAATTTTTATTAAAATTTAGGAAATTTTAAACATAAAGCTTCCTATTAATTTACGAATAGATTTTCCTAAAATGGATAAACAAAAAAAGATAAAAGCATTTATGATGTAGAAATGAATAAATAGTTACTTTTTCATGTGTATATGTATATTTACTATTTGGTGTGCCCCTACAGTACCTATATATCTTTTCCAAATTAATGTTGGTTACTCTGTCATATTGTATCTATCTTATGTCCAAATTGTCCGCATTTCTAACTAGGGAGGTCAACGGAATAGGTATGGGAAGGGATCACAATACCCGTCCTCGTCCCTGTTTAGTAATTTTGGTACCCGTTCCCGTCCCCGTTTTAGGGATGACAATCTCCTTCATGCCTGTCCCCGCTAAGTAGCAAATTACCTGTCTCCGTCCCCCTCCCCCCTCCCTGTTTACCCGCTAAACATTGTCAATTGAACCAAAATATGTAAATAATTTATTACCTACCATTTCATCAATTATAATATATAAATATATATCCCTACCCAATATTTGTATATATAAATGAAAAAATTACCACATGAGTAATCAAACACTATGTATCTATATTTTTGAGGTTCCATGGGATCTGTGTGTGAACAAATACATCTCCAATTTATCAGGCCAAGTTCTAGTAAAGAATAAAGTTAGTATGTTAATGATCTAATATGTATTTTAGCAAGTTTCAGTAAAGAATGTAGTATATATTTTAGCAAGTTTCAGTAAACAATGAAGGTAACCTGTTTCTCAGTTTTCAAACCTCTGTGTACTGAAACACAGTTACAGATGGCAGTATAATTGCAGGATTTTCAGAGGAAGATGTAGAAATTTTTAATATCTATTATATATATTAAATAAAAATATAAATTTGTATTTAACTGGGTACGGGAGAGGTGAAGACTGTCATACACGTCCCTGTCCCCGCCCAGGTAGCACTATAAACCGTCCATACCCGTCACAGTCCCGGTTACTAGTATTTTCATACCCTCTCCAAAAGGATAGGTAAAGCGGGTACCCGACGGGTATGAGTAATTTTAACATCCCTACTTCTTAGCTTCCACCAAAACTTATTAATATTCAACGATTAATCAGCAAAGAGAGAAAAAACAGTGACACCACATAGGTTTCTCACCTCATCACTCCATGCCTGTGCTTTCAAACTTTGAACAATTTGTGGCAGCCCAAGGTCTACCATCTGAGCACCAAAAGTCCCTTTGGGAAGCAAGTTTCGGAGGGTCAAAACAACCACCCTGACAACCTAGCATACGTTGATATACCAAATTCAATTGGAGATACTGCATGTGCATTCTCTTCACAAGTAGCTAAAAGACAAAAAGTTGCTATGAACATTAATCAACAAAATCAGTCCATTTCATTGCCCTAGATTAGATTGGGACCACAGCCAAGAGCGAAAAGAGGTAAAGAAAAAATCAATAAATAAATGAAATATACTGAATTGTATTGGTCTATGTACTCCTTCTGTCAAGATTGTTTAGTTAACAATATGCCCATACTTAGGAAGTGGAAGCACAAAATAAGAAAGAACACAATGTGCAAAAAGCCAAAATCTCACCTTCTCCTTTGTGGAACCCTTGACAACCTCAATTAACCGTGAAAGGGTTCTAGAAGTAGCCAAGTACTCAATTGCAGGTTCATAATAGGACAAGAGCCAAACACAGAGACACGTTTCATAGAGAAGCTGTTTCAAATAAATAAGTTAAGGATAGTCAAAATATGCATAGGCTAAACGATAAGGAATCATAAAAAAGCTTGGTTATTAGCCAGACTCAAAAGCCTGAAGCGCATGTAGAACAAGATAGTGGCCACCCAACTCCCAATACATGGGTTAGGGATGTGCCAACATTAGCATAGAGGATGTTGGTTGTTGTGCGAACTGGTTCAGAGGGGAAAACCTGCCTGCATGGACTGCTGAGTGGAAGCTGGAGAAATTAGAGGAATGAGAAGCTTCACCCCATCTGCTTGAACAAATGAGAACCTCACCATGGGTTCCTTCAATAATGTTGCCAGGCAATTGATGACTACTGGGACACCACGACTAGGATGGGAAGGGCTCTTCAGCTGCACATGTTGATGATGGATATAACTCAGCTTCAAGCCGCTCTCAAGTAATATAAACATTTCAAAACCAGTTATCTAGTGAACAACTAGTTGAGATCTATTGTATCAAATAATTTTGCACAAAAAAGGTTCAGTTCAAGATCTAATAATGGCATATTCCATTTAAAGTTGAAGAAAAATCCTCACTAACAAAGAAGACATTTAGGAAAGTCTTGTAGAGCATAATGTGAAGTTTAAGAGATTGTTATTGTTTTCTTTTTTTCTTTTCTTAGGATTTTTTTTTTTGGGGGTGGGGGGTGGGATGGGAGTGTGATTTGGAAGATGATGTTTGAGAGTTTGGGCTGGTAGAAGGAAGGTATTATAGGGTGTTAATAACAGAGTACAACAATAACATGTCATGATTTGTACAAGTTGCAGGAAATCCAAAAACAATGCAGCTAGAAGCTCTAGACAGCTACTAATTTCGGCTATGACATATGAAAATAAAGGAGTTAAGGTGGTGAGCAGGTCAATGTCAAAAAATCAGAAACAAGGGGTGGTCGCAGTCAACAATTCATAGAAGAAAAATGATGACAAGAAATAATCTAAGATAGTCACATCTACAAACCGTCAGCACAATCCTTAAATAAATGCTACTGAAACATTGAAGACCAGTCTCCATTAAATTCATTCTGTTACATAAGTACGTAAGCTATTGATTTTTACAGCAATGTACAACAGAAAATCTAAATTATGAATGCTGAAAAACCACATGACCCTTTAATTAGTAAATAAGATCTTGATTACAGTTTAATAAGTAAACTATAATTACGGTTACATTTTTTTTTTAACACTTTAATCAGAAACCATCTTCTTTCTTATGCTATGGTTTCCTTTTAGAAAGAGGCATACAGTTCTTCTTCCCCTTCTTCTTCTTCTTCTTCTTCTTCTAATAATCAGTAAATAAGAATTTTATTATAAAAATGCATCAAAGGAATGCCACCCAATTGCAAAAGAACTCAAAACTCCCCGCAAGATGCAAACCGTTTCTTGCACTTTCCTTTAACAGACTGTTGATATTTTTTTGCATTGTGCTGCAAATTATAAGAAAACAGAATTAAAGACACTTGATTTGTAACTCTTTTATTTCAAGCAATGCATCATTCAGTTAAATAGATTTTCAAGCTTTGTTAATCCCTATTTTCTGAGAATTCTCTTACAATACAATATTTCTAAATGCTCCGTTATTAACATACGCAAATTTCACTTTAAACCGGTTCAAATTTCAAAATTTAAAAATCTAGTGAAGTAACAGTGCATGCGTTACACTTACAGAGTTTTAGAAGGAGGATATTTGCATGCTCACAAACATTATTTTTTGCCTAAATTATTTTTTCTTGTCTTTTTCTCCCCCTCTACTATTTTCTTTCAAAACTATTAATGTCTATCACTCACCTCTGCACATTGCAATTCCATTAAAAAATGTGCCAGTTTTTCGATTGGGTTTCTATAACATCCACATGAATATAACTAATTCTTTTTTAAGTTCTTCATTAAATTTCTCGATATTCGACTAGTAACTTAAGGCTACAATACCATACCAAGTTTGGGAATTGGGCTTTAAATTTTAATTTTAGGTGTCAAAATGATTATTTCTTTCACTTGTCAACTGTTTTGAATTTTATGTTTTGAAGTTGGGGATTCGACGTTCAATACTGATTTCCAAAGTATCATTTTCAACATGATTATCTCTTTGATTTCTTGATATTGGTCTCAAATTTTGAGTCAAGGTTTCAGATTTTGTAATTGCATATAGCCTTTGGTAGTTTGAATTTTCCTTCAAATATTTACCATTGCTTGCAGGGGTCCTCATTTTGCTTCAAAATGAAGGTGCTGATAGTCAGAGTTGTCTCTTGAATGGTTTGATTTAATACATTACATTGCCGATCTGCATCAATGGACTTGTAATGGGTGTGGGAGGTGCTGCTAGTATAGTGGTGATGATGGCAGTGGAAGCCATTGACATTGCTATTGCTTATATCATTTGTGCTTTGGATGTTTGCAAATGACGTCAGAGATGCATTTTGATTTTCTAGGAAACTTGGTGAGTTTTCCATTGATGGGTTTACTTTTAGAGAGAGAAAAAGAGATGAGAATGAGAAGAAACAATTAATACATGAGTTTGGCATATGGCCCTATTTGTACTTTCTTTGGTGGCGATTAACATTGTGGTGGTTCACCATGTTTTATAAAGAAACAGAATAAAAGACGAAATGCTGATTGCTGAGAAAATATCAAGGACGTTTTAGTCATTTAACCAAATGTCATTAGTTTGTTTTTTTGCCTTAAAGGAACATACAATTAACTTTGAACTGTTCAATCATGAATTCTTCTAGGATCTAAACATATATATTTCTAAAAACTTCCAGATGATCCTCTCTAAGATGCAAGCAAACTTAGCGCATCCCATCATTTAAGCTTTATTTATTTATTGATCTCCAGGATAGGTAACCATTTTAAGAAAGATCTAGAATTAGTCACTATTAAAGCCAATCCATATTCCTAAACTATGAAAACTTGATGAGAACCAAATGGACAAGCCTACAAATATGCATAGCTATATATATGAATGATCTTTTGTTAACAAGTTGCTTCAGTAAATACTTCACCATGAGCACCTAAAGTACTTCTACCGCAGCTCAGAAGGGGACAGAAAAAAAACAGTATTCAATTGCCTAGTAAAATCAAGGCAAATAAATTTATAAGAAGAAAAGAAAGGCATCAAGGAAAATACCAATGACTAAAGCAAATAGCAATATCAAGGGGATGCCTTAATAACTTAAGTACAGGCTAAATAAACAATTTTCCTTCTTTGTTAAATCTTTACGAGCCAATCATTTAAGTTGTTAGCAACAACAACTACCTGATTTGCTTTCAACAAATTTTGTCTTCCAAACAAAATCCTTCTATGAGTTCTATTCTTAATATAACTCCCCATGGAGAATCACGAAATTAAAGAAGCGTAATCATATGTTCAACTCATTAAAAATGTGGCCAACCAACTAGCTGCTTAGGACAGAATAGGTGCCAATCACAAATAAAATGGAAAAGTGCAAACAGACCTGCACACAAAGCCATTCCACCAGCCCCTTCAAGACATCATCAATGGTAGTCAATTGCTTCTTTGATGCTGCTGCTCCATTTGCAGTGAGACCCTCCTGGTTTTTTGGTCTAGCACTGGAATTACCCAGAAAATAAGGGGAAATCAATTACTAAAATTTAGTTACACCAAAAGTTTGACCTGATCTTAAAGCTCTGAATAATACTGTGTGGGCAATTGGTCATAAGTCAAGTACCTCACTATCATAGAAAGTATCTTACAGCTCTTTTCTTGTACAAACCAGTTACCTCTCCAAAGCAATCTGAAAGCAGAACTATGTTAGTGCACATTGATTTGCAAAACAAAAGAAAACTAATGTCGCCCAACTAAAAACATCATTCTTGTATTCACAAGTCAGTTAAGAGGTACATGTATGTTAATATAGCACAAAAGAAGCATGTTAGTAAGTAGATGAAGAAAAACAGAAACATAACTATAATGCAAAATTCAGGGATATATAGCCTTCAGGTACAACAATGATTTCCTGATATACACACACTCTTAGCAACCTCACTGGTGCTAATAACTACCTCATGAGTAATAAACTAGCTCCATCAGCAGAAAATTAGACAATATTTTCAGTCAACAGCCAATATTTGGCAGTTCTAAGAATCTCAACACAGAGAAGTAACTAAATGCATGAACCCATGTTGGGTGACTTGGCAGATATTATAAAAGTGGAAATCTAGGTTATGATGGTTTGCCAAATTTAAGGTTGCGAATCAGGCTTCAGAGACAAGATTTAGTTACAAATGCACACTTCAAGATCACTGTTGATGCTTCTAATTTTCAGTCACAAACGCAAACATTTGGAATGACGAAATGATAGAATTCCAGAATATATATATATAACGAGATCTACATATTAAGTTCATGTAATAATGGGCTGCCTTTTATTTATTTTTTAGTAAGTATGTACAAGGGATGATACCCACCTCAAGAAAGGTTCATAAGTATCTTCATCTGCAAGCGACTTGTCATGAAATAATCTAGCCCTTTTTGGATTTGCTGCCACAGGAAAAGAACATTTAGGCCAATTAAGTGAATTTCATTCATAACCAGGGTGAAATCTTTTCCACTTACAAGTAAGCATTTCGTCAACTAAAGCTAGAACATATTCTATTGTTTCATCCTTGAATATGTCCCGTAATATGGTAATGAACACGCGAACATAAGCTGCACCATCCTGCCACAGTTTCTTCAACATGTCAGCACCACTGAAGTATTCATCAGATTATTTTGTTAATTATAAATCAGCTAAAATTTCCTCTCAGCAATCTTAAGAAGCACATAAGTGTAGCCATCTAAAGAGTGTTCAGCAACAAATAACAATTGCGGCCTTATCACAGTCAAAGAATAAAAACTGGGTAATGATATCTCCACTCCGACCCCCCAAAAAAAAAAAAATTTCATCTTGCACTCCATCATGTGAGTGAATATTTTCTTCTACAGTGGAGTGCTAAAAACTTTTTATTGGAGTGGCAATATCACCTCCCATAATAACTAGTATGATGCTTCTTTTTAACAATTTAATTACATGATATTTTTGCCTCCCACCTAAAAGAGAATCAAAATTAGTTAGAAGTACAGCATAACCTATAACTGTAATTATGTCAGAGAGGAAATGACCTCCATAACTACAGGATTTCATAATATGGAAGTAAATAGGAAAAAGGATTACAGCAACTCAACCAACTGTACACGAGCAAAACAAAAAAATGTTATAAACCAATAGTCCAATTGGTTCCACAACTGCCTGCTGTCCCAAAACACCAAAATTTACTAGATTACACATTCATCCTATAGGGAAGCATTGCATGGCACAACAGCAACACCTCAGGCAACAAAAGGGTGGGAACAAAAATAATATACAAGTAACTTGGGGTGCGTTTTAGCGCATTGAAAAACAACCAAAAACAGCGAAAAATGAAATTTGAGTAACTTTTTGGCGATTGACACGCACAGCTCAAACTATAATTTTTGGAGAGGAACAGTGCCTAGCCTGGCCCAACGGTTTGGGATCCGTTGGGACGGTTTGAAGAAGACTGACCGTTAGACATGGCAGCTTTGCAGAATAATTCGAACCTGAAACGCCACCGTATCACACCCATCCCTCTGCAACAACCATTCTCTTCGCCTACAAGATTCTCAAGCTACACATCCTTCCGTCAATCAAAGGTAGCTACCAAAAAAAAAAACGAGAAACAGCTCTCCCTATTGGCTACAAAGCTCTGCCAAGAGAGGTCCAAGAAGACCATTTGCAACTCCGACGAGACAATACTTTCTCCGACGAAGACCCAACATCGGATACACCCACTCCGCCGTTCTTTTTTCTCGTGCTCAAATCGGGAAATATTTTCTATCATCTCCTTTCACTTAAGTTTTCTATTTTCGTTTTCCTTCGTTTGAAGCTCCTATTGGCTATGGTGGATCCACGGGTTTGTAAATTTTTCTCTTCTTTCCAAATTCAGCGTAAAAATGGGTTGAGAATGTTTTTTTAGCCTTTTTACAATTCTATTTGGAGCCCGTGTTGGGAAACCGTGGCTAATGCATTTCATTGTCTATTGTTTGCGGATTTGTCCAAACTGAAGCTCAAATCTCGAATTTCCTGCACTACTCATCCAGATGGCTTAGAGAGTTCCGCTTGGACAAAAATCGACAGTGGAAAACCGTCGGAATAGTTTCCCTAGTTTCGTTTGGACAGTTTGCTTCATGCTTTTTATATTTGTGATTCTCCTATTGCTCCATTTACGTTGAATTCGTAATGCATTTGTTCATTGTTTTAATAATGTATTGTCACCTATTACAATATGCAGTTCCATTATGAATTCATACTAATTTGTTAGTGCGTATTGCATTTACATCATTTGTACATAAATGCGAGCAACTTCAAATCTTACTAATAGAGAACATCTTCAACAAATAAAGAATCAATCATATATGTGCTCCTACACATTTGCATGTGTCCCAAGCTAGAAAGCAAATTCATTGCGTTTGTGTCGCTTAATTTCTTTTGTTTTCAATTATGATACATGTACTTCGGCTCTCCAATTTATTTTATGATATCTCCTCAACATATACAACATTACATGAGATGCACTCAGCTATTAACGTGTCTATCTTTCTTATTAGTTTTGTTATGAACCACCTAGACTCCCCGTTCCCACCTTCATATGAATTTCAAAAAATTGATAACAATATTGCCACAGGATCACGAAGGAGAAGCCAAAGTAAGAAAAGTAAGGCCCAATGGGAATTTCACCAAACAAGAGTCCTACTAACCATTACAGCAATCCTTATAAACAGCTGACACAGGAGGGGCAAGAGTCTATCCTTAACCAGATTACCAACAGCTTCTAACGGATTTCAACCGTATGACACAACAAGCCCTCAGCATAGGCCAAATAAAACGTCGGATTATACAAATGGGTAAAGACTGGAGAGCATGGATGGACTTGACATACCCCCACTCAAGAGTAACCAGAATGGGGTGGAATTATGAGATAAATACCTTGGAAGCGCTTGACTAGTGGTGGGCCCAGCAGCAACAAGTGTGTTACATCAACGAAATTCTATTGTTATTGATTGTTTCTTCAATTTGATTTTCTTATTATAATATCCTAAGTTCGGCTTATCACTCTGTGCATTAATTTTTGTTAACGTTCATTTAAAATAACCCCCAAGTCATGAAATTCAAAGAGCGGCCATTGGATCACGCGAATTTGATGGAGAAGGTTTTTGGAGATACTACCACAACTGGAGAGTGGCACTGGACTCCATCCACTAGACTCGCCACACCAAAGGCTGGACAAGGTTCAGGGTAGCCAAGCCAAGCCAAGCCAAGCCAAGCCAAGTTTGTTGCCTTAGGCGGTGCCCCTCCAGTTGTCAAGCCAAACATCCAATTGGAAGGGCTAGTTGGACATGTTCAGGAGAGGTCATGCGGCAGAGGACGACCATAACGATATGGACGATGGGTACAGTGGTTCAAGACACCAACAAAGCCATGCGGCAAGGATGAGTGAATCCATTGCTAATATGATTGATGCAGTGCAGAAGAGGAGCAATGAGGTCCAACTTGTTTGGGGTACTCCCGTGAATTCAATGCAAGACTATGTTGCTATTTGACGACCATAGAATCAATTGACAGCAACTTCGCTTGTACCTATTTGACGTTGACTTGTTCTCCATAGCAATCAACCAAGAGGCATTCATGTCGTAGCCCGATGATGATCATAGGATGTGGTGGTTGTTGCACCAACAACGCAAGCATGAATAGATGCGGGGCCTCTCTCCAGTTTCCCCCAGTACGCCTACTTCCCTCCACCTAGCTTGATGACCCATTTCAAGGTTTCTTCCCCCCCACCTTTGAGTTTTCCTATTGTTGTGTTACTGACCATTCATATTGCTGTGACATTTTCCATTTTTTTTTAATATATTTATATGAACGAGCATGCAAAGTCTGGAGCCTGAGATGACAAAATCTTCTGTGCAAGTTTGAAATTCATCCTGATGAGGTGCTGCAGACTGTTTGGACGAATTGAAACTTTGATCAAGGTCGGTTTCCGAGCTTGTGAATAGCGTTAAGGTGACGTAAAGGCTGAAGTTATTCTCTGAGCTTGAGCCAAACTCAGAATGGACAATACCAAAACCGTCCAAACGAGACTTCAATATCCGTCTGAACAATTTAGCAAAAAAGGGCACAATGGATGTCATTCGGTAGCTTACATCAGAAAAAAAAATTTTGCTATTCGATTAACCAAACTCCAGTTATGAAATTTTTTTTTAAAGATATTGAATTTTTTTTTTAAACTTCAAGAAGGTAGGAAAGTGTAAAAATGTAATAGAGAATTTAATACTTTTCAAAAGTTTTCAGAGATTTTCAATAATTTTCATCGCACCAAATGAACACTTAGTTGCCTAAACATCAATAGATTAAGTTGGTAAGCCATAAATATTTATATAACCACTATCAAAGCAACTTAATTGAAAGAATGTTGAAAGCTAATGTAACCAAATATCACATGCTATAATGAGGTAACAGCTGTAAGCTACTCAAATTTAAGGTGGAAAAATCTATGCCAACAAAGGACTCAAATCTTTAATATGCCATTACATTTTCCCATCCTTCAAAAGAGAAAAAAAAATCCAAAAGCTATATTGACAATATGATAACATTCATATAAAATAGATCCATACATCCTACAAACACATTCATAAAAAAATGTAGCACGTAAACAAGACACTGTTTCATATCAAATTTCCTACCTAACATTAAAGCACAACAAAAGTTGAAAGACGCTTGACAAGTGAAAACATGTAGGAGGTCACTTTGATAAATTGCTAACAGAATAAAGAGAGGAATACAGGATTTTAAGAGAACTGGATGGCACCAAAAAATCATGACATTCGAATTGTTCATTAGTTGGTCTAAAAAGGTAGTAATAACAATACTCATTGCAATACTAGGGAAGAAATAGAAACAAGACAATACATCATCCAGCAGTGCTGCTCGGTGACTTTCTGATCTGTTATCATAACGCCTTAACAGTTGTAGGCCAGTTCCTGTGATTAACTTAGTTGTCATGTATGTCTCCCATGGGATATCCCTTTTGAGAACCTTGAGTACAGAAACAACAAATAGTCAAATAGATTGGTCATCCTCTTCTAAATAGATAAATATTGATAATATTGCCAAATTCAACTATGTAAACATAAAAGCTGTTATACAGCAAGTAGTTCAAATAGTAATAATAATTAAAAAAAAAAAATCCAAAGCAAAAATTTACAAAGTGAGGTACAGTAACAGATTGGAATGAATGGAGGAGTATCCACGGTAACCTAGACCAATTTATAAGCATGACTAGTTTCCTGCCAATCCCCTTGTTTGTTTATTGGTTTTAGAAATTTCTGGTATGAAGCACGGATACGGACACAAAAGCGGATACGGATATGGGTTTGAATATCAGAGACGGCAATTTTCAAAAAATGAGGATACAAACACAGCAAAGATATAGCAAAAATATAAAATAAAAAACATATATTTTTGAAGATAGCATCTATATACGACCAAACATTATATAAATAACAATTATATAGCATGAAAAATACCATTCCATCCATAAATTAATTATTTACAAAATTTGTATCAAGTTATATTTTAATTATTTACATTTTGACCCCTAATTAAATTTTATCATATCAATTTTACCCTTAAATAAAGTTTGAAATATTACATTTGGATCCGGCCGTATCCTTGTTGTATCCTATGCGAAATAAAAAAATTAGGGTATGTCAAAATACGTATCCTGGTATATTCGAGCCGTATTCGTGTCCTTCGAATATTCGATACGAGTGTAGCACCTAAATTGAAGTGTCCATGCTTCATAGGTTTTTTGGTTTATTTCATAAAAACTGCATTCAATTGTCATATTTTTCATCTTGTTTTCTAGGAATCAAGACCAAGGAAACCCGAAATCTAAGAATATCTAAAAGATGTTTTAAGTGGTTTTGAAACCAAATTTTATTTTTGAGTTTTTTTTTTTTTTGGTGGCATGTCGATATGCCATTAAATTACATATCTATACTTTACTTGCATTTCTATTTAAGGGTTGTCCTATATATATAAATAGGTTAAGGTGAACCCTAATACACTGACACAATTTCATCTCTTAATTAAATCTTCTTGGCAATAATCACTAGATGCGTTTTTTTTTTTTTTTTGCATTACAAACTAGTTTTCAAAACACTTTCTGAAAGTATATTTCTGGAACTAGTCTTCTAAAACCAATACAAATTAGGGTCATAGTGATGAATAAAGGTGAATAAGTCATTTCAAGTTTTAAACCATGACTAGAGTCTTCAAATACTCCCATAATTTGTTTTCCAAGGCATACGGGCATACAGCTGCATTTTGAAATATGAAGGTTCGAATTCTCAAAGCATTCTTAGAGAATACAGCAGTCTAAAGTGACAAGGCCTTAAAGCAAGAGACCAAGCAAGAACACAAAATGTAAATTGTTAGAAATAGCATTTTCATCTATGAATCCGAGTCCATTGACTGTATTCAGACACTCAACATAATCAATGAAATTGTAACGTCCTTTTGTGACTTGGCTTTTGAGTCCCGCTACTCCACATTTTGCACTTAATTTTGAGGGCTTTGGCTGCAAACCATTAGCAGCCAGAACCCACAATACCATAAACAACAAAAATGCTCAAGAGTGAAGAACTCTGTTTTAATAACGTAATACACAGGTCGGATTTGCAGTAAGCCCTTAGTTATGGGTGAATCTAACTGCAACCCACCATCTCCAAGACAAATTAAATTGATCAAATTAAGATTCACCCCCCCCCCCGGGGGGGGCAAATGAAATCCAATATCAGATGAAGCAATCAGAGTAATGACACAAAAGTTAAATTTCCCTCAATTTACTAAAGAGAATAATCGAGTACTTTATTCTTGCAGAAAACCAAATCTTCTGTATATCATACGGTTGCATAGGAGAATCAATAACAACGAAGGATGCCGAATTATGTAATGTAACAAAATCAGATCCAGACCCAAATCCCGCAAGCGAAAAGAATCATACTAGAATTATGCCAAAAAAAAATAAAATCGATCAAGTCAAACCTAAGCTGAGAATTCAACAAACATACGCACATAAACACAAGTATTATCATTGATTACCTCCTCGGTAGTTAACTCGGCTTGATCGATCGTCATTGGAAAAAAACTGAGGAGCTACACGGATCGAGGGAGAGAAATTGAGGTCGATCGCATGTACAGAGGGAGATCTGGAAGGGCGGTTTGTTTAAGATATTCTACCCGGACCTAGAAGGACGAAACCGAGAGCCGGAATTGAACCGGGCCGAGATAGAAAGCCCAAATACGAAATCGAGGGTCGGAATTCAGAACCTACAAAGAAATTGGATTCTAAAATGGATAAATAGGAACGTTTTTGTTTATTGTTTTTTTATAATATTTTATATTTACAAATGCTTAAGAATTAGTAACGAAAAATGTATCGAGTAGATTTATTTTTACTTTTACTATTGCTAAGAAATTGAAAAGTTATTTAAAAGTTTAAGTCTAAAATATTAATAGAATTTTTTTATTTTTTATTAAATTAAAATTATTTTTACTGAATAATAAATCTATATTAAAATTATTAATTTATCGAAATTAAAATTAATTATTTAAATATTTTAAATTAATTAATTAAATCAATATTTGCGGTTTGTTAAAATTAATTATTTAAATATGTTTCAGTTAATTAATTAAACTAAGATGTTTTGTAAATATATTTTATTAAATTAAATAAATTTTATAGAAAAATAAGATAAATTTTAATTACTACGAACAAAATCACATTATTAAAAACAGATTTTTTATTTTTCTTTTAAGAACATCAATTAAAAAAATTAATATAAAAAAATTAAATATAAATAGAAAAACGAACTTGAAAGGTTTTTGTTTCTTTTTTTTTTTTCCTTTAGGTATACTTGATTTCTTGAAAATAAAAAAAATAAATATATTTAGCATTTTTGTGCTTTTTATCAAATCTAAGTTTGTCCATTTAATTTAAATTGTCTTATTTTACATTTATATTTTAATTCAAATTTATTTTATTCCCTTTTATCAAAATTGTTGATGAAAAAATGACACATGTACCAGTTTGAGTCTTTCAAGCATCACTGGAGTATTTACTCGATTATTAATTCTAGATTTCAGGGATTAATTGAGATGTGCATAAATTGGTTCGGAACCCTAAGCTAGAAAAAGTTATTTTTATGAAAAAAAAATTTCATTATTTGGCAGAAAAAAATTAAAATATGTTTAACATTAAATATGAAAAAAAAAAAACAAAGGGAACTCACTAAATATTTACCATAAAATGAACAGTAAACTCTATTTAAATGTAAAATGTAAAATAGATTAAGATGATTTGGCTAAGTAAAAAGAAAAAAATAAAGAAAAAAAGAAAAAATTTAACTCTTTTACTTATGAAAAATAACTTCTCAAAAGAAAATTCTTAAAGCTCGTTTGAATCGAAAGAAATGGAAAGAAAAGAAGAGAAAAGAAAAGATTTTAAACTTAACTTTTGTTTGTGAGTTTTTTGGAGAAAAAAAAAAAGGAAATGGGAAGAAATAAGAAGAAATTTTAGTTGTTAGTTTTTAAACTATTCAACCTCCCAAAAGTGAGAAGAAATGGAGAGAAAAAAAAATTGTTTCATGAAAATTTTAAAACAACATCTTTGCCCATAAAATAAAAAATGAGAAAAAAAAATTCAAATATATCATATTACAAATTAAACTCTTTTAACTTCATCACTTTGGTAGATTTTTAATACACTTTTCAAACGTCATCCCTTTATTCCTTTATAGTTTTCATAACCCAAAGAAGTTTAATTTTATTTTTTTCCAATAACGTTCTTCTTTATTTTATTTTATTTTTTTATTTTTGTTCAATTAAGTTTCAAGGCTATGTTTGTTCTTTTTTTTTTCTTTTCTTTCTTTCGTTGTTTGTTTTTTTTTATTCAATCACGTTTCAAATTTCTAGTTTTATTTTCTTTATATATATATATATATATATGTGCCAGTCGTTTTAAGGCAGATATACTTTTTTGAATAATAGCATTCTTCATTGAAGAATTTTTAATATTATTATTTATTTTTTTGTGTAATACTTCTTAATTAATTTATTGTTTTGCTTGATGTTTTGATACTTTATTTGTAATATAGGGAGGTTTATTTATTGATAATATAAGGTTATAACAGTAAAATAATAATAGACATTTTTTTTTTCTTTTCAACTCATAAACAAGAAGAAAGAAATTAATTGTTGTTTTTTTCCCCCAAATTCTCAAACAAAAAAAGAAGAAAACTATTATCATTTTTCTTATTTTCTGTTCTTTTCTAATTAATGTTTTCTCTTTATTTATTTATTTTTTTTCTCCTAAACTTACAAACAGAGTATGAAAGTTGTTTTTCACTTTTTTTTTTTTGAAAAAATATAGAATAATAATTCTGTAAAATTAATAATTTCGAGGAAACAAACAACTACAATTTTTTTTGTTTTCCTGAAAAATATTTGTTTCCTACAGTATTTGATGAAACAAACATATCCTTTGTGTTTGAAATTGGTTAAACTTATAAAAAATGAATTAATTTTCTTCAAGTATGAACTAGTTAGGAACAAACTTCCTATGGATAATGATGTCATACTACAGTGATAATAAAACATTTTTTTCTTGGATAGGCGTTTTTATGTACTAAACGGAGAAGAAATAATCAAGAGGGTACAACGGTAGAACTCTGTACAAAATGCATATAAAATAAGAATTTTTTCAAAAAATAAGAAACAAAAAGCTTTTTGATCGCTGATAACTCTATTTGAATGGACTAAAAATTTAAAATTTAAAATACATGAACTTCTACTATAAGTATAACTAATTGCAACTAAATTTTATAGGAAATATAAATAATTTCTTCAATAAGTATAATAAATATTTTTTGAAACATTTAATATTTATATATTTGTGAAAAATAAATAGATATTAACTTTATTGTCAGCGAGTTAACTTAATACCAAAACCATAGTATATTTACTACTCTTTTAACTTGGAGAAAATAAAAATTCGTATTAATAGAAATATAAACTTTAGACGTTTAGTTCTCGAATACATATTTTTTTGTTTTATTATTGTAACAATAAAGAAATAAAGACATATTGTTAAAGAAAACCTAATTACAAAAACCGCAAAGTGATAATACAATTTTCAATAGACCTAAAATTGTAAAGTGATAATACAGTTTTAGCCCGAAATTGTAAAATGAGTGATAACAAAGTTTTAACCTGAAATCGCGAAATAAAGGGGGCGTGATAAAAAATTATAAAATTTGATAAAAGTTGTGGATTGTAATTTGTACAGTAAAATAAAAGTGAATTGTTTCTAAAATTTTCAGCGATTTTCCTCACTCCAAACGGAGTGAAAATTGCAATTGCTTCAAATTCACTTCTAATTCGATTGAAATTGGAATAGATGAGATTGCAATCAAAATTAAAAGGATAAAATCCTTTAGTGCATTAAAGATGAAATTAAATAAATATCCAGTTGTGTAAAAACATATCTATGTAACAAATCCGAAATCTGGATAAGTTTAACTTATACCGTGCTTAGCTAAGTTTATACAGCACCTCATTTCGCATTCAAATTCTTTCATGAGACTTCTAATCCGATTGAATTAGAACCATATAAAGATGAAACCAAAATTAAAAGTATAAATTATAGGCAGTTGAAGATAAGATCAAATCACAAAAAATTTAATCAAAATCTGAACTCGCATTTTTATTTGGCATCGCATTTTTATTTGGCATTCAAATTCCTTTACAAGACTTTTAATCCAATTTAAACCCTATATAGTTGGAATTAGATGTTGATGCAATCAAAACTAAAAGAAATAAACCTTTGTAAGGCAATTGAAGATCGAATCAGACAGTTGTATATATATATATGTGTGTGTGTGTAGAATGTATCCGAACTCCCAATATGCTCAACTTATATGGTACCTGAAACCATAATTTTATTTTGCAGTTTGGCTAGCCAGGCTGAAATCATATTACCATTTTACTGTTTTAGGCTAATTTGAAATCATGTTATCACTTTACAGTTTTATTAAAAGTTTTTTCCCAATTATATTTTCTTAACCAGAGTTTTGTTAATTTTTTTATTATTATGACAATAAAAAAAAATTTCTCAATCATCCTCATTTAATTTTTTTTGACTTCGTCTTAATTGTCACTCAAAAAACAATAGGCAGAAAAGCTTTAGGTGGTTGCAAATTAATCAAAACTAGTTTTTGTAAACTAATAAGATAGATAGTTTATGAAGAGTGGTTATTTTTTTTTTCAAATTTTGTTACAACAATTGTATAAATAATTATTTATTATTATTATTATTATTATTATTATATTTATTATTATTTTTGCAATTCCTATTCGATTTTTATAGTTTGAACATTGGTTTGTTCCGTTATTAGTCAACAATTACCTTTTTTTTTTATTTTAAATTTGAGTTTTATTTTTATTTTTATTTTGTGATGCTACTTTGTTTTAAATTACATTTGCGCCATTGCACTTCATATAGAATTTCATTATAGTTCTAATTTTAATTATAGCATACAATCTTTTATGCGCTACATGTTCATTATATGTATTGACATGCGATATATATATATATATTTATATCAAGCATTTGATAGAATAACCAAACTAAATATTGATAGCAAGCGCAAGGGATTGACTCTTACAATTAAAAGTAAAAATGAATAAAATGAATTGTTTTGTAAAGTTTAAAATTGCAAATTGTAATTTACCATATCTTGTACTGAAAATTATTATATTACTAGAATGAACATAAAACTCTAGTGCATTGATCTTAATATACATAAGATCTTAAGAGTATGATCCCTAAATTCTTTAACATTTACTATCTACTTAGCTAAGAATCTAAGATTGACTCGATTTTTCACTTATTTGAAGATTCATGGCTTATCTATCTTCAGGTTTAATGTAGAATGAATAATGAACTTGCCATTTTCAAACTACTTGCTTTCTTATTCTCCTCAATATCTCTTTCCACAATTGTTGTTTTATTCATCAAATTTGTACACTTTATATCTTAATAGTGGAAAGAAAAAACGTAACAAAAAAGTTTATGCCTGAATATTGTGACTTTCGTATCTACCACCTAGAATGCAAATCAAGCACTAGCTGTTAGAGGTGCACAAAAAAATCAAATAACTTGAAAATCAATCCAATTCGATCATTTTAGTTAGGGTTGGTTCAGGTATATACCTTTTTTGGTTTGATTTTGGGTTAAAAAATTAGTGATAGGATAATTTTAGTTCGGTTCTCGAATTAGTAGGAATTCAATACGAACTAAAAACTATCCAATCTGTACTAACCCAAAATAAATATAACATGTAATACATAGTATATAAATGTTATATAATATTATAAAATCAAATACACTAGGATTAGCCACCATCTCCATATTTTCTATTGCATAGTACTCTCTCTCTTTCTCTTTCTCTCTCCAAACATAACTAGTAACAAAAGTGCACAACATAACCCATATCTTTTTCATTATTGTTGACAATGCATAAATCCTTCCCGGCATCTGCTTTTTGTGCACATCTCTTTCTTCATTGTGGGCATTGCATAAATCCTTCCTCAGTACCTGTTCTTTCATCGGCATCACATCTATTTTTTCTATTGGCATCATAAGTTCGCAATTGCTTTCTCATCTTTCATCTGAGGTTCAGCTCCATTGCATCTTTGGTTGAGATACATAATGCATACATGTGTGTGTGTGTGTGTGTAGAAGCAGAAAGTTTAGGTTCAAATTTGAATTTTTCTAGAATCTGACATATAGGTTTGCTGATGGAATGCATCTGATTTGAATATCTGAAGGATTCAAATTTGATTTTGATTTAATATTAAGAAATTCAGCCTAGATTTAAAATTTGAATGGAATTAGTATAGTTCTCAAGCATCAGGGAATTTCTAAAAGCATATTTTTGTATTTTTGTAATTTCTGAAAGCATATTTTTTTTTTCTAAATTCATAAAATAAAAATCATTTGAAAATTTTATGTTTGTCCATATTTTTTATGAAACTGAAAGTTTTAATGTGTCATAGCATTATGCCAATATTCTAATTATATAGAACTTTGTGCCTTAAATCAATTTTAGTGGGGTTTAAAAGATTCACCCTTCATAGTTTCAAAGCTTTGTTGTTTTAAAGCTTTCTATCATGGGCATACTAAAAGCCTAAACAACGATATGCAAAACCAGTTCTCCCTTATCCTTGATTTTAATAATTACGATAAGAAAAGAACGTCAGAAGTATGCAATCAACTTGATACATCTGATATGCATTATAGGCATATAATCTAGTTGAATTCAATTTCACTAAAAACATGGAATTCACGTGTAGTTCTTTTCCGTTAGTTTTAAAGCAGGATAAATCTAAGCTTACTTTTTTTCCCCTCTTATATAACTATTTTCCACCGTTCATTGGATTATTTTACTAATATGTTATTTTTTCTTTTACCCAAAGAAGAAAGCTAAAAGTTATTTAATTATAATTGTAATTTTGTCGTGTATGCTAAGTCCTGATGAACAATTTACTTTATATTTATTTGTTAAATGCTGAATTTGGAAGAAATAAATAAGTCAGTTGCAAAAACTCAAACTATTGCTACCTCGAAAGTATAAGTAAAGAAGAAGAAACTTGAAAAATTTGATATATGGGATCATTATATGAGAATAGAGAAGGATAGGAGGTAAACCTAATAGGGCAATATGTAATTATTGTATCATGAACTATTATTGTTCTAGTGCTAATAGTACAAGTAATTTATGGAAACCTTTGAAAAGCTATAAAAAGTATCTTAGTAATATATTAGACAAAAGACAAAAAAACATTATCTTTTCAACCTGATGATGAAGGAGAAAGCTAGCTTATAAGTTTGAAACTTGATCAAGCCTTTTGTAAGAAAGCACTTGTAGCATGTTCATTGCAGATGAGTTACCCTTTAGATTTATGGAACGTGAAGGATTTCAATTTTTTTATAATGCTATGTAACCGAAGTTAAAGCTAGTGTCACAAATAGTCATAGCAAAAGATTGTTTAGAATTGTATGCTAGTGAGAGGAAAAAAATTGAAACATGCATTAACTAATGCAACATAACGTGTTTTTTGTACCACATTTCTATGGACTTCGATGCAAAACATAAGTTTCATTTGCCTCACAACACTTTTTATTGATAATGACTGGAAATCGCATAAAAGAATTCTTAACTTTTTTATAATTAAAAGTCATAAAGGTGTGGCAATTAGTTAAGCAGTTGAGTCATGTATGCTTCAAGGGGGTATTAAGAAGGTGTTCACTATCATAGTTCATAATGCTAGTTCTAATAATATTGTTGTGACACATTTGAAGAAGAAAATCTTTAAAAGAAATGAGTTTGTATTAGATAGTGAATTTTTTATATAAGGTGTTGCACTCATATTTTAAATTTAACTGCAAGAGATAAAATTGAAGAAATAAAAGATACTATTTGTTGAAGTCATGTAGTGAGGTACATTAGGAGTTCATCACAAAGAGTATAACAATTCAAAGCATGTTGTGTGCAAGAGAGGATTAATTCCAAAGCCTCTTTATGTTTAGATGTACCAACTAGATAGAACTATACATATGTCATGTTGGAGTCTGCATTAAAATTTTTAAAAGTAATTAAACGATTTGATAAACAAGAGCGATATTTTAGCTCTAATCTTAAGAATAGAGTTCTAATAAACGTGATTGCAACAATGCTAGGACACTAATAAAATTTTTGAAGAAGTTCTATGATATAACTAGGCGTTTGTAGGGGGTCCTTATACTTCAAATTACTACTTTCATGAAGTTAAAATTGAACAAATTTTGCATGATTGGTCCAAGAATAGTAATCATTGGTTAAGTTCCATAGCTAAGAACACGAAGGAAAATTTTGATAAACATTAGGGAAACATTGATAAAATCAATTTGGTGTTGTTGTTGCGATAGTGTTGGATCATTGGTACAAAATTCAGGTTTGTGAAGTTTTGCTATGCTAAAATTTATTTTGAGGAAAAAGTAAGTAGATTAGTTACAAGGATAAGAAACCTCATGGATCATATGTATGTAAATTATCAAATATTTTATTCTACTTTAAGTGCTATAAGTAGGATGAGACAAAGTTAACATGTGATGGAAGTTGATCAACTAGATAATTATGCTTGTGCGGATGATCCACAATCTGAATTTATAAAGTAATTAGATGAAAAAAGAAATTCAAAATTAGAGATGGATAGGTACTTTGAGAAAAACATTGAAAAGAATAATGAGAACTTTAAAATTTTGGGATAGTGGAAATAAATTCCTGTAGTTATCGAGTTCTTTCATAAATAACAAAAGATATTTAGACTATTCATATGATAACTTATGTTTTCATAAATGTTATTTTATTCATAATGCATTGACATACGATTTAGCATATTATTTGATGTAATTAATTTGATGGGTATGCGAACTCAATTACTTAGTTTCTGGTTAGGATCGGTTAGGTTTGAATTAGAACTTGGTTTGAGTCTTAGGGTTACTGGATGCACACACTTCTTTGTTCATGAGCCGGGCGGCTGAATGTGTTTGCTATGTCAAAACTAGTTAACTTCTCATTTCTTTTTTCTGAATTATGACTAATGCTTTTGTTTTATGTTGTTAAGCCACCCTACAGTCTAGCCTATGCCTATAGCCTTCCTGATCACATCAAATCGCTCTATTGCTTTTGCTTTCCTTCATTGAGAGAGATCCTTGTTTTATATATACATATGTATATCTATGTGTGTGTTTGGGTAGAAGAACAGAAAACTAGCGCGAGAGTGTAGGGTTTGTAAGGATGAGTTCATTCCAAAAATGAGTTTCATTACCATTTCCAGTGTTCAATTAGAGTTGGATTGAGGGTATTAAGAAGTTTAGTTTGATGTTGAAGTATTAGAATCAATTGTTGTAATATTCTAAATTGTTGTTGTGATATAAATTTATGATTTTAAATACATTTTTGGTGTGATATTATGTTATTTAAGTCATATAAATCATTAGGGGCGGCTTAGGGTCAAAAATTTTGGGAGAAAAAGATAAAATAAGTCAAAATTTAACTTTTTTCTATGAAGAGTGTCAGGGGGCGCCCGGTGTGTCAAGCGGGGCACCCCATCTACGTAGTGGATGAAGGAATGGTATGGATCTTACTTGTTTCGGCAGAGGAACGTACCTAGGGTCAGATTTTAGGATAGGAGAAGGTCGTAGGCTCCTGTAGAAGGCTTGATTTCCAAGCGAAGCTTGTATATATAGGTATATGAGAGGAGAGAGAAGAAGATTTTTCGATATTGGAAGAGAAACGGGAGTAATGTGAAGCCAGAGGAAAACTAAGATGGTAAGTGATTCAAAGCTTAACCAAACTCAAATTTCTCTTACAATATTGAAATTGAGCCCCCCTATGATCATTTCTATATGTTTTTATTTTTGTTATTTGGATCAAAAGGTGAGGAGTTTGATAATTTTGAAGTTAAAGGCCGAGAACTGGTTGTGCACCAACTCCTTCAATCCATTTTAATCAAGCTTGAGGTAGGGATCTAGCTTCTTTTTAGCATATATAAAATGTAGAGATGCTAGCCAACATTTCTATAAATTTTGTTTAAGATTCGGTAACCTTGATGAAGAGTTTATGTATAGGTTTGAAACCGTGAATTAATTAGACAGGTTGAAATTGTTTCATCTTGTTTTGATAAAACTTTTTGAGTCATCTAGGTCCTAGTTAACACCTATAAAAAAGGTTTTGAACCAAATAAACTATGAATTTGGTGGAAAAAGGTTGGAAGAAGTTTGAAATGAAATAGAACAACGGCTCTAGATGTAGCTGGGGCACCCGAGGTGCTTTAGGGGTTTCTTGATTTTTAGGGGGGCATCCGGGTTCAAAAATGGTTTATTTTCTAATATTTTTTTGAGTTAAGGACACTTTCTTTTAATGTTTGTTCCATGTATGATTAAAATAAACTTGTCGATATATACTAGTTGATGTTTTGAATTAATAAAACATGAATATGGACAAGGAAATGAGATAAGTTATGTTGAGAGGGTAATGTGGTTAATGTGAGTGAGAAATGAACTCGAAGTGTTATGCTATGATGAAGTTGTTAGAAATATGATGAAGTAAGTTGATGTAAATTATTTAAATGTTATGATGGTATGATGACATTACCCATGTGAGATTGATAAGTGATAGGTAATCTAAGTTTGAAAGGACACACGGGAATGGTGGTAAAGAAAATAAGAAGGGAACTGAGATTATCGTGGGGTTGAAAGACCCAAAACCTGCGCAGGGATTGGTTTTCGTGCCAGTAGGTTAGTAGCCTACAACATGACTTGTGATAAGGCTAATCATAGCCTAGCTAATTGTTACCTATAACAACGACGTGAAAATAAGGTTAATCGTGACCTTTGATGATGACGTTCAATAAGGCTAATCGTGGCTTTTAACGATGACGTTTAATGTGGCCACCACCGTAAATAGAATAAAAATGGAATATGAATGATAAAGACTATGATAAGAATTACTAAAGTAGAAGATAGTGAATTAAAGACTGTATGATATTGATTATTGGTAGATGTTTCATATGAGATTACATTGAACTGAGGAATTATGATTGATACGTATATGGAATTAGAATGTATTTAATGTTGCCACTTTAATATTAATGTTGTTCATATTATTGCTCTGCATGGTATATATGCTTTGAGATGCTACATCGGCACAAGTGGATTAGTGCTCACGTCCCTACAGATTTGACTGCAGGGTAGATCCTAAAACTAGGTTGGCATTCCATGGAATTAGAAGTGCATAAGTTAGTGCAGACATCGATATTTTTAATTTCTTAAATTAAATTTACATTTGGGTCTGTAATATTATCTTAAATTTAAAGATTTATTCGACTGGATTGTAAAGGCCATAAGGCCTATTTTTGTTATGTTTATTGTGGGATTGTTGAAATAGTATAGCCTTGCTATAGCCAAGGCTTAGTTTAAATTATGTTATTTTATGGTTCATATGGATGTCACTCCAGAGTTGTTATATTGCTCATATAAGGGAATGGTTATATAATTCGTGATATGTATGTCTTTCATTCACTCTTCGGCTCATAAAATCTGGGGCGTGCGAATTTGGTATCAGAGCTTAGGTCAAAATACCAGGGACATGGGGAGTTTTGCATTTCTTATTGCATGTTTTAATAGCATTCAGTTAGACTTAATCTGTGAAGAATTAATATTTTGTTTAAAATTTTAGATGGGATTCAAAAAATGAGAATGCAAAACACTATGTCACAGCCAATGGAGGAAGATATTGTGTTACAAGATGATGACATTATTTATAAAGTAGCAACTGAATGTTTGAATGAATCACCTCCACAGCAAGTGACAATGAGTATGGTAAAAACAACCCAAGTACCATCACCTGTGAGTTAGCCAGTAATACCCTACTATGGGACACCTTATCAAACTTCATATCCTGTACACTACCCTTACCAGTACACCATACCTTATCAAATCCATAATCTACCCCAAAATGCCTACCCAATAGTGATAGTGTAGAATGTGTACATGATCTAACCTAACCCACAGCTTAAGCCATCAATAACCCCAAATGCTACAGCACCAAACTTAAGTAATTGGAATGTTGGTGGCCATGAGTTTAGTGCCTATAAGGTGGGTGAGGGTTCTAGCAGTGAGGAGGAGCACCTGCGAGGAGGATTTAGGAACTGCCATAGATTGGGGTACATACACTACAAATGTCCCATAAGTTGCATTAAGAAGTGTACTTATTGTTATGGTAGAAGGCACTCTCGTAGCTTTTGTCCATATCGTAAGGGTTGAGATGTTAAGAGGGGGAAATTTTTGAAAATCTCAATTCCCCTAGTAAAAATTAGATTGGTCACAAGGTTAAACAACCAGTCTTATGCTGTATTTCTCTTTAAAAGTTTGGTAGTATGATGGTTTTTGAAACTGATGTAATGTAAAGTTAATAGTAAAAGAAGTTGATATTCTCCTGATGTAATTCTTGAATATATAAAGATGTTAACTTAATAATTAGTCAAGTTATGCTCTTTGTTTTAGAAGTTTTAACTAAAGCTTATTACTTTTATGCTTTACTACATTTTTAAATAAAAATGCCACCAAGAGAAATGGAAGCTAGAGGTCGAGGTCGTGGGAGAGGCTGAGGTAGAGGTAGAGGATGAGAAGTTACCCCGATATATCAGGATGAGGTTAATGTGCCTGTTCATTAAGGACAGGAAACACACCTGGATTCTTCTTTGTTACCGAGTTTAACCCTAAAGCCATAATGTCTTAAAACGAGGAGGCCATAGAGAAACTCTTTTTTATTCCTTTGTCCTAAACTTCAAGAAGAACTCTATTCTATCTCTCCCTCATTACGAATAAAAAAGTAGGGTTGCACCCCAGTTGTACACTTCCTTTGTTCTGCGAACCCTTATTGGAGCGCCGTAGCTGAGGCACAGCCCGACATACAGCATGAGGTCCCGAGAAATGAGGAAGTATAATCCCAGGCACGTGAGATTCCATAGTCCATAGCTAAAGATGCTGGAGTGATATTGCAATAGTTGGCAGCAACTATGGTTGCAATGGAAGGAGGAGTTAGAGCCGTCCCACAACCAGTAGTACAAGCAAGATCGACTAATCTTGAGAGGTTTAGAAGGATGAAACCGCCAACCTATGATGGAGCAGCAGATACAGATATAGCTGAACATTTTTTTGATAAGAGTGAAAAGATCCTAGTGGCTATGAAGATTACTGATCACTTGACTTGCATTACTCTGACCACTTTTTCAGTTGAAGGGACGGGCATCTGCTTGGTGGTCTAGCTTGAGGGATTTTGAAGGCTCAACAGGCCTTACTTGGGAGGGATGTAAGGAGAGAATCAGAGATCATAAATTTCCACATTCACGGAGGGATACAGAAAGAGAAGAATTTTCCGGTTTGATATAAGGATGGATGGCAGTGTTGGAATGTGAGAGGAAATATTTTGACTTGTTTAAGTACGCACCTGAGTTTGTTTCCGTTACCCACTTGAAGCATAGAAGGTTTGAGTGGGGATTTAGACTTGCATTAAGAAATAGAATGGTACTATTGGGATTAGAAGATTATGAGGCTTTGATCAATAGGGCAATGATAGTAGAAAGAGATTTGAACAACATGAAGAGTGTCCAGGAAAGTCGTTATGGTAAGAGTTTAAGAGCTCAACAGGCAGGTGGAAACAGGAAGAGATTGAGGGGTAGTACATCGGCTCTGTAGGTTCAGCCGTCACAACAGGGGAGTCCGGCACCTACATAATCTAGGAAATTAAAGGAATTTCTCAGAGACAAGTGATCTGTTTTAATTGTAGATAGCCTAGACATAAAAGTACAAAATGTCCCAAGATGAGGAAACAAATTGGATCAGCAGGATGGATGAGGGGTTGACAGATCAAGGAAAATTGGGTATGTTATGGATGTAGATGGGCGAGGTATATTCAGAGATTTTACCGATAATCATGAAGCAGTATGGGAGGTATATTCGCACAGACATGATAGTTGTTTCAGGGCAGTCGTTCTTTAACCCCATAGTTAATACAGTAACGCCAGAGAAATATTCTACAGGGAATTATACAGAGTGGGATTCCCCAGCAGCAAAGAGTAACCCCATAAGGACAAAGATGGGGCCGACCTCAAGATATGCCAGTGTAAGGGAGGGTGTTCACAGTGGCATAACAGGAGACACCCATTGAGTCAATGGTGACTAGAGATATTTTTTGAGTTTATTTATCTAGTGTTACAGTTTTTCTAGATATTGGTGCATCCCATTCATTTATAGTTACATCATTTGTGTCTACTCTGGGCATAAATGTTAGCCCGTTAGATTAACTTTTATGTATGGAGACACCTATAGCTAGATATTCTGCATTGACACAAGTATGTAAGAGATGTGCATTAAAGGTAGAGGTTTTTTTTAATGGGCAAGAATTTCTCTCCATGTTTGATTTGATAGTATTGGAGATGAGGGATTTTGATTTCTTACTTGGAATGGATTGGCTTGTATCTTACTAAGCTATGATTGATTGCCAAAACCATAAAGTGACCTTATCGATTCCAAAAAGAGGAAAATTTTGTTTCTTTGCCGACAGATATGAAGGGCGAGACTTATCCATTTTAGATGACTGAGGAAAAGTCAATTTATATAGCTTGTTTACCTGTATGGCTGTAAAAGAATAAGAAAAAGAATGAGGAATCACTCTACCCAAAGTTGTATATGAATTTCCT
>QLOD02000001.1:22737596-22749946 GCA_003260245.2 Sideroxylon spinosum | reverse complement strand
TCTAATTTAGTTCATAGCATGTTGATCGGATGGTTCATTCTTAATTCCTTTTCTTTTAATTCTTAAAAAAATATAACCGCAATGAAAGATGAATGTATTAAAAATAAAATTAAAATCTAACCTCAAATGATATTATTTATCTAATTAGCACCTCTAAATAATATATAAATATGCATAACTTTGTTCTAATCACCTGTCACAATCATCTACAGTTCTTGCCTGATTGGAGGAATTAAGGTCCAAGGGACTTGTGATTGGGGTATGTTTTCATTGACATAGTGTTTACTTAACATGATTTATATCCTAATTATGCAAATATTAAAAATTAATAATCGCATTTAAAATATGAGACACCATTGTGATATCGTTGTAGTAAAATAATTCCTTAAGCTCCTTGAATGCTTTTCGTCTTTGATGGTAATGGTGATGATGAAAATTTATCTACTGAAATATTCTGCAAAATATGCATTTGCAAAAATTCTTACATTGAGCTATTGGGCAAATTTTCTTGCAAAAATATCAGTTGTAAAAATTTTCAAATATATATCAGTTCCAAGATTTTCTAGATATGTATTATTTGCAAGAATTCATGCCCAATATATATTTACAAAAACAATTGCATAAGTTTATATAATAGAAAAGACTACATAGCACTAGAAAGTGAGAAGTTGTACACAATGGAGGGTTGTATATGCTTAGCCGTAGGGCTTTTTGCAGCATAAAAGAATTCGGGCCTTGTTTTCGACTCCTCTAATGCTGGTTCAAGTCTTCTTAGGTCATGTATTGGTGGTTTCAGGCTTTTTAAGAAATTCTATTGGCAGTCATGCTACAAAGGAACTAGAATGTCCGAGGGTTGACATGGTCAAAATTAGGCCGAAGTTTTTGATGTCCTATTTATGATATAACTATGATCTCCTCAAAAAATTGCACCAAATTTTTCCAAATTCATTTGAGGGCCTGTCAATTTTTTCAGTTGACCCTTTTATGTAGGATGATTTGGGTTACACTTGTTGATAGAGGCTATCTTTTTATGTTTAGACTAAAATAGCCATTAGATTGAGATTTTAGACATTACATTCTAATCATCACCTGAAATGTCTCTATCATGGTATTGAAAATCGTCATTACGTAATAGAACGCCTGTTACGTAACGGAATCAGTAAACTCCAAGGCCGATATTGTGGTGTTACAAGGTGTGATACAACGATCATAACGGTTCTTAAACCAACGATTCGGTAGTCTTTCATAGAGAAAGCAAAAAAGAAAAACCACATATAACATCTAAAACCCGACGATCTTTTAAGATTTGGAAAAGAAACTATAACTTTTTTTTATCCAAAGTCTGAAACAAAAAAGAAATCAAGAAGTACAAAATTTGGATCTTGAAAAATCAAAAATTGTGAAAGAAATAAAAGTGAACTGAACCATTGAATCCTTCCAGTTTCCAGTTGCAGATCGAAATTATACAAACCCACAAAGAAATGAATCCTTGAAGCCTTGTAGTTCCAAAATTGTATCGATTAAGCGTTCGTGTTCTTCCGACTTCATCTGCTTCATCGGACTTTACTGTTTCATTTTTTGAAGAAATCCAGAACAGAGGCGTAAGAGTTTGAAGAAGATTGAAGAAGAAAGCTGCAAAGTTTGTGGGTCTATACGGCATTGGATGAGACTCGGGTGGTGGATATGTGACTTAGGGGGTGAATAGGTGGTGGGTTTCTTGGAAACCAAAGAGTTGTTTATTAGTATTGATATGGGTGTTTAATAATAAATAATTAAATAATTAAATATAATTATGATATACGATATTAATTATGTAAATAAAAATAGAATATATTATATTAATATTTAATTATAATTAAATATTATAATAAAATTTTATATTAAGATATTTTGAAATTTATATTAACTATATTAAAAGTTATTAATTAAACATCACTATTATACCCTAATATATTAATTTAATGTAAATTAATAATATTTTTATATTAACATATTATATAATTTATATTAGTTACATCAAATATGATTAATTATTTCATATTATAAATTATTAATTAAGTGTCACTATTATACTCTGCATATATTATTTTATTTTAGTAATTCTACATTTATTATATTAATTAATGCATAAATATTAAAAATTTAATATAAAAATATATTAGCTCATTTTTATGTAAGAGGTCTTTGAAGAAAAGGTAATATATATGTATATATATATAAATAACATGATATAAAATCATTAAACAACACAAATAATCTATATTAATATATTTTAATTGTGAAACTATTAAAAACTATTCAATTTAGGTAAAGTGTGAATTAAAAAAAAAAATTTACACTTCTGATTTTCGTTTCAATTACGTAATATCCATTTCATCCCGTTTCCACATTATCGCTATCGTTATCGTTATGGTACCTGTTATCATTTTTTAAAACCATGGTCCCTATGAAGTTTCATTCTCTCTAGTATTAAATTAAAGATCTCAATTAAGTTTACTCTATAGCTGGGGCATGATTGTAATCTTAATCTATAGACAAAATAGTTTATTTTTAATAGCGCATGAGATGCACTTTTACAAGATTAGATTATGATTATGATTTTAATCTTAATCATAATTTTAAGATTAGACAAAACTCCACATGGGATGCAAAACTACTTGTGAAACTATAGACAAAATTGTTTATTTTAACAGCGCATGGGATACACGTTTGCAAGAAATGTAAATGCTGAAAATCTAAAAAATAAATAAATAAATAAATGTGAATAAACAAAAATGCCTTTCTAACCAAAGGCAATAGTGACCACGGAAGACATATCTCGGCAACCTTCGGTGAACCAAAACCAGAATAAATTTGGTCAGAGAATTTGCCAGATGGAAAGTCGACAACAGGAATGGTTGGAGTCACACCGAAATTAGGCGTAATAACAAAAAAATTAGAAGAATCGGGGTCTGGTTCTACCATTGCAACACTCTGGTTCTGATTTGTGTTATATATATGCTTTGGGTTTTGCACGTAGTAATTTCAATCACAAACGAAAATAACAAAAAGGAGAAGTTCAAACTAAAGGCCGATATGCTGAATTAGTAAACTCGATGAGTATCAGGAGGGTTAAATTTGTTCAATCAATAGTATTTCCAAATTAAATAGCAGAACTTTAGTTTTGATTTGTATTATATATGTTGTGGCTTTTATATAGAACTCTGCTTCATCAACTGTGAGTTTTGAAAAAGATTGAGAGGAGGGCCTAGTTCTACCATTATAGAATTTTGGTTTTGATTTATGTTATACGGATATATACATTATGGGTTTTGTATAGAACTCTAGTTCAATGATTATGAGTTTTGTATAAGATTTAGAGGAGTGTCTAATCTACCATTGTAAAACTTTAGTTCTAATTTGTGTATATTTTATGAGTTTTGCATGGATTTTGTTTCGTATATATCCTTTGAGAAAAATTTTGAATTTATGAAAGATATTTTTCTAAGTATATGATTATACGCATAAATTCGAAGAAAATTTCTTGGATTTGTGATTATAAGAGTAGAAGGATAGAGGTGAAAGAAGAGGAAATTAGAGAAGAAGAAGAAGAAGAAGAACAAAAAGATGAGCAATTTTGTCATTCTCCCATTTAACATGATGCCGTCCACTGTTTCACTTTCATTCACGAATACGTGAAACATTAGTGCATAACATCGAGATATAGGGGTGTAAGTGATTTTGAACCTTAGTACTGTAAGTGATTTTGACCCTTAGTACAAAGTGTTTAAAGATAATTATTTCGTATCTTTAGTTCTTTGATTATTTATACGTGTAGAATTGATTTTTATTTTGTTTTTGTCTTTTTTTTTTTTTTTTTGGTTGATTAGAGATTTACAGTAGCTTGCGAATTTCAAACTTGTAAGTTGGCCAAAATTTAATGGTCACCTCACCATGCTAAAGCCGCATTTGGTACTATTACATCTTAGTTTTAACGATGCTCACTAGTACAGAAATCAGCTTTGGAGTCAGCTATTCTCGAGGGACCGCTAAAAGCAATCGCAAATGACATGTGGTGCAATAAAATAACTCGGGTGACCACTTTAGTAGTCGCTGATTATATTATAACGACTGCTTTTGGTAGTCGCTAGTAAACTCATCAGAATCCTGCGAAACTCCTCTTTTTCTCTCCCCTCCCCTTTCTTTTTCCCTCCCGATTCTCTCTGTTCCCCTCACCCCTCTTTGCCGTTGCTACTCCTCTTTACTGCCTAATCACCACCAGTTGTCGTCGAGCACCGATGCAAGTAACCTCTTCCTCTTCTTTTTCTCCTTCCTCCGCCCTTCCTATTTCTCTCCCTTTCGTTAACCCTTATGTTTTGGATTTTTTTTTTTTTTTGGTTTACTATCATATTTCTCCCAATTTTGTTTTTGGTTTCTTTTCCTCCTAAATATGTCATTCTTTTTCCTCTCCCGATTTATATACTATTTGTTTTTTTAATTTTTGTTGCTACATGTATGATAAAGTTGGGAGAAATATGATTTTTTTTTTGTAGATACTGTTTTCTATTTTTTCTTTTTCTTTTTCTTTTTCTTTTTTGTGTTAATGAAATATTTTTGAAATTTTTTGTACATAATGCTTTTTGTTGTTGCTTGTTTTTATTTATTAGAAGATGATGATGCAGTATTTTTTTTTTGGTATTGTTTTGATGTTGATTGTTGATTAATTGAGTGGGCATGCAATGTTGGCAGTAGTTTAGGGGTTGAGGAAGAGATTTTGATTCGGGGTTATGGCAGTGTTGAGAAGTGACAATTATTTTTCTTATTTATTTAGCAGTTCCAAATAGATTTGAAATTGTGAATTTTTCAAATTTTATTGAGAAATGTTTAACTTTTTTTCAAATCCAAAATTATTTTTAAACTAGAAATTTAAAAATGAAATTTTCTAACCAAAAAAATATAATTTTTTGTTAATTTATATATATTATTATCACTCATTAAAACAACTATAACAGTAATTTTAAATACAGCAAAGTCAATTTTGACAAAATATTCACAGAAAAATTGTGCAAATAAGAGGTAAATGAACACATTAAAAAGGTATGTCCGTAACAAAGCTCGTCCAGAAACATCCATAGCCGAGGGGTACTTGATGGATGAGTGTACCAATTTTTATGCTACATACCTTAACGATGATGTCCAAGCAAAGTTAACCAGGCTAGAGCGGATTAATGACGGTTCTATTAGAGAAGGAACGTCATTTGATCTCGCCCACATCGAGTGGATTCAAGCTCACCGTTTCATGTTCTTCAACACCCCCTTAGTTGTGGCATTGACTCAGTAATTCATTATTTGTTAGAAGGAGTAATTGTTAATTTCTGTCTAATTTATCGTGGCTGTTAGTAATATAATTTGATATGCGTTGTAGGAGACACATAAATGCGCTGAAACAAGACATATCTAGTGCAACATATAGCCAATTGGTTGTCCCATTATCAATTGTTTCACGATTGGTTTGAAAACTATGTGCGTTTTAATGTTTACACATAATTTAAGTTGTTCTTGTCATATTACTTTCATGTAGTTATAATCGATTATTACGTGAACTACGTAAGTGTGTAATTAACGAACAAACAGCGATCCTTCTTTGATTGATAAAATAAATCAGTTAGCTGATGGGCCCTGTATGACGATGCGGCTTACTTAACTTATGACATCAATGGGTTCTGATTTCACATCAAGCAGGTAGATGATATGTGGGCAATGCAAAACTGTGGCATCGGCCTTCTATCTATCGACAATGGTTGCTACTATGGGCGATTGAATTATATTATCACCGATGGAGATTTCTATTACTTAAGTGTGATTGGGTCGATCTAATCTGTGGGATTAAAAGTGATAAATACAAGTATACTAGGATGAGCAAATAAGTAACGAACCGTATATACTTGCATCGATTGGTAGAGCAAGTTCATTATGTCTGAGATCTAATGGACCCTAACTAGTACGTTTTGATTAAAATGTCAAGAAATGAGCTGTATCAAATCGAGTGTGATGAACTAGATATTGATGCATTCACCCAAGAAGCTTTTGACCAGGATGCAATCTTTTAGCATGAAAAAGATGTTAACTAGGTTATAGAGACCATTGGAGGAGATACTGCTGACTTACATGACCAATGAAGGGTTATGCACTTTGTTTTACAAACAAATATTATTTCTAATTACTTTGTTATTGAAATTTCAGTAAATCTATCTTGTGAACATGTAAACTGGTATGTTCGGATGTAGCAAGAGGAGGTCGAGTCCTAGACAATAGTCGAGCAACTCGGCCTCTCATGTGGAGGGTGTGGTTCTTTTGATGCGAATCCACCAGCACAGTCAGCTACGACATCATTTGCGTAGCCGTTAGCATTTGGGTTGACATCACTCGGTATGAATATTTAGTTTAACAGATATTTAGTCTACTTCAATTTTTCAGTTAAATGAATAAATTATTTTAAATGCAATGAATAAATTATTTTAAATGCAACAGAGTCTATAACACCAAGGCCTTTCAGGTGGGGAAAGGGCGTTCTTGATCATTACCATAGTGGAACTATGGGTCATAATAGAAGACTGTGTAATTCAACAGCATCCACACCCGATAAGCAGGGCTGGACAGACATTTATCTCATAGATCAGATACATGGTCCAAGATCTGATCAAATTTACCCTAACTACCCTTGATTGGGATGTCTTCTGGCCCAAGGCATTCCAAGGTCTCTAGGATGAAATTCAAGTACATGAATATGTAATTATATATTTTACTTTGATTCCTATGATAATATAATGATATTATACATATTGATCAATATCCTATAAATTGGTCTTTTCTAGGCTAACGTGATTAGGATTCTTCTAGAATTCCAAGATGTTTGCCACGGCAAGTACCGAAAGATCTAGAAGGACCACAAGAATTAAGTAAAGTCTGGCAATTGAAAAGGCCATAAGAATGACCCTGACATCCTTTAACACGTTCCACCGAGGGTCCTCCTCGAATAGTGGATTGAGCTCGTCCGCTATTGGTTGAGCCAAGATGCATGGGTGAGCAAATTCTAATTAGCTTTTGTGTTTCTTAAGTTTTTAAGTTATAAAGCATAAATTACCAAAATCAATAGACAACAAATGAAAAACAGGACGAGGCCACGAGGAACTCATGGAACTGAGGGATGCAGGGCCCTAGCCATAAGTAGGGGACTCAGCATTTCACGTAGGTCAGCTAGGAGGTAAAAAGTTAAACTGATAGGTAAAAAACTTGGGTTTTGTTTTTTTTTCATTTCCTAAGGTAAATATACTATTAGTATAATTTGTCATTCAACAGTTGAGAGAGCAAGACAAAAGGGCTAATCAGATGGTCATCTAGTTGACGACCCATGATTAGAATTCTCTAGAGGTTTTGGCCATTAAGGTAGTTAAGGCTTGATTTTAGTTAATGAACGTAATAATATTTCATTTACATTGTAATTTATTTATTTATCATTTTTTTTTGTTTTACACAGGATTAGTTTGACGCTCGTCTAACTGAGCTGCTAGCGGAAGAGAGAGAGCTAAAGGTTGAGAGGGATAAGATATTACACTCAATTGTCAGATAGAACAGATATGGATATATGCTCAAGCAAAGGTGCAGGCATTCCAAGCCAGTCCCTTGCACGAGCAAAGGCATCCATAGCTGACTCCTCTCAAGCCAGATGTCAGGATGAGGACTTGCTCCAAACATCCCACACAGGGATCGATATGCGCGAGACTGAGATTCGGGTCGAGATGGCCAAGATAGAGAGGCATTTTTCCTAGAGTCAGAGTCATAGCCCTACTTAGGCTAAAGAAATATCAATTTTTTGTAATTTAAATTAATTATCATGTCTATAAGTTTATTTATATTTATCAATAATAATAATTATTATTATTTTCTTGTTGAATTTCATTTTAGGCCTCAGACGCTTCTAACTAGACTGGGTTGGATTAGGTACCCAAGCTGGTCGATCAAAGACCCATAGACCTTTCTTGTTTTGTTTTTTTTTTTTGTTTTGTTTTTTTTTTTTGTTTTCTGATAAACGTGTACATATATATAATTTTGTAAATAAATTTCATACAGTTATTATAAACATATATATATATATATTTGTTTTATTTTATAACATTATTGGTACTTCAATGTAGAAAATATTCCAATACATTCATATGCAGTTAAATTTACATCCAAAAATAAATGATTTTCAAATTAAATAATAAATTAATACAAATAATATTATAGCATAAACTAAATAAATAATTTAAAATCAAAATAAATAATATTTGTTATAACCTAGAAATAAAATTTTATTTGATTTATTATTAATTAATTATTATTTTTATTTAGTGTCATATTTAAAATTCAATTGGCTGAATTAATTTAGGAATTATTTGAAATTTGAAGTTATTAATTGTTGGGTAAATGTGAACTGTTAGATTTTTTTTAAGGGATTCGTATTGATGAATTGTGATTAGAGGTCCGCCGTAACTCAATAGACATGTGAGTATACAATCAAAAGGATATATATATATATATAAATAGGTTGTATCATCTAGGGTTTCTTATTATTTTAATTAAAAGGATAGACGGAGGGAGAGAGGGAGAACAGAAGGAAAGAAGGCTGCACTTGAAAGAAAGAAGAAAATAAAGGTTAGTGTTATTATTTTGTCACTTGTGCTTAATGGTATCTACATTGATGTATATATAAATATATATATATATGGGCGTTTCTTTAAATATATAATTTTTACCACACAGTGAAGTTTGATTTCTTAAACGATTGAAAGCATGTACGTATATGTATATATATAAGTGTGCCAATTGTGGTTTTACCAAAAAAAATAAAAAAAACAATTAACGGAAGGCTGCTCCACAGCAAAATTGTCAATTATATATAATTACTATATATATATATGAAGTTAAAAGAGGATTTAGCAAGATGTAAAATTACACATGTCTATATATTAAAACCATGACAGGTACTAACTTTTATAAGTATGTGCACCGTGAGTCTCAAAAAGAAAAATATATATATATATAATTTAAAGAAAAGTCTTGCAAAACACATGGTTTCCTATAAAAAATATATATATATATATAAACGAAAATTCATGGTGCAGGAAGTTCAATTGAATTGGCATCAATATATATATATGCATATATATTAAAACTTTAATAGAAAAGGTTTCTAGCAAATTTTTAATTTGGTAAATTGAATAGTTAATTATTTATATTAATTAAGTTATTATAGAGGAGTTAAGAGTTTATATTTAGTAAATTATTGAATGTAAATTTTAAGATAGGCTTTAAATAATAGGTATTTATATGCATGTATTCAGGATCGTGAGAAATTAGCTTGGTTTATTTTTACAGTTACATCCTTGGACTCCAGGTGAGTGGTTTTGGCTTGCTAGTATTAATTTTAGAAATTATTCCATGCATAAAGGTTTTCGAGATTAAATTTTTCTGAATCATTCTTTATGGAAAATTTTATCGTGGAGATTATATGTTTTATGCTATTGAGCATAAGGAAACATTGTTTGAACACTTATGTTCATTTTGAATTTTATTGCAATTGTGATGGATGTTATTTGTGGATATTAGAATTGAAATAAAAATCCAGGGGACAGGCTCCTTAAGTGGTATGACTCTGGTAACTAGGGAATAGACCCGTGAAAACCGTGATGACCTTAGTTCTCAACGATTAGAGGAACAGACCTGTGAAAACCGTGGTGACCTTAATCAAATTGGCTTAGGGAAGAATCCAAGAGCAGACTGGGTGACTCTAAGTGCGATATTGGATCCAACGGGCACTGCCCATGAGAAAATACATTGGCACATGTTATGGTTAATTTCCATATATCCACGGATTAATGTTTGTCATCAGTATTATGATTGATGGGTTGAATTAAGAATGTTATTGTACTCTGACGTGTAGGTTTTGGAATTATTATTATTTATGCATGGACATCTTTACTTGAAAACTTTTCTTGATTAAATTGTTTATTTGAAAATTTATTATTTTTAAATGGGTATTTATATTTTTAGCTTGTCAATCCATTCACTGGGCTTTTAGCTCACTCCCCCTTTTAACATTTTTCAGGTGAGATGAAAGGATTCTAGTCAAGAATTCTGGATTAGTTTAAGATCGTGACGCCATGAGTCTGTGACCTCTAATAGGAATGTTTAATCGTTTATTTGGGCTTGAGAATTTAGTTATTATTGAGTTATATAAAATTTGGAGCTATTACTATTATGGATTAGTTGGTTTACTTTGGTTAGAGAATTATATTTGACAGAATTATTTAGGAGTTTATTTTATTACTAACGTAAAAGTTAGTAGTTTGGTTTACGAAGGCGTACGTGTGCTATAGACTAAGGTACTATGGTTCACGGCCGGTCTCATCCTTAGTTTTGAGATGTGACAAAAGTGGTATCAGAGCATTAAGTTGATAATATGTTATAGAATTAGTTTTCATTAGTGGAGGTCCGATCCCTGGAGTTTGTACAAGTAAGAAGGTGAGTTAAGTTTGGAGATAATTACTCCTTAATTCTGATCTTGTGGACTCCTAGTGAAAGGTGTGCTTATATATCGTTGTGTATTAAGTTAATGTTATTTTAAGGTTTAATAAGTTAAAGTTTTAAGTGCACCATATTAAATTAGATAAGTTATTAATGCAATGATGTTAGAGATTTTTCAATAGTTTAGAAGTTAAATTTTATTACGAGGAATTGGTTATTGATGACTTGGATTGATTAGATGCCAGATATTGTGTATTTTGATTATTCTCAAGTGTAAAATATTTGGAGTGTGAGGAACAAGTTAACGGTATTGAAAATTTTGGTGACTAATTGGTATGTTTTTAGTGGATTCTGGCAAAGTATAAAATTTTAAATTTTGATTTATAATGACCTTTAGAATTATTGTTCTTGGCGGTTTAATAATTCCTTTTATAATTCTTGAAGATTTATTAGTATAATTTGGAGTCTGAAGGTTATGAAATTTTGCAGAGATTGGCAAAAGTTGAGATGACAGGCATAAAAGGAAATAATATATCAACTTTTGAGGTGATTTTAGGTTAACTTATTTAACTTCGATTTTGAGGTTTTAGAAAATAATAATATACTTATAATGGAGCCGTTTCTGGTTTATTTGAATTTGAGAGAAATTTTTGGGGCCACAAAAATTTGATTTGTATATAGGGATTGTATTATGAATTTTAGATCATTAGGACTAATATTGACAGTTGAGAGATTATGACATTTAAATTTTAGTATATTTATGGATGGAAGTAAATATTGGGGGTGGAAAGATTTTTGTAACTTAAAATATATATATATATATTTGGTGGATTTTTATTGCAAGAGAAATGAGAGAGATAGATATGATTTCTTTTGTAGCTAGTTTAGTTTACAACTTTGGAAGTATATTTGTAACACAAGAAAGTTCAGTGTTTTACATATATAAGATTTTGCTTCAAGTTTGGCTTATTAGTTTAGAGAGATGTATAAAAGAATTGTATAGTACATTTGCGGAGTATGAGTTATATTTGAAATATGCTTTCGATGGTTATATATTTGGAGAATTTTAAACTTTAAGAATTGTGTATATATATATGAGTTAGGAGATGTAAATAATATTTGACGATCATGTTAGCATATATTATGTATAATTAGAATAAGAGTGCACAACGGAAGTTGGTGAAATCTTTGAGAAGTTGAAGATAGTGAATTATATTTGAAGTGATGAACATTTAAGAAAGATCGTTAAGGTAAGAACGTAAGATGACATAGGAATTTTTTGAAAATTTTGGTTTTTAGCTGAGATGACCATTTAAACACTGGAGGATATATTGAGACCATGAGTATTAAAGTGGAAAAGTAGAGCATGAACAATTGGTCTTACTAGAATTTACGTATAATAATAGTTATTATTTTGGATTGGGAGTAGGATCATGTAAAACTCTGTACAGTGGGAAGGGTAGATATTCAATGTACTGCTTTGAAGCCGAGGATAGACAACTTTTGGATCTAGATTTGGTGAAGAGATATAACCTAGAAGGTTATTGTTTAATTGTCAAAAAAAAAAAAAAAAAACTTTTAGTTGTGCAAAGTCGTTTGAAAAGTTATACTGATATTAGAAGAATAGATTTAGAGTTTCATGGTGATGAAAAGGTATTTCTTGCGTTACGCATCACCTTGGGAAAGAGGTAATGAGATTTAGGAATACAAGAAAATGGAGTTTATTTTCATTGAACCAATTGAGATTTTAGAAAGGATTGGAGAAGTGGTATATTGAGTAGCTTTACCACCTAAATTGGCTA
>QLOD02000001.1:22667023-22721056 GCA_003260245.2 Sideroxylon spinosum | reverse complement strand
TTGCCTATGATGTTAGATAATAGTTCCTACACAACGAGTTGGGTGGATAAGTCTGCACAGTAAAATAGGTAGAGTTTCTTGTAAACCGTGAAGGCATGCCCCCCTTTCATGTGGCATGGCCTTTTTGGGGACTAGTTTTGCATGTGGCCTACTGCTCGGGTCATGTTCTGTGATGTAAATCGAAGCGTAAGTTTCATATAATTTCTAACATATTTAAAATTATTTAAATTCTTTTATATTCATAATTAGGATATGACTCCCTATTATGTAATTAGGACCCTTGTTAATGAAAGGCACCCGAGTCACTAAATACTTGGGTCTTCAATCTTACATTTGAGATATTCTTAGTGTGTGATAGTGATAGGGATGACTCGACACATATTAAACATTTCCCGTATGACCCATAACATACCACCATGGCATAAGGTCACCCATGATATCACATTATTTCTAACATTCCAACATGACATGAGTCCCACATGACATCATATTATGACATACCATCATTCTATAGCATGCTACCATGCTTAATTATACGCCAATGCCATGCTAGGACATTATATACCATGTCATTAGACTCCTTACATATTATGCCATATGCATTAGAATGCCTTAACATGCCTTGATGTGTTAGAAACAAGATGATACATGTAAACACACACTCATTCGGGGTTAATATAGTCTTAGAAGCAAATGCTTACTAATCCAAAACATTCATCTAAGCGAGTAACACTCCAAAGATTAGGATTGATTTAGGATTGGTTAAGCCAGTGATTTATGAGTCATGACTCCTATAAAAATATTTAATATGTAGTCTACAACTATTATACACAATAGGAATGAATGGTGGAATATAAATTGTCATCACGTTTAATATGCTCATGACATATTCCACTGCATGATTGCATCACTCACACAAACACTTGGCCCTTAAGCCTATATTACGTAGACCTAAGCATTGTTACTAGGGGCTAAGCTCCCCACGGAGCTAGGCTTCTTCTATAGAGTAAGGTGCTAAACACTAACTCAATCCCCAAGCGTGAGGCACTAGTCAATCATAGAACTAGGCTCTTCCACATAACCACAAAGCTAAGCTCCCTCCAAAGACAAGTGCTAAGCACTGACTCGATCCCAAAGTGTGAGGCGCTAACCAATCACGAAGCTAAACACTCCCCTAGAGTTAAGTGCAAGGCACTGACTCAACCATTTGTGTGAGGTGCATATTCATCACAAAGCTAGGCTTTAGGTGCTAAGTACCTATTTACTTACTAGACTTGGAGTAAGGCTCTCATGTCTAGCTGTAAGGCTCCTATATCTAGCTAAGTGTGAAACATTAGCTTAGTCACTAGATTTGGAGTAGTTAAGTGCAAAGTACTGACACACATACTAGACTCGAAGCAAGGCCCGGTATTGAGTCAAGTGTAAAGCACTAATTCTCACATATGACTGGGAGCTAGGCTCCCGTATTGAGATAAAGTACAAGACACTAACTCATTCAAAAAACTAGCACCTAAGCTCCCGAATTTAGGTAAAGCACAAAGTATTAATTCATATATTAGATTATTAAGTTAAGTGGAAGGCACTGACTCCTACACTTAACTAGGACCTAGATACAAGGCACTATCTCATTTACGCACACAAATAAGCGCAAGGCACTGACTTACATATCATATCTAAGAGAGAAGCTCCCATACAAGGGTTTAATGGAAGACATTGACCCCAGTAATTGGTCAACAACATTCACACAACCAGCTAGGTTTGATGGCGATGCTTGAGGCTATCAAGATGGCATCTAATGTATTTTGATACTACTCACCCTATCACACATTTACGTATACATTAGTATATATAGCTCACGAAGGTCGATAATGATATCTGAGGCCACTAGTTTCCCACTCATGGCATGTCATATCCAAACTAATCCGATACTTTCACATCCAACATTAATACACACATTTACAAAGATACAAACATAGTTTAAACTAACTTAAATCTACGTCGACCTAGTCTCTCTCTAGGGCACGTGGTCAACTTGGACATCTTTCAAGTTTGATCATCTCAGTCATCATGGACTATCTTTCTATAAGCCACTTCTCCTCATTAGGATCACCATAGTCTTTATAACCATATATTCCCCAATAGTCAACATAGAACTTTACAGACCATCCTTTTATTACTTGTCTCTGGCAAGGTCACAAATACAAGCATGCACACACTTATGCATAAAGACCAGTTTAATTCCTGTTACCTAAATATAGCTTCTAACATATTGCCTTTCCATAATGGAACCCACATTTTTTATGGAGTATCCCAACAAAATACAAGGCAGTCTCAAGACTACATTAAAATCAACATATAGAAGCTCCAAGGATACATCACTGCCATCTAGGTAAATATCCCACTATACTCGAACACATGAATTATGCAGATAGCCCTGCAAGGCTAAACTGCCTCACACTTTATGTACCTAATCATTTTTTGTGGGTTGCTATATATTGACTAAATGTATACAGGATATTCTATTATGAAAGTGCTATTGCAAAGGGTTAAAAAAAATATCCCCAGTTATTTAGGCGTAATGGTTTTTCTGCATAAACGATCCCCGTAACCTCTATCTTTAATTACACAGACAGTCAGGAGTCATTAAAAAGGGGCATTTTATCACATTTTCCAAATGTAATAAAAAATTCTTTCAATCAAATAATAAAAACCTAAATTTCTTGACATGATCATTTTAAAAGTTTTGTGTGATAAATCCAAATTTCTATGTCATGGCCCTATTCAAACTCAAACCATATTTTCACACATTTAGACAATTTCAGACATGCTACCATCGCAATTGAAGACTATGATCTACATTGTGCTTTGGTCCAACCATGGCATTAGTGCATGGATGGAGAAAATGTTACATAAGAGTATGTAGTAGAAAATCCTTCATAATAAGTGGTTGTAGATTTTCTCACACTAGAGCATGGAGCAAGCAAAGAAGCCTTGCCACCTAGATGGTGATGTAAGCCCCTCTAGGTCATCAAGGAAATAGGCCCTATGCCATTGCTTTGATCGATTTGAGCATAATTTTGATCTTTTCAGATCACGTACCCATATTTCAGCATTTTTGGTGGTCCTACTTGTCAATCGAGCATGCTCGGGATGAATTAGGATTTTTCAAGGTGATTTGATCAAAATTTGACTTTTAATGACTAAATTATGACTACTAAAAAATTACTTTGCAACAAAGGATTAGAATAGTGAGGGAACCTTTGATTTCTTTAATTAACCCTTCAATGTTGACGCAAAAGGAACTAGACCACCATTTTTGGGCATGAAGAATTCAATTGTGCTATCCAATTCAGTTCTAAAATTTTATGTCACAAATTATGCAAGCACAAACAATTTTAAGAATGCAAATTAATGATACCATTAATGGTTGGGAAATTGATGATTTTGACTAAATGAATATCGCTATGAATGTGTCTTTAATGTTTTTGTGAAGTTTTAAGTCATTCTAAAATATAATAGAGTTCTCAACGATGCCAGAAATCTATATACTTTGATTTTGCTAGTGAAAATTATTATGGATTTGTGAGCTTAGATGACCCAAGCATGACAGTTTAATATTATGAGTTACTTTTCGCGTTCTTGCATATATCCTAAATAATCGACTCAATTTGTAAGGTTTTATAATGATAAATCATACAAAATCTTAAACTAAATATGACAGGTGCTTATGTTTCCTAATTTGAAGGGGAATGTAATTACTTCAAGTTCAAAAGATCTACAAGTTACAAAAAGCTGACAAATTGCAATCCAAGTTAAAGTATGAACAAACTAGAGTCCTATGCTAACTAGGACATAGCAGAGCTGAATGCAAAAACCTAATGCGTATTGTAGGAAGCATATAGGGATTGCGCAACTGTGCCAAATTGGCGTTGCAAGCCTGCAGGATGTGCCCATGTTGATTTCTAGCTCAAAACAGATTCCAATAAACCTTGTAGCTTGGCCAATGGGAGCACAATAGTTTGAACGAATTATTTTATGAAAAATTTTGTTTTCATTTAAAAAATTTGTTTATGTTTTTAAGAAACTATTTATTTTGTTTGAGTCCTAAGTGGAATAAAAATTTGTAAATCTATATATATGCACCCATCCTTAATGTACAATTAAATTAGAGGAGACATACTATAATTTTAGAGAGTTTTATTTGTGAGAATTTGACGACCTTTCTCTTATTTTCTCTTATTATTTTTTTTACTTTCTGTGTGAAGCAAAAAATCCACTTATAAAGTTTGTCAAGTGAATCGAACAAGAGTAACGAATAGATTTGTGTGAATGAATCATAATGAACCTGTTATAATCTATTGATAATAAAATTTATAATAGAAATTTTTTTCTTTGTGAAAAAAATTTCCTCATTAATTCTGTATTATTATGTATGATTACTTGATTCGGAATTTTCATAATTTTAGTTAATTGTGAAATGTATCAATGTTGGTGTCGATATCAACTATACAGGAAGTAAGATTTTTAAACAATTTCACTTGAAAACCACGCCAAAAGCACTTTCACGTTTTAAATAGTAGGATCATTCTGGAGACCAAATCCAATGGCTATGGTTTTTTGAATTGTTTAGTGCAGCGATGCGGCACAATATAATATTTTTCCAAAGAGGATACTCAGAATGGGGGCAGTTGAAACAAAGAGATCCAAAAATCCTGCCACCACTATCTACCAAAACTGACTTAACAAAACTAAAAAGTCAGCAAATATAGGACTAAATGAATCATAATAAGGCAACAAATCCGCAAAGATTTATGGTATATAATAGGTGCGTTTAAAGTTGTATAAAATTATATAAATTTATAAAAATTAGTATGTTGTATAAAATTTAAATTTTACAGTCTCGTAATTCGTATTTATAAAGATTTGTAGAGCTTTATACTACATCAAAAACACCAAGTATATATACTTATCGACTGAAAAATACTTATTGACTGAAAAGGGGAGCAATATGGAACAAGTGGTGGGAGGTATCCACTTAGAATAATCAGAAAGACCAACTTAAGGTATTCTAGCTGGCAAGCACGTCCAACAACCATTTCGCATCAGACACTTGCCCCCCCCCCCCCCCCCCAAAAAAAAAAAAAAAAAAAAAAAACAAAAATGGAAAACACACCCACACACACCCAATCCCCCCATCAAATAATGTAAAAGCATTATACATATCATATATATATGTGGACATGCAAATGCATTATGACATTGTTTAATTTAGAATGAATATGAGCTGTAGAGCAAGACTGTCTTAATCAAGTAACATCATCACCTCTAGGCTAAACTTTGGAATAAGAATCCATATCTCTGGACATGCTGATATCACTTTAAATATTAATAATAACTCAATCCTTTGAGAGCATTTGATTTGTAATAACTATGTCGATAAGTAATTAATTATAATAATGTTGACTTTACATTGGAGTATCACTTCATAGCCCGGGTGAAAAAGATACTCACTCAGGGCACAAGGTATGAAAAACAGTTAAAATAATGAAGTTCAGACATTTCTTCTAAGGTTCTGCGAGAAGAGAATTGAGCTTCGCGATAGAAACACATCAATTATATATAACCACAGTAAAACAGATAAATACATGGCACAAATTAGACAGTCGCTGTTCATTCACTAGAGAGCCCAAAAGGACCACCATGGAAACAGATCAGATATCTTCTGATCATTCATCCATTTGCATCTCCAAAACTTTAAGTCCGAAATGAAGGGAAGTAGAAGTCCTTTTGAACTTTCTAATAAGAAAATATATATTAAAAAAAAAAAATTGCCAAATCTAGCAAAATGAAAAAGAAGGAAAAGTGAAAAGGAGGGGAGCATCTTACAGAAAAAGGGAGCAAACCTTACAACAACAAACAAGGAGAAAAAGAAAGGAAGGAGCAATAAGGAATGAACAAACCCAACCTCTCAAGAGCCATATAGCAATCAATCCTACTCTAGGGCAGCCTTTGTTTATTTGGCTAGTCTCACCGCCCATCTGCAGATGTAAATGAATCCGCAAAGCCAGATGGCCGAGTGGGTATGCTGGTTTGGGTATTGTCACCGCTGGCAAGGAAAGATGACGAAGAAGAACCATCCATGCCGCTCCTACCCTCAAGAGCCTGCCACTTCTTGAGTGCCTGCGGTAATGTCATATCAAAGTCAATTCCAAATATTTCCTCTGAATCAAAGTCTGATGGTTTCCAGAGCTCAGCAAGAGAAGAAAGCACGTTGACTGCATGACCCATGTCAGGCCTCTGAGATGGCTCTCTTGCACAGCAGTGACCAGCCAGCTCGGCAACAGTGCTAATACTGGCAAGTGTTTCTTCATCCAGTTCAATTGTTGGGTCGATGGCCTTGCGGAATGTGTCCTTGTTAATATGCATTCTCCGGAACCATGTGACAAGATGAACACTCTCCTCTAGCTGAGTCTCATCTATAGCTCTTCTTCCTGTAATCAGCTCCATTAAAATCACTCCGAAGCTGAACACATCAATCTTAGTTGTCACTCGTCCTGTCACTGTCCACATAAAATTCCAGTATGAGAGCCAAGCGGAGAAATATATTACTTCACTAAATAAAAGAACAAAAAATGGATTTTCATGTGCTTTAATTTCACAAGATACGGAAGGAAAAATATCAACAGAAAAGACGGATAGAAAGCAGCATAAAAAATTTGGAATGAGGGATCTTCAAGGGCCAATTGATCAACTTTGGGAAAGTTTTCAGTTTTAGAAATCATTCTATTAGCAGTTAAAACCAAAGATGAAAAGATTCTCTTGAGCATGGGCGTCATAAAACAGACATTGATTAAATACTAAAACAATTTAGATTACAAATGAAAAATATGAACCTACTCCAACACTAGCTAGATTTGTTGAAAATTTGAATGCAAGAAGAACATAATGAAAATATTTCACGTAGAACAAAATAAGTGAATTCATTCAATTTGATATCACGTACCACATGAACGAGGGTCTTATTCACCAAAGTACATAACACCAAACAAACCAAACAAGGATTAATTGCAATGAAATTGAAAAAGAAAGCCCCATCGACCAAGCCCTTTTTATCATGCTGATAGACACACCATGCGTAATCTATAGCAATACAATGGAATAACTCAGTTTGATGTATCCCTGGATTTTGAAATACCATCACAATTTCAAATTCTCCGTATGGCCTCTTAACTACCCACTTTCTCTTGAATGTAACAGCTAATAACTCATACCTTTTAATGAAAAGGAAGAAAGGCGAGTAGTAAAGCAGGAAAAAAGAATTAAGAAAATGAAGGAGAAAGGATATAAGAGATGAAGATTAAAAATGTAGAAGGGATGTGATGTAATGGAGAAGAAGCAACACACGCAGTATACCTCCACCCCTAGCAATATAGTATACCTGAACTTCGTTCAGCTGCTAAGAACAGGAATAGTTAATTAACAATAACAGCATTCACGCTTATGCAACTGCAAACAATTGCTGAGAACCACATTCAGATAAACATCAAGCAAATGAGAAAGTCTATCTAATTAGATGCACTACTTATGGTATCTCTGGACGTATGGTTGGTAGGGGATGCGGTGGAGTGGGTAGAGTTAAGGTGAGAAATTCCCATAATGCCCTTTGTATTTGAATACAATTACATGTCATTCAATGACATCAATAAGGGAATTTCTCACCCCAAACCCCCCCCCCAAAAACCCTCCCAACACACACTCCAAACATATCCTTAATGCCCTAGTTTTATGACACGAGTCCAAATCTTCTTTCAGATTATATTGCTAGTTCAGAACATTGAATGCCAACTTAATCTTTCAGACAAAAAAAAAAAATAATGACATCAAAAGTTTGTCTCGTATTTCACACTTTGATTACAGCTGAGAAAATCCAATATAAAGATATAAAGAGTTTTGGCTATTTTAGATGCAATAAACTTACCATTTCAGAACACAAGAAAAGAGCAAATTTGTTACTAAATTTATAATCCACAAGCAAGATGCACACATAAAGAGTACCTGCATATTCTGGTGCAAGATACCCAAAAGTTCCTGCTAGTCTAGTTACCACGGAAGCTTTCCCATCTGGTGCAAGACGAACAAGTCCAAAATCTGCAACTTTAGCACGCATATCATCTCCTAGTAGAATATTGGACGGTTTAAGATCCCTATGAATAAAACTTTGATGGGCTAAACCATGTAGATACTCGACACCTCTGGCCACATCAAGGGCAACAGTCAACCTTTTTGACCACTCAAGGGGTTTCAATGCTTCCTCCTTCCAGTTAAACAGATGCCTGCTAAGAGTCCCTTGAGGCATGTATTCATAAACAAGTAACCTCTCATTTCCATCCAAGCAATATCCTAGGAGTGCAACTAAATGCCGATGTCGGACTTTTGTAAGAACAGCTATCTCAGACTTGAACTCATCCAAACCTTTTTCGCTCACCACTCCTGATTCCATCCTCTTAACGGCAATTTTGGTCCCATCATGCAACTCACCTCTGTAAACAGTTCCAAATCCACCTCTTCCCAATATATTCTCTTCACTAAAATTGTTAGTGACAGATTTCAAAACTTGAATAGAGATTATCATGCTTCCAGCTTCAATAACATGAATGTCACTGGGTCCGCTGCTTCCATGACTATATGTTTCACTAGTAGCCCCGCCACCGCTAACACCCGAACCAGCAATAGTAATCTTAACGGCATCACGATCGGAACCCGAAAGGCGAGGATGAATCACCATTGCATTTGGACTCTGCACTCTACCAGAATGCTTTTGTTTAGCCCTATAAAGACAGAATACTCCAACCCCAACAATGAAAGCGGCAGAAACACCACCAATAACAGAACCAACAACCACACCAATAGAAGAAGACTTGTTATTGCCACCACTTCGCGAAGTCCCTCCACCACGACCACCACCCTTCTGGGAGCCAGGTGTGTCCGCAGATGGCATTCCGGGTGTTCCCGGAGATGGACTGACAGTATCTTTCCCAATATCAGGATTGCCACCAGTTTTTACAATCACGTTACTCTTAAATGACGGAATTTTCCCATGAAGTCTGTTGTTGGAAACATCTAATTCCACAAGGTTATCCAAAGCTGTGAGCTCATTTGGGATAATACCCGTGAGATCATTATTAGCAAGAATTAGTTTCTGCAAAGTAGTAATGGATGAGAAGTTAGGAGAGATTGTACCGGCGAGACCCATTTTGGGAAAACTGACAACACTAATGTTTTCCTTGACACAAGAGATACCCAGCCAGGTGCAAGGATCATTCCCCTTCCAATTTTCCCCAAAAGCGTTGGGATAACCAAAAGACTCCGCAATGGAAAGCAATGTATTCACTCGGGGGTCACAGGGAGCACCAGGATCAGGCAAGCAGAAACTATTAGTCCCAGAAATCAGATCAACAGCAACCGAAGGACTAAATTTTGGGGTCGGCCCTTGTAAGTGATTGTTGGTTAAATTCACAACCTTTAGCGACGGAAGATTCACGAAGCTTGAGGGCACTATACCTGTAATGGCATTGTCCCTCACACTGAAGTTCTGCAAAAACGTCAGCTCCGAAAAATCCGGCAAGGGACCCGAAAAGGAATTTCCCTGCAACCACACTTCGGCCAATTGAGTCATATTCTGTAAGACTGAAATTGAGCCATTGAGCCTCGAACTACTCTGTTGGCCGTTCAACCACAGAGACTGAATCGAAGACCCTGCAAAGCTCGCCGGAAGACCGCCCTCGAGATTATTGAAAGCCAAGTGGAGATTACTCAGCTCCGGGAAGGAGACGCCGTCGCCGCCGAAAAAATCAGGGAGTTTTCCGGTTATATTGGCTGAGTCGGCGGAGAAGACTTTGAGGTTCGAGGCGTTTCGAATAGTGTCGGGTATCTGCCACGCCGAGAAGGGGTTGTAGTCGAGGTAAACCTCTACAAGGGAGGTCAAGCCGAGGAAGAAATCGGGTGGAATGGAAGTGAAGTTGTTGTTGCTAAGCAAGAGGTAGCCAAGTGAGCTCAAACCGGTGAATCTCGGCAGCGGACCGGCGAGCTGGTTGCCCATGACCTCGAGCCTCTGCAACTCGGTGAGTTGGACGAGGCTCGAAGGGAGAGACCCTCGCAGGTTCTGATGCCCGATTTGGATCCGGACGACCCGGCCGTCGTCGGAGCAACGCACGTTCTCCCACTTGCAGGGGTCGGAATCGGTCCATCTCAGTGAACTCGGCGAGTTGAGGCTCTTCTTTAAATCCTGCATTACGGAAGCATCCCCCCCGGACTGAGACTGAACCAGAACGAAGAGCGACGAGAGCAGAGAGAGAAGCGAGAGGGCAAAGCGCCTGGACCCACCCATGTGAGGATTGTCGAGAAAACAACTGGAGGAAAAGAGAGAGAAAATCATCAAATAAACCCTTGGAAACTTTGATTTCGGCTTTTGTAGTGAAGGGGCATTCGTCGGAGAGAGGGGTGATCAATCAAAATGTGACTTTTAGAGAGGGAAAGCGAAAAGGGGTGTGTAATTTTGCAGACTAACCGGCGGAGATGGAGGGAGAAGAAATACCAGACGGAGAGAGAGAGAGAGAGGGACAGTTTTCTATTTTTCTTTTTCTGTTGTTCCCTTTTTATTTTACTTCCGTAGAAGGGGAGTATTTTGGGCTCAATTGTAATTACAAATTTATTAGAGGGTACTACTCCCTTCCATTGAAGTTCTATCCCTTTGGTATAGCTATTTTGAGTTATTTTTTTTATTTTATATTTTTTAAAATAAAAAATAACTCAAAACCTATTTAGTTATTTAAATTTTTAAAATTTATTTTAAAAAATTGTCAAATGATATATGTCTTTATATTCTTTATAATTGTTTTACATTCATCTCTAATGGATACATAAAATATAGTAATTGAATTAAAATAGGAAACCTCCTAAACTAACGGACCCTAATTACAACAATTTGACAACTATCCTAGGTAACGATTGAATACCAAATTAATATAGTATAATTTACATAAATAAATTAGGAAATACAACTCGGGCTCACACTTCCCTCAAGTTGGAGTGTAAATATCTACACAACTTTCTAATTACGTTATCAAATGCCTCACTCAAAACTATCTTCATGAGTTTGTTAGCCAATTGGTCTTCGAACCTAACAAATGGAAATTGTATAACCTTTCGATCAAGATTCTCTATAATAAAATGACGATTCACTCTAACATGTTTGGTATGATCATGTTAAATTGGCTTATGTGTAATTTCAATAACTGCCTTACTATCATAATGTAGATTCATAGAATTCTCATAATCAATCCCCAAATCTTCTAATACATGTTTAACCCATGCCAATTCACACAGACAATGAACCGTATCTTGAAATTCAGCTTGTGCACTTGATCTTGCAACTACCTTTTACTTCTTACTTTTCCAAACGACAAGATTACCTACCATAAAAATAAAGTGACTTGATGTGGAACTCCTATCAATTTAATTACCTTCCTAATTAGAATATGTATACCCCTTAATTCTACGGACCTCATTCTTAGATAATAATAATCCTCTTTCTTGTGCACTCTTCAAATACTTCAAGATCTGATAAACTACATTCATATGTTCTTTACTCGGAGCATGCATAAACTAGCTCACTACACCCACCGCATAGGTTATGTCTAGCCTTGTGTTTGACAAATAGATTAGTCTTCTAATGAATCATCGTCAATTGGGACTTGATCCACATACTCTCCAAGCTTGTGATTCCTTTCTATAAGTGTCCCTACACGTCAGTTAAAAAGATCCATTGTATAATTTCATTTTGATTGGTAAATTTCAGCCTTCGACCCTGAGACCACAATTCCTAAGAAGTACTCAATATGGTCCGATCTTTCTTTTCAAATTTGGCTACCAGATACTCTTATAATGCTTTTCTCTCTCCTTTATCATTTCTTGTCATGATCATACCATCCACATATATGATTAGTGCCATTACCTTCCTTTTTTTTATATTTTGTAAACAAGGTGTGATCCAAATTAGTTTGCTTTATAGCTGAATTCCTTCATTGTAGAGAAGAACCTTCAATTCTACATAAAGATAGGTGTTTAGCTTTTAGGTGATAACTCCATGTAGGCCTTGTTTGGCAAATAACCAAAAAAAAAAAAAAAAATCAAAAGTTACCAGAAGTTATAAAAAGTTCGTACTTTCTTCCAATCAAAATTTACCACCTATCATCTTTATGTCAAATCTTTACACTTTTGCTGTACTTTTTTCATCCAAACACCCCCGTAAACTTCTTCTGAATCTCCATTCAAAAAAGTATTTTTGATGTCAAATTATTGCAAAAGCCAATCTCAATTTGCTACTATAGGTATAAGAATGCTGATGGTATTAATTTTGGTAACTGGAGTAAAAATCTCTTGATAATCCACACCGTACTTCTGTGTATACTCTTTTGTAACTAACCTCGCTTTGTACCTATCAAAACTATTTTTGCCTTGTGGTTTGTCACAACCTGGATTTCATAACTTGAAAAGTGAACTAAATAATTACATATAATCAACACAATTAGGGATGAAGTAAGAGGATTTTAGGGGTGGCCATGGTCCTCTCTAAGTTTTGAAAAATGCCACCCGCATATATAAATTTTTAACTAGAAACATTTATACTATGATTCGGTTCCCCTTAAAATTTTAAAAAATGGTTGACTTTATTCAAGAAAGCAGCACCAATAATATATATATAAATTTTCAGGTCAAAAAAATTTAGGTCATGGACTAGCCTTTTTAAAATTTAATTATTTTTCTTAAATTTTAAATATAATCCAAAACTTAGAAAGTCAACTAATTGTACCATATATATATATATATATTAATTTATTTTTTATTTACTAAATATAATTAATAATATCAGTTATAATTTTTTTAGCCCCCGGTGGACTCCATACCCAACTTTGTCCCTAAACACAATCAACCATAAACCTCTGGCATAGAGCTATACAACCTCCTTGGAGCAAACATCCATAATAATAAATAATAATCACAGATGTCTCGGTCATCATCTAGTAATAGTACTCCAATATAAAAACCCATACATATTAAAATAATAACTAGGCACTTCATCTTGTACAACCATATTGAGTAAATGTCTTACATAAAAATTACATAATCTCTTCAAAGAACAAAATAATATCAAAACTATCGGCCACATATGTTAACTCACCTATACCTCAGGCTTTGTGCCTCTAACACAATCTATATGGACATGAGCACTAGTTCATGTGTACTCACAATGCACATATAACAAATATAATACGCAACACATGCCCCAGTATGATGCTATTTTATAACAAATGTTAACAATACTAAATAAAATAATCATATCATCATATTATAATATCAATATCCAAGATATCACATATCATTGCCATAATCAGTATCTCAATAACCATTAAATCATCACATCAACTTAACACATATGAGGTTGATACCTAACAAGATTGTTTCATGATTAACAAGCATAGCCCAAACCATCGTCCTTTCCAGAGAAATGATGAACTAAATCGTCATTGTTTATGAGCCTTTACTCAAAGGTCATGATGAATTAAACCAACATCCTCGTTTATAGATCAACATCCAATGGTCACTATGAACCAATTCCCAACCATCATCGTGCTATCGGTTACTAATCTACTAGTACAATAACTATACCATGTGTATGTTTAGGGACTTTAAACTGAAGGGTAATCACGTATCCTCTTATTTTCCTAATATCCACTATTCCCAAAATCAACATCACATAAATGTATCTCATCATCATTTTCATACCAATTACCTTTATCAATAACAAAATCATCTATCATATTAACCACATCACACCATATCATTCCTTTACCTTTCGATTATATATGAAAACCATGTCTTTTGAAAGCTGAAATGAAGTGTCATAAATTTAGAATAATTTAATTCTAAGTATATTTTTTTTAAAAATATTTTTGGAAAATCTCATATGGGCGCCCAGATAAAGGCTTGGTACACTCGGGTCTAGTTTGTATTCCTGGGCATGGAGGTCTGTGTGCTTGGACAAAGTAGCCCATGTGCCTGAGTTATGCTAATATAGTTTTATCATTCATGCTCTATCTCCAGTTCTCTTGTTCAAAACTTGTAATTATGTTTTTATTTCAATTAATCATTCAACATTAGTCCTTAACAGCTCACCATCATAATCACTTAATCAAAATAATGAATTTTCATGCATCTAATCCAATCAAACTCCACTATTCATCATCTTTCTCATAATATATACACATAAATACACACACATAGAGACACACATATATGTTACATCAAAATCATCATATTCTTCAAACTAACATATGAAACCACAATACCAACAATATGAATGCTTTACATAACGAATAAGGTGCATTAAATCCCTACCCCAATACTTGGGAAGGAAGAAACCCAACTAACAGTAATGTTCGAAAAACTTAGAAAAGCTGAAAATTGACCATGTTCAATCTGCACCCCTTAATATCAAAAAAAAAAAAATCTAACATATTCATATAAATCCTAATTGAAGGTTCGAAGGAGGAATTGAAATAATTTTGAATGGAACTCAATTTACCGAACTCAATCTTCTGTTGCTACTGTTTGAAAATGTATTACATTATACGTATATCCATGTGTATATATAGGCAAGAGCTTTTAGAAGGAAGAAAAATGAAAGCTAAGGCTATAGAGTAGTGATCTTATGACACGTACACTATTAGACTAGGTAAGGAAAAAGACCTGGTATGACCTTTAGCCGAAAAGCAACAAATTTATCTGCGTAAATGCCATAAGACAATCCAGAGTGCTTAGGTAGAGAAGTGCATGAGCCCAGATCAACCCTTATGCCCACAAAAACTTCTCATGCTCCTAGACCATTAGGCTAGTGTGCACGGACCACCCCAAAATCTCAAAAACGACTAAGTGTTAGTTAAAAGAAATTCTATATTCCTGAAATTGAGAAATTGATTAACTATTCATATCCGTGCCTTTATTATATAACCTTATCTATTAGAAATAAAAAATATATATATTTAACATGGGTTATTATATTCTCCCCCTTTATAAACTTTTGTCCTCAAAGTTTGGGGTAACATATTGCGAAACAACATTATAAAAACAACTGTGGATATCATATCCGCATCTTAGATTCATGTTCCCAGGTAGATTCCTCAGTACCATGGTGTTTTCGTAACACTCTAACCAACAGAATTGCCTTCCCGCGAAGCACCTGATCTCAAGAATGTAAAATATGAACTGTTCTAACCTCATAAGTCATATCAAAATCCACCTCTAACCTGGTCCAATCCAAATGCATGTGAGGGATCCGAGACGTACTTATGAAGCGTAGACCCATAAAACACCTCGCGCATACCTGATAACTATGGCTATAATGCCAAATGGTACACAACCTCTCCAACTCTGGCCAAAATTTCAAACAGTCTAACATACTTTGGTGACAACTTCCTGCGCTTACCAAAATGAATTGTCCCTTTCATGGCGAGATTATCAAGAACACATGGTCCTCCACCTAAAACTCTAAAGACCTACGTCTCTATTCTTCATAACTCTTTTGAGGACTCTGTGCCACCTACAATCTCTGCTTGATAATTCAAACCTTCTCATTTGTCTCCTGTACTAACTCTAACCTAACTAACATCATCTCACCAACCTCTGTCTAAAAAATAGGTGACTCATATGGATATACAAAGCTTGAAAGGGTTCCATCTGATATATAATAACTATTGTTATACGCAAACTTCACCAATGGAAAATGACCCTCCTAACTTCCTTTAAAATCCAAAACATAAGCCCTAATCTGAATCATGTACTCAAAGTGCCCATCTGACTGGGAGTGAAAATGGTACTAATGTACAACTTAGCTCCCACGACCAATTAAAATCCTTGTCAAACTCTGGAGACAAAATTAGGATCCTAATTTGAAATAAGAGACACAATAGTTTTGTGAAATCTTATAATTTCCCTGATATGCAATCTGGTTAACACATCCATAGAATCAATCATTCGTTAGACGATCCACAATATCCAAATAGGCTCATAACTTTTATTGGTCTTCTGTAAGCTTGATATAAAATCTATAGTGATATTCTCTCATTTCTACTTTGACATTGGCAATGATGGTAACAATCTTGCTAGCCTCAGGCGTTCTAACTTAACTTGCTGACATGTTAGGCATCTACTGGTAAATTATGCTACATCATTTTTCATTCATAAATAATAAAGTCATGATTTCTATTTGCATCTCCAGGATGCATCGCCAATCGAGAATAATGAAAGTCTCACATGATATCACCCTTAACGGGAACAAGTACAAAGATTTTTCCCTAATATCTCATAACACTATCATCATCCACTACCTACATTGGTTCAACCATTGATCCTTGTACTTTACTCGAACTTCCTCTGCCTTCTTAACTGTCTTCTATGCCTCAATCACCTTACTAAAGAACATTAGCTGGATGACTGAAGCATACAACACTAGCCATTCACCATCCTCTACCAACTCTAGATCAAATTCACCTAAATCATTCATCATTTACAACTCCCGAACAACAAACTCACTAAGGAGCAAGGAGTTTTTCCTGCTTAGAGCATTGCAACCATATTAGCTTCCCTGGGTGATACTACAAGTCAAAGTCATAATCTTCTATATACTCCACTCAGCGTCTCTGTCTCAATTTCAAATCATTCTCTATAAAGATATATTTAAAACTTTTATAATCAGAGAATACCTCAAATTTTCTTACCACAGAGATAATGCCTCTAACTCTTCAAATCAAAAATCATTGTAGCCAACTTCAGGTCATGAACTAGGTAGTTTTACTCATAAGTCTTTACCTGTCTTAATCCATAAGCAACCACAATGCCATTCTACATCAAAACATAACCCAATCCTTCCTTAAAAGCATCACAATATACAAAATATCCTACACTCTTTTCTCGAATAGTTAACACTGTTGCCATGGTCAACATTTTCTTTATCTATTGGAAAGTGCTTTCACAGGATTTATCCTAGACAAACTTAACTCATTTTCGAGCTAACCTAGTCAAAGAGACGGCTAACCTAGAGAAGCCAAGTATAAATCTTCTGTAGTACCCTATCAGTTCTAGGAAACTACTATATCAAATACAGTCTTCAGTCTTAGCCAATCAAGGATAGCCTCAACGTTAGATAAATCTATTGCAGCCCCTTCTATATAATCAACATGTCAAGAAACCTCACCTCCTTGACCTAAAACTCACACTTGTCTAATTTATTAAACTATTGATCTCTCACTGTTTGTAATACTATTCGCAAATGTCCTACATATTCTTCTTCTATCTTAGAATACACTAATATTTAATGAACAAGCACCATTACAATTTGCTCAAGTAGTTTCTAAAGACTATTTATCAAATCCATAAATACAGTAGGAGCATTCGCCAAACTGAACGACATTACTAGGACTCATAATGGCAATATTGAGTCGTAAAAGTCATTTTAAGAATATCCCCCTACCTCACCCTCAACTAGTGATACTTAGATCTCAAATCAATCTTCAAAAATATTGATGAACCCTTCGGCTAGTCAAACAAATCATCAATCCTTTGCAATGGATGTCGATTCTTAATGGCTACTCTATTCAGCTTCTATAATCAATACATATTCTTAAAGTTTCATTTTTCTTTGCTATACACAATGCTAGCGCAACCTAGGATGAGGTACTCGGCCTACTAAATCCCTTAGCCAGTAGACCTTCCACTTATTGTTTTAGCTTAACAAATTCTATTAGTGCGAATCTACCCGAAACTATGGAAATAAGTTTTGTGCCAAGCACCAAATTAGTATAGAACTCTACTTTTACTCAGGCTGCAGCCCAGACAACTCTTTCAAAAATACTTCTGGGAATTCACGAATGACTCGTGGCAATTCTGCTTTGCCATTAGCATCATTATTATCCATAGACATGCAACCAAATAAACTACACAAATCAACTTATCCTTGCCCATCTAGAGATGAGAAGTTCCAAGTACTACACCATTCTACAAAAACCACCCATTGGGGTAATCAAAGTCATTCTCCACTTAGAACAATAAATTATTGCCTAGTAGATTTTTAATTAGCATGTGCCCAGAATGACAACAAAAACACTTGATCATTAACATAATCAAATCAAGCTCTGAATGATAACTTTTCCATCAATTCCATCCCTGATTACTAAATCACACCCATTGCCCATTCTAGTAAGAGAAGATACACCCGAAATAGGTATCTTAATACACATAAGTGGAACTAATAGATTCAAAGTCTATTCTAATACAGAAACAATTTATGTAGAAATGAATGAATATGAAGCCCTTATATCAATAAGCACTATAACATTGGTTGGTCCTTCTTGCTGCGATACTACATAAAATCTTCCTTGTACTTGAGCCAGTGGTGGTCTACCACCTCTAACATAAACCCTGCTGGGGTTGTTGTTACAAAAACCCACTTTACACTCTACTCTTTGGAATAAATTCGACTGTCGCTGCTGCTACTGAATGAATTAGAAAGTCGATGTTTTACTATGTTAAACTAATTAGGCTATTTTCTGCATCTTTCCTTCACTATAACTTTTGCCTTTACGAGCAAAATCACTGGATATGGCTTGATTGACCATAACCATAACAAACTCCGACTTTTTCATTCTATCCACTGCTAGCAGCAACTATCTACGTAAACTATCCCTTTTTCGTGGGCTCGAAACTCTTGTGACTTGGTTATCTATAATTATAACAAGTCTTTTGCCTTTAAGATGATCCCATAGAAATTTGAGACTACAATGGTACCATACTTCTCTGTTGAAAATCCTATATTGGTGGCGTTCATGAACTTCCTTTCAACCTTTTTCAACTATCATGGGTTTGATGTAGTCCTATACCACGATCTTGGTGGCCCACTTAAAAACTCTAAGTCTCGGTCTTCTCTCTACATCATAATTGTGAAATTCAAGTAATACCATTTGATTCCTCAACATTGGCCTCAATCCTTATGTAAATCTCTTACACTTGAGAGGCATCATGGAACCAAGCTTTAGGTCATATTTAGACAAATCTAAGAATCTCTATTCATACTCTAACACTAACATCGAACCTTGTATCAAGTTGTCAAATTCTTCCTGCTTAGTATCCCTCAAGGATAACCAAAAAAAAAAAAAATGATCTCAGAACTTCTCTTTAAATGCTTCCCACATGAGTCTAGCTGACCTATCTGAATTCTTGACGCTAGCGCACCAACTCGAGGTCCGACTAATCAACTAGAATGTTGTTCAAGTAATTTGGGTTGGATGATCAAAAATTCCTATTGCTATAAGAATCTTTCATACTCATCTAAGAATTGTTTAGCCATGTTTGTATTTGGTATCTCTTCGTACATATGGGGCTTTATCCTCCAAAATCTTTCTAAGAAATTGAAGCTATCTACATCTATAACTGTTGTGTCGCCCTAATCCTTCTAGCCAGCATAGCCACTATTGTGGCCAAGTACTATAATATTGCCCTAGCATCCACTACTGTAGGCTACTAAACCTCAGGTGCCTAAAAATGCACCTCAACTTCTCTAGGGATCTCTGATTGAACCTCGGCCTCCATGCTATACTGTGACACCTATTCTTTCTAAACAGGCACATTGATATCACTAACAATAACCCCTTTTACCTCAGTTTCAACCTCAGCTTCCCTTGGCTCGAAACTCTACATGGTGACATTCACAAAGAATCATATCGTAATATAAAATTGGGATTAACGTCCCAAAATCAATGATTCTTTATCAACCAAAACACATGATTACGTAACATATAGAATGAAAAGAAAAAACTTCCATTGTCCTCTTAGGTATTATAACCTAGGCTCTGATATCGATCCGTCATACCCTAAATTTTATAACCCAATGGGTAAACTAAATAATCATATGTGATCAGAGCCATACAACCTCTCTAAAGTAGACATCCACAATAATAAATAATAATAACAAAAGCCTTGGTCATCACCAGGTAACAATGTACAAATACAATAACCCATATATATCAAGATAATAATTAGGCACTCCAGCCTTTATAACCATATCTAATAAATATAAAATAAAAATTATATAATCTCCTTAGAATATGAAATAATATCAAAAGTATTAACCAAATATACTAGGCCCACCTATGCCTTGAGCTCTTTACATACAACACAATTTGCAAGGATGTGTGTACTAGTCTATGTATACCCACGATGCACATATAGTAGATATAATATGCAACACATGCCCTAACATGATGCTATTATGTAAATGTTAACAATGCCAAATATTGTAATACATATACCTAGAGAAGTCTGTGCACACAGATAAGGTAGCTTGTGCGCCCAGATTAAATGAGTACAGTTTCATCATTCATGCTCTATTTCTAGTTCTCTTGTTCAAAACCTGTAATCATGTTTTTATTTAATTGATCATTCAATGCTAGTTCTTAACTGTTCACCATCATAATCACTTAATCAAAACAATAAATTTTCACACATTCAGTCAAACTGAACTCCACTATTCACCATCTTCCTGATAATATATATACGTACACCTACATATATATTTATATATAAGCGTTATATCACAAATCATCATATGATTCAAACCAACATATTAAACCACATTACCAGCTTTATGAATTCTTCACGTAATGAGTAAGGTGCATTAAATCCCCATCTCAATGCTCGGGAGGTAAGAAACCTAACTAACAATAATTTTCGTAAAACTAAAAATAGCTGAAAATAAGCCACGTTCAATCTAAACTCACTAACATAATAAAAAAAATGATCCAACCTTTTCATATTAATATTTATTGAAGGTTTATAGCAGGAATTAAGATAATTTTGAATGCAACTCAACTTACCAAGCTTGATCATTTCCTCGATTCTTCTTCTACTGTTTGAAAACGTATAGGGTAAATTACACCTAGACTCATTTAAGATTTGGGTAATTACCCTTAAACCCCCTCAACATTTAAAAATTACAGAAAACTCTTTTATTTTGAAATGTTGATAACACTTAGACCTCTATCGTTAGTTTGGAGCCTAACTATGTTAAATAGTTACTAGAAAGACAATTTGACCCTCAAACATAATTAATTAAGTTAACTACAAATAATACAAATATAAATTTATACTTACATATACACTGAAACTCAAAGTAAGCCACAGCCATTACCAACTTGCACTACCACCTCCGGCGATGTTTGGTTATTTTCTAGCAACACTGCCAGTCCCTTTCTATTCACTGGCATTTGTTTCTTTTTTGCTAGATACATCTTGAATTCCTCAATATTGGAGTAGCCTTTTATGGCTACTGTTCCTCTACTTCACATGGATGCCTAAAGACATGCTGCCATTGCATCCAACAGTATGCTTTTGGTTCTTCTCCAAATATTTCTTATCTCAACTAAATCATAAATAAATAAATTTTCCATTCTATAATTAATTTTTTCTCACCTGGGTCTTTGAGAATTAAAAAGGTCTCTGGGAATTTAAAGAAGTTTCCATGTACTGCTAATCAATTCGAAAGATTGCACAAATTTTCTATAAATTCATTTGAATTTGTCATAATCCATGCAAGAAATTTTACCTACATAATTGATCCATAAAGCATAACAAAGGGTTTAGAGAGAGAAGATAGGTGACAGGGAGAGAGAGAGTGTGTGTGTGTGGTGAAGATTGATTAAATAAAGAAATGAGAGGGTGGTTTCAAGAAAATGGTTTTATCGAAAGAAAGAGAGAGAGATGAGAAAATTGTATCAGATGGGTTTATCAGAAAATTCTATCAGATTGGTTTATCAAATTTTTAGGTTTTGAATAGATTTTACACAATCAATACGTTGAATGCATGCTCTATAATTCATTTCAACCACGGTTTATCTTCTATTTATGGTTAGATTTCATTATCATCTTGGTTTTATCATCTTAAACAAAACATGGATCTATTAGCACCCTTGAGTAGGGGTAATATATATATATATATATACATTGTAGAGAGGGGTATCTACGGTGTCCACGGCGGAGCCGAAGAAGCCAAGCCTGAGCCAAAAGTGGGTCTTCTTCTGCAATTCTCCAATTTCTACCCACGCTCTGCCCAATTTCCACCCTCCAGTTGCCTCTCTCTTCTCCTCATCAATGGGCTAATTGTTCGATTCTTCATGTTGAAACCACCCAAAGTTTCAATAAAAGTGTGGCAATTGCTATCAATATTCCTACCAACGATTATTGGCCTTGTGTTGAGTCTTTTGCTTGTCGATGCATGCATTGTGATTTCCTCTACACTTGTAGATTCGTGAAGATAGGGTTGGGGGATAGAATCGCCACTTCCTTTGTCAAGTGGTTGGGGAAGATGAAGCCAGCTGGAAGCAATATTAAGGAGGAGCGGTAGCAGATTTGGATCCCCATTTGCTTTTATACATATATATATTTATATATTATGTAAATTTTAAATATTGGAAAGGGTAAACCTTATATCTCAAAAAATATTTTGGTTGATGTCATCATTTTAATAGAAATTCTAACGACATACTATCAGAAGGGGTTTAAGTGCTAGCAGCATTTCAAAATAAGGGAGGTGTCTATAACTTTTAAACGTTGAGGGGGTCCAAGTGTAGTTAGTCAAATGTTTAGGGGGTTGAAGTGTAACTTACCCAAATATATATTATACATATATATATTTATATATATATCGGCCAGAGATTTTCGGAGGAAGAAAAACAAAACCTAAAGCTATAGGGTAGCGATCTTATCGCACTTACATCACTAGACTGAACAAGGAAAAGACCTGTTATGAACTCTAGTTGAAAAATCAATAACAATGTCTACATAAAAGTAGATATGACGGTTTGAGTGCTCAAACCACCGCGTGTGCTCGAGACAACTTTCCCTTATGCCTGGGTAGCCCCATGCATCTAGAATACTAGGCCAATGCCATAGACCACCCTAAAACCTCAAAAAATGGCTATGCTACTTCAAACAAATTCCATACTCGTAAAATCAACCAATTGATTTGAATATTTATATCTTCATGCCTGTGATTCATTACCATATACATTAGAAATATAATATACCTATCAAAACATAAGTTGTCATAAGTTTTACTATGAATACCCATCTATACCCAATCGACTTCTTTTGTTTTGGTAGACAAAGTTCCCAAGTGTTATTCTTCTAAAGAGCCTTCATATATTCATTCATTACTATAGTCAACTTTAGATTTTCAAATCCATCTTATACACTACTAGGAATAAATACAGTGGACAATTGATTAACAGAAAACGCATAGGTTCTAATAACCTATACGGGGGGAACATAATTACTAATTGGGTACTTAGTCTTAGCTTTGGGATCAAGTTAATATTATGCCTTCAGGACCTTTTATTTGACCTTTGTGGATATTTCTCAGTTACATTTTTTTACAAGAAAACGAAAGTCATTAGGTTCATCTAGAGTGATCTAGAAATACCAGAGGAAGAACATTCTAGGTTGATCTTTTAGTTAATCGTATAGACTTGGGCAACTCTAGAACTAAAAGGGAATCATTAGAAATAATTGGATCTATGCACAATTTGGGTCAACACTACAGCTTTGACTCATGGGCACTAGGATGTTTAGGTCCTACAATTGTAATGCAACAAGAGAGCTTGTGGTATTTGGGTCTACTTCCTTGAAGCAACCTTTAAAACATCTCCTATTTTACTACAATTTGAATAATTCATTTCCACCATCTTGATTTTCACCATCTTTATTCTCTTCACTATGATTCTCCCCCTGAAGAAAAGACCCATAAACTTCCCTTAAACAGTATGGTTCCAATTCACGATACGAAGCATCTAAGGTCAATGTAACTTTCAGATTCTAGGATTATAGCATTGATATCGCTTTTTGGAACTTTGAGTATCCTACAAAGACACATCATTTTGTACATGGATTAAGTTTACTGCATAGGACATTAGGTGCATGAACATAGATTGTACATCTAAATACTTGTGGTTTAAGATTGGAGAGATAAGGATGGAAAAACAATGATCGCATATTTTATTGGGGAGTTTGGAAATTTATCACATTAGATGTTGTTTGATTGATTAGATTGGTAGTTGATTGCACTGCCCTAGCCTAATAAAACTTTGGCATATACATACGAAAGAGAGAGGCCCGAACTATTTCTAGGATTTGCTATTCTTTCACTTTGTTTTGTTATGGAGTACATTTGCATGAGGTTTGATGTTGAATTCCATGGTGGCCCAAAAAGCCACCTAAAATTTTATGCACAAACGCTTTACCATTGTCGAATTAAAGTGTATAGATCTATGCTTAATATTTAGTTGTCATCGTCTTATGAAATACAATACCTATATCAATCTTATTTCAAATAAAAGATAACTAGGTCATTTAAGTACCTAAATGATCGAGTGAATAACTGTAAAAAGTTCTGAACTTTTTGTTCAAACTTGGTAAATAAGATATAGGATGGTTCTAGGCCAGTTTACAGGTTTCACAATGAAAATCTAAATTTCTTAAAAAGGAAAACAAATATGGTTGTAGCTTCCTAAGGTACCTAAAAGAAAGATGCCCTACCTTTTGATGTCAACCATATGGTTGCTCAAGCTTTACTTTTACTAGTTTAATCTGCTTAACTAAATTTGACCCCTTCTTTCTTTGTTAACTCCAAATAATAAAGTTTGTCCCATCTAACACTACAACTGAGAACCTTTTAGGTTAGAATGCCCTAAAAAACACAAAATGAAAGCTAAAAATTTACAATGCACATAAGGTAGAGGTAATTTGGCTAATAGAGAACCGGTTATATTTATGTGGTGGATCAACATAAACAATATCTAAAGTAGGAGAGTCAGACAAGATGATAGAATCTTCCCTAGTAATAGGAGAGGTGCACCCATTAACTGTGGAAATAACTAACTGAGAAGAAGCGTTAAGAGATTTTAACTCACCAGAGTCCCTAGTCATATGATCAGATGCACTTGTATCAATAATCCAAGCATTGTACTTAGACGTTACAGAAATAATCCAAGCATTGTACTTAGACGTTACAGAAAGTACAGAAGCTTTACCAAGTATACTTGGGTGAACAACATTTGTCGTACGTTGTACTTATTTTTCTTTCGTAGAAGTCACCATCTCTTTTCCTTCAATATTCTTTCGAGGCTTCTTCGTGAAATCCCACTAGTCAGGATAGCCAATAATCTCATCGCATTGTTATTTCGAGTGGCCCAATTCACCACAATGAGTACATATTGCTACTAAATTTTCAAGTAGCTTGATTATTTTGATTTTTTGAAGGGCCCAATAATTATCCTTGTCAAGTTTGATTGGCTATCATCGTCGAGTTTTCAAAAATTGTATAAGATACTCCCATTGTCTGCTCCTATTGATACCCTTTCCAAACATATACTTACGTACTTTTGAGGTTTAGCTTTGGATCTTTTCAAATATTTCTCCATGAACCTATTCAAAACTAAAGCCAAGCCCACTTAGAAAACTATGAACTTGAAGTCTTATCATGGCTAAGCAAAGTTGGTCCACTCCTTCAAACATGCCTGCTTTTGATATAGTCCGGTGATCAATCTCTTAAATATATAGTAACACATTAGGAAGGCCATTTTGTTTTGTAAAGAATAACCTCTAATTCAATTTGAAAATACATGTTTCATCTGATCTGTCATAGAAGGTTCTAGATACCACCTCCCATACTTCTTTAACCGTGGGAAGATTAATAAATCACTACACTGATGATGGGCTTGTCGAGTCAATGAGTCAACTCTCAACTCAACAATGTTCAATTATCTACGCCTCCAATTCTAGATCTCCAGATGCGAGTTTTGTCACTTCTCTAGTAAGATACCTAGCCTCGTTATGAACACCAATCTACATCTCCATGAGTTGATGCCATAATGAGTAATTAGTCTCATCCAAATTAATTCCAGTTGGAAATGAAGAATTATCTTGTTGGACTATTTTTGCGGTGCTGGAGTTAGGGTTGGTACAGTAGTTACACTAAGAGTGATCTCCACTTAGACTAACCATAGGAATAAAATTTGAAATACAGTATTCAGAATACGAAATATGAAGAAGAAGAGAAAAAAAAATTCTTAAAGTTACTGTGATACCACGTCTAATGATATTTGCTAGTATATTATTCATAATTGTTATATGTTCATCTCTAGTATGGAGGATATGTATAACATAGTAACTATATTGAAATAGAAATCTTCCTAAATTAAAGGGTCTTAATTACAATAATTTGCCAACAGTCCTAATTACAACAATAAAAAACCAAATCAATGTAATTTATACAAATAAATTAGAAAATACAACTCATGTTGACAAAATAGAAAATGATTTTACACATAAATAAAAAATGGCCAAAAGTCATTGTGAGCCTTTTTAACCCAAAACAAGGAGAATTGTAAAAAATAGAAGACAGAAAGTGTCAAACTAAATGATGATCTGATATTGCCAATGATATTGTGATAATATGTGTTTTATAAACAATATTTTATTCATGACACACTAAAATAAGGCTTAATGTGTTATTGAAAAAGATGATAAATTCAGTGTGTATGCTAATTTGGTTATTTAATTATTAAATTTGGGTATTACTTCAACACTTAAAAAAAAATTTAGAATGGAGAGGTAACCCATGTGCATGGATATGAATGTGTGGTGTTTGCTCTGTAATAGCAATAGATACGTACATGCTATGTATTGTTAGACTTGTATTACTTTTATACTCTTAAAAGCAGGATTTGTAATAACATTTTATTTGTTGGCAACAATAAAATATTTTATTCATTTATTTAAGCATCATTGTTGTCTCTTACTTATAACGGATGTGATTTAAGTATTGGCCATAAGATGTCAATGTAGAAAGATTTAAGTTACAAGCTTTTATAAATAGAAGTAAATTCACAGTTCTTAGTGAAAATGGCATTTCATTATGTTAAAACTAAAATATTTCTACTTCTTAATTGGGTGATTTGTCTTGATCACTAAGGTAGGAATTTTGAGTGCAAAAATTAATGCGTATATATAATATATGTATTGAATGGACTATTGTAAACTATGATCCAGTTTAATAAATGTCATTGCTCATAATTTATTAAAGACTTAATAAACTTAATAAACTTTAATCCTGAGTTTGTAATGAACTTACATTCATAAATTAAATTTATTTGAGTTATCACGGAGTGAGACCTGTGTACGTGGTCAAAATCTCGATGCCTTGGAGATTTAATTACATGAATTGTGGGAACATATATTTACAAGATGGAATCTATTTTTTGTGCTCATATAAGCTATTTATTATGCTCGATCATTAAATCTGTGGCTGCAATTTATCCAATAAATTTTTTATTGAATAATAATATTTATTTGTAAATTATTTGCAAATATAGAAATGCTGAGAATGATCAAAGTTTGGATAAACAGCAACTTAGGGTTAAATATGTAATTTAAGAGGCTTGACATTTAATATTAGTCTAGCTTAATTATGAACTTATAATGGAGGGTTAATTAAGTAGATAGTATTGGTGCAAGACTAAATTCATTTTAGTAAAAGATGTTTTAATTAAATGAATTTTAACATGGACAACGAGAGTGTAGCATAGGGCTTTTAGTGGAATATCCTAAGGTTAATTTAAAGGCTGATGGGATGTCATGATATAACAAAGCCCAAATCCTTTAAATTGGAGCTAGGAGTCCATGAGTCTTCATCTCCAAGCTAACTTAATTTAATCTTTATGGGCCCAGGTGCAGTTGGCTTAGTTTATCTTTTTTATTTAAAAAAAAAGTTATAATATCATACAGATATAATGTATATTAGGTTAGGATGATATGGTTGAGAAATATTCTCTCAGTGGACATTATCTTCTCTAATTTTTATATATATTAACCTATATGGATAACATGCATCAGTATATGAGATAGTGGATGAGAGATTTTCTTTGATACATATATCTCTATCACCCTTTGATAAATACTGAGCTTAAGCCACAGACAACTGATACGTGACCACATACATACCATCTAGAGAGAGAAAAAAAATTGAGAATAGTCTAAAAGGTTAAATTGCTGAACATGAGACTTTCCACTACACTTTTGCAAATTTTTGAAACCTTTAAGCTTCAGAGTGAAGTATTTCTCTCCTTCCCTATGCTATGTAAACTGACATATATTTATATATAGTGGGATTTTAGTGAGAAACAAAGACCAAAGGAAAGAGAAAGAGAAGGGTTTTTGAAAAATTAAACCTCCATTTTGTTTCAGAAGTAAATTTGAGAGTAAAAGAATTGTAGCAATGTGATTAGTTAAGTGTTGAAATTGGTGAGTTGGTCGTATAAGATTTCCGGTGAATTTCTAATTTTTTGAGGTTTGGATTCCTTCTTCTAGATCATTAAAGTAGGGGTCTACATGATGGTTATTTGATTTCATGATTCTTTTAATATGCAAAAATGTTTGAATGGTGGTTTTGTTTTAAATGTATGACGTAAATACTGATATGATACATATTTATATTGAGATGTATACATATATATATATATATATATATATGTACAATCAATTAGGAAGTATATAAATTGTATATGTGGATTATATCTTATGCTTGATGATACATTCAATTAATTCTCTGATTATGGTCACTCATAGATAGAGATTGAGGATTTAATTACTACTATGAAAATTACAGTATTACAATTATAAAAATTACAATGTTGAAATAAAGAATGGAACCTCGAAATTATGAAATTGAAAAATTGAACATAAACTAGATTCTGGTACTGGAGTCACTTGGGCGCACGGATGGGGAAATCTAAAATAGGGGCTAGGTTCTGTCCTTATTCAAGTAGATGAACTAGTCCCAAGTGCACGAACTATTCTATCCAAGCACATGGATGAGGCTTTTACATCTTTTCTTTAAAAACATTTTGAAGAAACATATTACTAAATATATTGATATTAAATTTCTATAATAATTTTCAATGTTCTTAATTTTAGTTTTAAAAATGACTACTATGTATGAGTATTTCTTAAAGGTAAAACAATATACTGTTAGTTTTATGGTTATGTATGTGAGAAAATATATTCAATGCAATGGAATAATACTAAGAGTCTATTTGGAGCACCAAAAAAAGACTAAAAAAAAACTCTAAAAAACTTTATAATTCTACAACAAAAATTTCCACCTTGAACTACATGAATCTATATAAATCTCTATAAATTATATATATCTATAAATACTAACTATTTTTTACAAATATCAATAAAGTTTTTACAAATTCCAATAATAGTTCTAAAAATTCTAGTAAAGTTTCTACAATTTTAAAAAAGTTTTGACGAAGTCGTCAAATTTTCTGTTGCAACCCGTTCGAATGGATTTTCATACATTCAAATGGAACTATTTATCCTTAAAAAATGTGATTTGGTGGCTAAGCTCCAAATGCTAAAATATTACCAAAACCAAATTTTTTGTTATTTTTTAGAGCTCCAAACACCCCCTTAAGAATTGTCTACAAATGTGGAAATAATAATAACGATAGTTATGATTTGAAATAAGTTATAAGCCATATGCAGCACATGCTATTAAGTAGAATGATATGAAATCATGTATATTTAATAAAATAATGTTCCTTATTGTATTGAGATAAAAGATAGCTATATAGTAAATCATGATAAGATGCTTATGAGCTTAATGATTAGAAGTGGTTATCTCTATGTTCTAGTATGATAAATAAGATTGATTATGCCTTAGTACTAATTGATACTTTTTATGTGGAAGTTGTTTCGTGGCATAAAGACGAACTTGGGGTCAAGTAAGAAATATAATAATCTGGATAGTAAAGTAGGTAAATGAGGTTAGTTCTCACTTGATTTTAGTTATAAAGAGATTAGGACTAATAGAAAGTATGAAAATAATTAAAAGATTTGGAATATAACATTTGAAATGACGAGATTGGAAGAAATTGGGTAAATGTGAAATGGGTTAGTTTAATAATAAAAGAAAATTATAGTATAAGACTGATGCTATTATATATGAAGATATTATCATAAGTCAGAATATGATTGGATATTCAATGAGATGATAGATTATTCGAATCATTCATATTTTAAAGGGAATAATAATTTTTGGTGTTGATTGTTTGAATAAGAAAAAGTCTTTTAAACATCATAAGAAAGACTAAATCTGATAAATTATTGTCTTATGGAATAACATGAAAGATGAGAAATATTGGATCGTGCTAAAAAGTGATTTGATAATTGAGTTGTTTGCTTGAAAAGGATAAACAATAGACATAGTGAATAAAATAAGTAATGTGATATTGGATAGTGTAACGTTAAATATGATGACAAACGTGGGACTGTATGTGTGAGTGAGTAGTGGGTGGTGATACATGTGTAATGGATTATGATGGAAAATAAGATCTAAGTAAACGTACCTATAGGTTGAAAGTCCCTAAACCTGAACAGGACATGGTCATCGTCCCAGTAGGTTAGTAGTCTATAACACGAGACTAACTCGGTTTATCATTTTTGTTAGATTTTTTCCCATAAAATGACCTGATTTGATTTATTATTTTTCAAGATTTAGTTATTGCTTCACTAGATTAGTATCCCGTATAATGACATGTTTTTGGATTATCATATCCATTAGGATATGGACTCAAAGAAATGATGTAGCTTCATTATTTGCTAACTTTGGATTGAGACCCAAAAAATGACGTATATCAATTAATAGTTTTTGTTTGAATAGAGACCTATAAAATACAAAGATGATGTTTCAGAGCTGGACTCGGTGGCCATAAAATAGTCTTGTAGAGTACCTTCTCCATCTATGTGTGTGTGTGTGTGTGTGAGATTGTGATGAGATGATGATAAATGGATAAAATTAATAATTAATTGGTGATAAGATGTTGATCATGTAATTGTTGATCATATGGATATGAGTTAATAATCATATGATTATTAATGCTTATTGATATATGGTAGTAGCATGTCACATCCTGGATCTCGTGACTCAAGGGGTGAGTGAATAAATATACACATCGTGCACATATTACCAATATCCTGATCAGGGCAATGTAGCCACCCAGTGCAACATTACATAACAACCAAGAACAACAATTTAAAAATAGGCTAAGACTTAGCTTAAACTAGGTTACCATGCTCCAAATACATCCCACAAAAATAAATAACATAGGCCCTATAGCCTTTATAACCCAATCAAATTATCTCTAAACTTAATTAATTTTTGCATTCCCGAGTAATTAAATTTCACTTCTTAAAATATACAATATCTGCTACAATAATTGCATCATCAAATCCAATCCTAGGCCCACCTAAATCTCAGTCTCACGACAAATTCTGTGAGGACGTGAGCACTAGTCTACTTGTGCCTATGAAGCATAATAAAATTATATATAATATGTAAAGCAAAAACATAAAGTATCATTCACACAAATAAATCAACATCTTTAACAAAATCATAATGCATTATCAGTAACAAGTATCACAATCATCATATATGTGAATAACATTTTTAAACATCATCATAATACAACATTAAATTCATGTAACAAACACCATTTATAAATCTCAACATTTAATCTAACTATTATCTTTCTTAGCATTATCGTAATTTCTTTTTTCAATCACATTTTCATTTCCATCTAAGTTCACAGGGTGGGTATCGACGTCGTCATTAAAAGCCACGATTAGTCACTAGACATGTCGTCGTTAAGAGTCACGATTAGCCACAACATATGTCATGTTATAAGCTACTAACCTACTGGCATTAATACCAATCTCTGCATAGGTTTCGTGTCTTTCAACCCTAGACTAATCTCTGTACCCTTTCTAATTTCCTATACCCTCCATCCCCATGTCACAATATCAATAACATTTTAATTTATCTCATTTCTATTTACATTATCAACATTGTGTCCATAACCTATCATCATATTCCAAAATCAACACGTATCATCTCATCAATTCACTTTAGTTTCACTATCAATTTCAACAATAACTCATCACATTTCAAATCGAGTCATCATAGTATTTTCATCATAATCAAGTTATTCTTATCTTGATCAAATAATCAATATCATTCAATATAAATAACCAATAATATTTCAGAAGTCACAATCAATCAATAATAATGCAATCGTTTTATGAAAAAATGAATAATAAATCATATAGTTCTCCACCAATTCAATATCTTTCTTGTTATCTATAAACATCTCCCATTAACGTTATCATAATCTTTTGTCACCTCATTTAATCAAGGAATAAGTTGTATTATCATAACATCCAATTTACTAATCTCAACTCATTCCAATATCACAGTAACATATTATTATTACTCTAGCATCATTTCTTCCCATTAACATAATCCCAACTTATTCCAATTCAAGTATCACTGAATTCTCATTAACAATGTTAGAATAATTCTTTATTAAATTTATATCAAGCGTAGGATATAAGCACATAAGTTTATCATTAAACCAATACTAATCATATCTTGAAAGCCAATCATTTTATCCAAGTATTTCCTTTCACATTCTAATTCATACACTTTTCACATATGTAATCACTCTAAGTTAATCCTTTGATATCGTAATGTTTGGGGTTTAAAATATACAATTTTTTTATACAAGGAAACAAAGTTCAGCATTCTTAACAGGGGGTCATAGGTGCCCATCCGAGGGCACGGGCACCCCACATGGACCATGGGAACCTCTTATGAGACATGAGTGCCCTACAAAAGTTCATGGCTGCCACTTTGTGTCAAAAGTGGTACTTTGTTTTGGTCTGAGCTCTATTTCATGGTTTTGTTTTCAAACTTTTGCAAATCCAACTTTTAGTTCAAAACTTTGTTTCTAAGTGTTGTGTAGGATGCAAAAGATTCCAATAAATCAATTAAAACAAGTTTTAGTTATCTCATTCTTTCAAAATCAAAATCTTAGTTGAAACCTATACATACACAAATATACACGTAACCTTAAATTATCCATTCATACTTCCAAAATCCAAAATACATATCACAACAACATTTTTAGGTTCTCTACATCTTGTATATGCTATTTAGAAGCTTGAAATCCCTACCTTAAGCCTTGAATAGAGAAGAACTCATAGACAATAAACTCCCGGTTACACTTTCAAAACTTCGAGTAGACTGTATACTTAAATCTTTGATCCTATAATCAAACTAATTGTATAAACATGGTCATTAGGCATCTAATTTCATAACTACGAGATCAAATTGATTTTACCTAAGTCTAGAGCCACTTACTAAAGTTGAGCTCCTTTAGCTTCACTCTTGGGTCTCTTCCATTTTTCTCACCAACAACCAAACCCTTTTTTTCTTTTCTCCCATATACATATATAAATAAAATCTAGCTTGGTATGCAAGCATGCTACAGGAGTCTAAGCCCCTACCTTACTGTCATAGACTAGGTCAGACAACACAAAAAGGAAAATCTCTCGTCTCACACACTACAGAACAAAAAGGCATAGGCACCCCTCAGTTATCTTTTGTGCCAAAATGATAAAGTCTGAGAATTAAGTTCCCTACTTCCAAAATTTTGACCATTTACATCCCTAATGACCCATATTGATCAAATTAACCAATTATTACACCCTAAACTTGTTAAAACCATCAAATTATATAATACAGAAATTTAGGATATTACAAATTGAGACTAAACTCCATACTTTGATCAATTTAATAACTGAGTACCTTTCATTAGTCAAATTATAACTATATAGTAAACTAATCAATAATCTCTAATTCATCTAAATTTGAAAGTTTAGGTTATTACATAGCATGCTAGGGTATGTTGTTGTACATTATATCTATTTATGTGTTTAGTGGGCACATATGGGCTTGTGCTCATTTTCGTATAGATTTTAATCTAGGTGCTGAGCATGAAGCAAAGTTAAACCCTTGGGTCAAGTTCAAATGTTGTTTTAATTAGCTTAGATATTTTAATTAGCTTAGACATATATTTCGATATTCGAAATGGTTGAAAACGCCTGATGAACATATTTTATTATAATGTGTGGTTGGAAGTACTTTGTTTGGTTGTAGATAGTTGACGTTTTCTTCAAGGTGGTTTTATGTCTATAATATGATTTATCATGATTAACTATGATTTATATATGATTATTAGTTCACAATTCAGTTTACGAAATCGGGGACATTACAAATCATTATATATCTGATTTTACATTGTGAGATTTGGATTTGCAAAGATCAAAAATGGACCCTGGACATCATAAGTATATAAGTGTGATAGTTCCCGTGCACAACCAAACCCCATGATTATTTTGATTTCATACATCAGTTTAACTAATAATGGCCATTTATCATAGTTTAATGAATATAAAAAAAAATTTACCTTTGAAAGAATTGAAATCCATATTTCTCGACAAACTCTTTCTGAAAATATCAAGTGGCAACTTTGAACGCCTATATCAATCAGGGCGATCACAGAAGCCCATGTTGTAATCCAAGACCATCTAACAGCACAAATGTTAAATAACTAACTATTTTGAGAAATAACCAAGGATTAATTTAGTGTATCAAACATCCTAAGTTTGGATATACTTGTTCAAAATACGAGTGACGTCCTATTTACCTTGTGACATCTACAATTAGTGGAGATTTATACACTCATTAGATTTGAACATATAACGTTATTTCTAATTGTATTTAAAAATTTATTTTTATATGTTCATTGTCATCATATTTCTTTTTGTGGATTCTGATCATTAATTTTGCTTTGGACTACACATATAAAGGATTAAGAAATTGTGATTGGAACCAAAAAGCTAGGACGTGTTATAGGATATTATTAACCTATTATGAATGGATCTAGGCCCTCTTTCAATTTTTAGAAGTACGTATCTCATTTTTTTCAAGTTGAAGCCTTACAAAAGAGTTTAAAAAAAAAAAAAGAGATATTTTTTGTTTCATTTTTACTCCCGAAAAGAAACATCTAACCTTTAATTGAGATAACAACCCTTACCCTTATTATCTTGAGAGAAATAAGTTTAACCCATTTATTCAGAAGTAAAAAGGTGAAAATAAAAAAGAATTACAAAAAAAAAAATTGAAAATGAAAAATAAACAGGAAGAAGAAAAAAGTTGGAATAAAATTTCAACGGAAAGTTTTCGTAAAATGAAAAATGGGTACAAAGGAAAAGTGAGTTCCCTCCGAAATAATAATTTTGAACTCCTATCCTTCGATTGGAACGCATTAATCCCTAGCCAAGTTAGAACCTAACAAAGACGTAGACGACCTTTTAGCAAGCATGTATTCTGTTGGTGCTGTGTTCCATTATTTGTCCTTGTACGTATATGAAGCAGTTCATTCATAAAACTATATTCATTAAAATTCTTTATTTTATTGTTTTTGTAGTTTTCATTGCATTCTTTATAGTTGGTCAATGCATGAGTGTATAAGTACCTATTTCTAGAGTAAATTTCTTAGAGAGTGTTTATCTTATGAGGTTTCATCATTAGAAGTTCAAATTTCCGGGGTATAAATCTTCATTTTAAAATGTAGAGAGTGTATTTCCCAACAATTCAAACCTTAAGAGGAGATTCTTAAGGTTCATTAGTAATACTATCACTTTTTATTTATGCATATTTATTTATGTTTTTTATTTTTCTGTTTTTATTTTTTATTTTTATTTTTTGTTATCATTTTTATTTTGAAAATGAAAACTAAAATTGCATTTGGAATTTCTTTTTACAATTATTGATTTTTTATTTTAATAAAATATTTTATTTTATTAAATTTTAAAAAATAAATTGAATTCAATACAATATATTTCCTTTTAATTTAATTAATTTGAATGATTAAATTAAATTAACCTAATTAATTAAATTAAATTAAATTAATCATTTATTAAAAATATTTTATCTCAATAAATGTAAAATATAATTAAATTATATTATTATGAAAGCAACTAAATAAAATATATTTCATAATAGTTTAAATGATTTAATTATGATGTTTAGTAAAAGTAATTTAATAAAATATATTTAATATAAATTAGATTATTTAAATTAAATTAATTATTAAATAATTATTTAATTCATATAATTATTTAATTAATATAATTATTTATTAAAATAACTTAATAAAGTATATTTCATACTAAATAATAAATTAATTAATTTGATTATACTATTTATTAAAAATAAATTGATAAAATATATTAAATATTAATTTAAATAATTAAATTAAATTAATTATATTATTTATTAAAAATAATTTTAGTTTAATAAGGTATTTGAATAAATTAATTTATTTAATATGATGCAATAATAATAGACAAAGTGTTAAAATTGACAAAGCATTTCAGAAAAAAAAAAAAAAAGGTGAAGAAGAAGAAGAGAGAAAACATTTTTATTTGTTTAGGTTTTTCTGTTTAAGTTTTTAATTTTTCAGAAACAAAAAGGTATAAAAGATTTAACAAATATATTTATGTTTTTTATTTATAAAATTTTAAAAATATAAAAATATAAAAAACAAAAATATTATCAGAGAGTTGTGATTTTTGCCAGAAGGAGTTGACATAGAAGTTGCAAAATTTTGTAACGAGAGAACTGTCAGTTTTAATCGCATTCAACGTTTAGGACTTCTGAACCCAACTAACTATACCATACACTGCTCGGGAGAGGTAGAAGCTCGAAGACTTATATGACCCATGACTTTGATTCAATTGTAGCCAGCTTGATATTTTAAGGTATTTCCAAATTTTATTCGTCTCTATTTTTTTTTTTTCCAGATCTTTAATGCCATGCGAAGACTTTTTTAATGACAATTATGGCTCAATGAATTCTTCTTGTTGCGTGAGTTGGAGTTTTTAAGTTAGACCTGTACAGTTAGGACTGAGCTTTAATAGACTTGTGTGCTAGCTAGAACAGGGTGGATTCATCAATGAGATGGATTTTTACCTGTGTTTTGGAACTTGAAAGAAACGAGAAAAGAAAAGAAAAAGGAGGAGAGTGAATATCCTCCCAATGTTGAACTACAAGAGAAGGTGAAATATATATATTAATTAATTTAATTTAATTTTTTTCTGATTCCATTTTATCTTTTATGTTATCTCTTCTAATTTTATCGCTTCTCTTTTCACAATCTAAGGATAGGTAATGATATATGATCAAAATATCCTTTAAAAAATTTATGCTAGAATGATGTGTCTATTTTTACACTTCATTTGAAACGATGGATTTGATGGGGTTGAATTTAATTTGATGAGAATTCTCATAATTCTTACGCTTGGAATCAATATAAGATTTTATAAGTTTGATTTAGTTACATTTTATAACTTAAATTTGAAATTTCTACATAATTTGAAATTTAATTCAAAACAACAAAATTTGATGAGAATTCATTATTTTCTTAAACAATCTAACTAAGTGGATAAATATACCCTCTTATATTATATTTTCTATTTTCTATTAGTATAATCAAATTTAGAATTTCTCTTAAATCAAATTAATTCAATTCTCAAGTTTAAATTGTGTTTCAAACACAAAATATTATTTATCAAATCAAATCAAATCAATTGTAGAGAAAAAAACATTTCCGAATGAATTATTAGAGTTTATTATTTTCAAAATATATAATTCATCATAATGCATTGTGTCTCCGAAAATTATTTCGTTTCGTATTTATCTTTACTTAAAATATTGGAAGAAAAATATATATAAATATCTATATAATAAAATAAGACAGATTTTTAAAATGTCTCTGTCGCAAACTAAGAGCTAACAATTGAAATTGAATTTCAGTCATCAACGAATGGCTAAGATGATCTTTGACACTCACAAAACATTTGTTTCTTTGTCCCAAATTGGTAAAACATAACAACTTCACTTTTTCTTTTGTCTATAAAAGCATTAGGATCGCTATTTTTCTACATTGTAATTTTAAATTTAAATTAGTTACACTTATTATATTTGTTTTATTTTATAAAGCATATATGATTAATTATAATATTTTTTATTTTAGTTATTTTTATAAAACTAATTAAAAATTTACTATCAAATCCTATGTGATACTCTCTATATTTATCATTCTACTTTTGTTTTTTAATTTTTACAAATATTTGAATTAAATTAGTCTTGGGAGTGATTTTTTTCCTAAGTTCTAATTTTAAATTTAATTTTAGTTAAAGAGTGTCATAAGTAAGGGTTATTCGCTAGTTCATATAATAAAATAGGATAATTTTTGAAAATGTCCATCTCATAAAGTAAGATTCAACGACTAAGATTGAGTTTCATTCTTTAATTAATGGCTAAGATCATTTACAAAATAAAACTTCCCCTCAAAACTTTTGTTTCTTTGTCCTACATCGTCAAAATACTACATTTTCACTTTTCTTTTTACCTATAAGAGCACTAAAATTGTGACATATAATTTTAATAAATGTAAAAGAAACTCATGGGTTCTTGAAAAGAGACCCACCTTCTTCGGTTTTAAAAATTTAATATATTTATTAAATTTATATATTTCAATTATATTAATAATTAGATTAAAAATACAAATGAAGAATGAAATTGAATTAAGAAACATAAATAAGAAAGTTTAAATAATAATTAGATTATTTTTCTTATAATAACAATTATTGGTATTTTTAAAATTTAGAAGTAGAAAAAATATCGAATATTAATTAGGCTCAAGATTAGTTATTTTCTTAAATTCTAATTTTAAATTTAAATTAATCATACCAACTATATTTATTTTATTTTATTTTATAAAGACAAATAATTAAAAAATTTAAGTTATTTTTATAAAACCAACTAAAAATTTATATTAATCGTTCTACTATTTTATTTTTACAAATATTTGAAAAAATTAGTTGTTACGGAATGATTTTGTTTTTTAAATTTTGATTTAAATTCAAATTGATAAGGTTGATTATATCTAAAACACAACACATGTGACATCCTGAATTTTTAAATGCATTATTAATTTAAGTTTTTTTTTTTTAATTTCATGCTAAGAAATTTTAAATGCATCAATTTTGTATTATTTTAAAATTTATTTAGTTTTAGTTTAAATTAATTAGTAAATTAATCAAATTTTAGTATATTAGTTGGATTACCTATTTGATCCAGGCTTACCCAAGTGACTGGCCTCTGTTAGAGTTAGGTTTGCAAGACTTAGGTGGCTTTGTTGGAGTAATGTTATGGGTGTGGGTGAATAAGTGTATGACTCATATGCCCACATGGCAAGTTTAGAAAAAAAAAAAATCAGAAAGTGAATGGATGGGGCAGTTTACTTAGCTGCAAGGTGCACGATTATACATATACTATATTAGTAATTGTCTATTCTTAAAAGCACAAAAATATAATTTGACGTATAAATAGTTCAAATTTAAATTTATAAAGTAAACATACATAAAATACTACATAATTAACCTACAAAAATAAAAATCTCTAATCAAAAGATACTATTATATTTATATAATATTTAATAAAAGTGTAAAGTTTTATTATTTATTACAAATATTATCACATTTATTATATAAATACATTAGTCTTTGCAATTCGTGAGTTTTATTTTTATAGGTTACTTTTACAATTTTTCGAATAAATTGAAAAAAAAAAATTTACTTTATTTGTAAGTCGAATTATATTTTTTTGTGCACTTAAGTATGGGCAATTTCTAGTATTAAGTATGTTAAAATTAAAATTATTTTTTAAAATTTAAAATAAAATTTAGATATTGTTATTAAATAAAAAATTTATTTTCCCCCGCCTTAGAAACTCCCCACGCCACCCCATCGTTCTCTCTCTCGTGCACACCCTAGCCCCACCCTCCTCTCTCTCTGTCTCTCTCTCTCTATCTTATTCCCCCTTTCTCCCCTATTTTGCTCTTCTTCCAACCAGCACCCTCCCATTGTTGACACATATATAACAATCAAATCAAATAGTGTTTTATTATATAAATAGGTATTAGTACAGAGGGAAAATAAAACGATAAAGAAAAGTAGAGAAATGTGAGGAAGACAGTAAGGAAACAAAGAATACAGAACTTATGAATTAGGCTAGATTGCCATGGTAAGTTATTTTATTTTGTTAATTTAAAATTAATTATATGGAAGGTTATATACATTAAGTATGTTAAAAATGAAATGGTTATGTGATATTTATCAAGTTTACGTCGTTAATTGATTTGGTTTATATTTTAATCGTTGAATTTCTAATTTGTATAAATTGTTAGGGTTAAAATTAGGGCCTGAGGATAATCAGTAGCAATCATCTCAATAATTTGACTTTTTCAGAATATTCGCTATCCAGGTGGGCTTATTCAACTTAAAGGTAAAAGGTATTAAATATAAATTGATGAATTTTATCTATTATTATTAATTATTCATCTATGCTAGTTATTTATGGATTTATTGTGCTAGATATGATCTATGATTATTTGTGGAATGATAAATTTAGAAAGTAATATCATTGCATATCAATATGAATTGTGTATTACACTTGCATTATGGTCAAATGGAACTAGGCCAAATAGGCTAGAAAATAAAATATGAGGCTAGAAAGGAAAACTATGGTAAAGCCAGGCGAGAGTAATGGGACATGCTAAAATAAAGCCACTGTCCATAGTTGAGATTTTAACTCATAGGCTAGATAGTGCCAAACGTGTTTTGAATTATTATTTGAATTGTTTACCATGCACATATGTCATGAGACACCCAGTTGGGGCCTAATGATGATGATGATGATTGGTAATTGAAAAGTCACAATGAACTGTGTTGAGATATTTTTATTACTACTGGTAATGATATAGAGTTCTAACAGTATAAACTAATATACTGTTTAGTGGATTTTATAAGTCGTGCATATTTAATTGCTTGTGAGATTTCGATTTATTTTACCAAGGAAACACTATAAACCTGACAGATTGTGTTTTATTTTAATGTGGGTTTTTTTTTATATGATTTGTGATTATTAATATAATAGGAATAGAGGATATAAAGGTTTCCACTCTATTGAAGGGGTTAAATATGTACCCTAACATAGAGGTGCAACTACACATTTCAAAAATATCCCTCTTAAAAACTATAATCCAAAGGTTGAGATAGAATTTTATTCTTCAACAAGTGACTGAGATATTTTACAAACCAAAACTTTCCCTCAAACTCTCACCTAGTTTTTGGGCCACTTCACAAATTTATAGACCATTGAGTTGAACTTAAGGACTATATCTATGGAGCTGCATTGAAAAACATAACAATTTTGCTTCTCGGTATTATGTTATTAGGGTAGAAAGGAGAGGGGGATAAAAAAATGCATGCATATTCATTTCATTTGAAGAGTGCCTTAGGCAATGGTTATTCACTAGTGTATATATATATTTAAGGAATTGCAGTTGTAATACTATTATGGCATTTGGCACGCAAGAGGGAAAAAAAAAAAAAAGAAAAAAAAATTTGAGAAAATAATTTTTATCAATTTTCTCTAACTTTTACCAATTTTTTGCAACTTTTTTCAATTTTTACCTAGATTTTTTAATTTTTATCAAATTTACAACTAACTACCAAAGTATCACCTATTAACCCATATACAAAGTTGTATTTTGTTATGCATCCAAACAACCCCTATATATATTTATGATTTTTTATTAGGGCTATAAACTTTGATTGGTTGATGAGAATTGTGCAAAAAAAGTTTCAATTTAAATCACATAAGAAGACTATTTCCTTTAGAATGGTGTTCGCTTTAACTCTTTGATGATAAACTGTTCATTGATTTGATAATTGACAACATTTGAATCTTGATTAGGCCACTATTTGTCCCCCTATATATTATATACTACTTAGTTTTGATCTATACACTATGTTAGAAGGCGTCCAATAAAGTTAAAAGGTGTTAAAGCATGGAGATTGCCAAGAGTAGGAGAGGAAGAAATTGACCTAAGAGAAGTTGGAAAGAAACTATTAAACATGACATTACTTCCATGGATCTAACAGAGGACATGGCTCTTAATAGATTTGATTGGCGTCATCAAATCCATATAGTCGATCCCACCTAGTGGAAAAGTTTTGGTTTTGGTTTAGTTTTTACTTTTGATCTATACAATGTTCGAAATTGTATAAAAAAAATTTTATGAACAAAATATTATTTTTAAATATATTATAAAATATTTTAATAACATTACATTATTTTATAAAATAGTTATAAAGCTATTTTTATATTTCTATTTTTTATTTGTGTTAATGTTAGTGAGCCGATAGAGTTAATCAAAATCAGATTTCCATATGAATATTAGAAGTTTATATTTTACCAATTCTCTATCTAACCTAATTTTAAAAATTATAATTTATTCTAAAATATATATTAACTTAAAAAGTTACCTAATCGATCTGATCTCTTTTTATTTTAAACTGTTTGTTAATTTTAATATAGGTTTTTATTTTTTAATTCTTGACTCATTTGGCAAAAATTATATTGGGTTAGAAATATTATTAAACTTAATTGTATTAAAATATTTTTGACTGTTTTTATAAAAAATAACTCAACTTAAAAATATTATTTTTACTAATTGTGACCGACACTAAATTTTATTTGGTTCTATCTCTCAAGTGTAAGAGGATAGTCATAGTCTTATTCGGTGAAAAGCGAGGTCATCTCCACAAGAAGGACTGTGTTAAAAGAGCCAGAAAATTTATGTAGAATAAAATAAATCAATTTACTATTTTATTTTATTTTATGTATACATATATATATGAAGTATATTGACTTGCTGTTTACTTAAGAAAGTAAAAGTTTTTCTCCGTGTCTTCACTTTTCAGTTTTCGCCTTTGCAAAATTCATTTTTCGTTCCACTTAGAGAATTGAGAGTTGCTAACCAAAACATATTCCCAAAAATGTAGTTTCGCGAATTTGTTTTCTTTCTCATTCTCGCCCTTGTGATCTACTCTACGCTCAAGGTATGCTCACTTTCTTCCTCAGAACCCTAAATCGTTAAATCCTAACAATTTTTTTTCCTCTTTCTTTATATTCAAAGGTATTTGTAGGAGCTCGCTCAACCAACTCGCTCTACGGTCACAATGACAGATCCTCTTCTCATTTCTCTACTTCTCTCAAAAGCTTAGGATACAGTAGAATCCTACGGTGATCGGATATAATATATTTTGAATCTATACATATATACAATTACATGTCTATATATAATATATTTTGAATAAAATATACTTTTTTATTTTACAAAATTACGATTTTAAAAAAATTATTTTTCAAAATAGGTGAGATCCGTTAGATATATGGATCTGGACTAAATCTTACAAATCGGATCCAATTATTTTTAGATCTAGATCAAATCCATTATAATTAGATCTGGATCAGACAGATCTAATCCAGATCGAATCTAGATCCATCCCATTAATAGGCCTACCTAGAAACCAGTGACCTTCTGGGCTTAGTATATAATGCATTCTGATAATGTCATCCACCATAAATCTAGCTATCACAATCGACTATCTGATTGGTCAGGTCACAAGGAGGCATTCCTCGAAAAAATAGATAAGTTTCCATCTCCACCAAAAAAGGCTAATCTACCCACCCATCACACAATTGCAAATGATAATCTTAGCGCTGTGTGCTTTAAATTTATTTTTATACTTTAATATTTCCTAGAGTATCTTGCATGAAAATAAGACCTTTCATTCAAATCAGTAATGTTCTAGGGTGATGAATTTCATGTGGGATTATTTGGAGACATTCACTCGAAATTTCAAGTCTTTTATTACCTTGCTCCATATTTTAGTCATAAATTTTTTAAATGAATTTAAATTTAACATAGTCACAAATATTATTTTCACAAAGATAAGTACTTCAAATACAAAGACAACGTATTAATTTGCTAGAATTAATTAAGGTTTTGGTTTAATTAAGCTAATTCTATTGACAAATTATCAGACTAACTTTAATAAATATAATAATATCTCTTACAAAAGATTTAACCATGCTGAGGTTGGTGGCTTTATGTGACAGCGACTCGATTATTGACAACAAGGTCATGAGGTTGAATCTCACTAGCCTTGATCTCGATTTTGTTCATTTTTATTTTCCTTTTATTGTTTTATAAAATATATAACAATAGTTAAACCCTTGACTTCTTCTTAATCTTAGAAAATTTTCTATGTTTTATTTTATTTTATATAGGTAGTAAAGTGCATTACAAAGCTAATACGTCCTAAATTGGAATTTAATTTGGTCGAACAGTAATATTAAGTGCAATAATAACATGAATTTTTTTAATTACAATATCATTTATAACCAAACACTTATTCCACATTAATTCACAATACTATATTTTAATAGGGTTCCTTCTTTAAGATGTCCATAAATTTCCATAAAATTATTCTGATATTATCAAAGTAACTGGAATATAGGGAAATATTCAATTTATCCAAGTTAATATGTCAATAAAACATTGTATGCATTTAAATTCTATTAAATTAATTGACTCATGACAATCTAGATTTATAATAAATAGGCCTGTCAATAGGTTAGATACGGCTCAAATCCAATCCAAATCTGGTTAATTAATAGTAACACAAACCCTTGAAATCAGCTTTGAAAACCTGCAAGATCTAAATCCACTTGATCTGTTATTTTTTGGATTGGATTTGGATAAATCTTATGGATCCACTTTTGACCCAAAGATCTATTTCTATTTTTATTTCTTTTTTCAGTTTTGAAACCCTAGGCAAGGTCGTATCAGACATCGCTCATCATTTAATTATCTTGTCACCGATTCTGAACACTCATTCTCATTGGGGAAAACCTGAAACTCCATCTCCATCTCAAGCTTCAACCTTAATTTCATGTTTCAATCTCTGTCTCAGGATCTTCGTCATTCAACATAAGTTTGATGAAAGTACAAATCGATTCTCTTGAAAATTTATTACTTAATTTGTTTATATGCTCTGTTCTATTCTTCTCATCATAGATTTTTTTGGATTTTCACATTTTTCTCATTATTAACTTTGGGTCTGATCGACTTCTATTTGTTCAGGATTTTATGGGCGTGGGGTTTCTAGGTTTTGTTTTTTTGTATAGGGGTTTTTAGGTAGACTGTTAAAACTTGAGACTCAAAGACATGTTTATGAATAATTCTAATAAGATTTTGGATTTGGAGGGATTTTGATTGTTGAAAACTGTTGGTGATCATAAAGTAATGTTGAATGGTTGTGATGATATGAGAATTTGGAACATAAGATGATAGTAGTTCTTTCTTAAATGTCTATTAGAAGCATAGGCAGGATTTGAAATTTTGCTAAATTTGTTTGTTAGGATTCTGTTCCTAAAAACTGCTTGGTATTTTTTTTTATGGAAAGCTAGGTTTGAGGCTTTGGCTACTGATGATAGAATTGTAAAGTGGAGTGAGTTAGCATTGAATGATTGGATTTGTTTGGTTATTGAGCATATTATAGTAAATAAATATAATTTTGATTCCGTGTTCCTTTTTTGTTTTTTTGTTTTTTTTTTGTTTTTGGAATGCTACGTAGAGTGAGATGACCTAATGGAGAAAACATAGTTAACCCCTTTCTTTATGTTGATGCCAATAACTGTGAATACTACTAAAAAGCATAAATGCAGCTTACTCTTGTTTTTTTTTTTGGCTAGTCTATAATCACACCGCATATTTTGATTGTAATTAAAAACAAGAGCATAAATATCTAGACCAATACATCACTTCATGACAGAAACTTAATTCAATGATAAATATCTTTCTTTCTTTAATTTCAAGAAGTGGGATGGAGGAGATTTATTTCAAAAAGAACAATATAAATTAAATATTCTTGGATGGTAACTGAATGGAGAAATTTTAACATAGGAAATGGAACCTCAAATTCATCGTGTAATAAATGGTATAATATACTCCAACAACAACCGCATCCTCAAAAGCTTAATACAAACACTCATCACAAAACCCATTCTCTAAATATATGTTATGAAATTCTTAAGATATACTAATGTTGTGGGAAAAAAGGAGATAAATATAAATCATCATCTATAGTGCATTTTTGTTTTATTCTAGCTAATTTTTCACTTTAAAAACTATACCACTTGACAGCTCTGATAAAGTTATCCATTACGTAACTCTTTAATCTTTTTGTTTTTTTAAAGACTTTTGAGCAAAATTATCTAGTTCATGATTTAGAGTTAGCAACTGTGATTTTTGTCCTGAAGAGCTAGAGACATTATTTGTATGGTGAAAGATTTGAAATATTTTCAGATCACAATAGTTTAAAGTAAACTTTCACCTAGAAAGACTTGAACTTGAGCCAATGAAGTTGGATGGAATATATGGAGGAATATGACTTTGATTTACATTATCATCCGAGTAAAGTTAATGTCGTGGCAGATGCCTTGGGAAGAAAGAGTCATAGCACCATAGCCAGTGCTGCAGTAAGGGAATGGGAAATGTTGGAGATCTTGAACGAATTTGATTTTGAGCTTAGGGAGGAGGATGAATGTATAGTATTGTATATTTCTACAGTTCAACTAGCGTTGGTCAACAAAGTGATTAAAGCAAAGAAAACAAATGAGAAAACTAAGGACATTCGAATGAAGATACGTGGATTGGAGGATATACTGGACTGGAGGGTAGATGATGACGGCACGATTAGATATCACAAGAGGATCTTTATACCATTGTCAGTTTGACGTGATACCATGGAAGAGTTTTATCATTCACATTTGGTAGTGAATTTAGGAGGCACAAAAATATACTTGACCTAAAACGGCAGTTCTATTAGGCTGACTAAAGAAAGACATGGCAGAGTTCATCAACAAATTTTTAGCTTGTTGGTAAGTGAAGTAGACCATAAGAGGCCAGCATGACTATTGTAACCATTATTGATATCTGAGTAGAAATAGGAAAACATAACCATGGATTTTGCATCAAGGTTGCCTAAGCCTAGAAGGGGTTGTGACGCTATATGGGTAATAGTGGATTGTTTGACAAAGTTAACTCACTTCTTACCGATACGTATGACAGACTCAATAGATTCATTCTTCCGATTGTATATTCAGGAAATTGTGAGATTACATGGGACGCTGGTGTCCATTGTTTCAGACCAAGATTTACGATTTGTCTTCAGATTTTGGCAAAGCTTTTAGGTACCTATGGGAGTCGAACCATGCTTTAGCACATCTTATCATCGACAGACGGATGCAGAGTCCAAGTGAACAATTTAGATTCTAGAGGATATGCTTCGGGTTTGTGTATTAGATTTCAAAGGCAATCGGGAAGATCATTTTTCACTGGTGGAGTTTACTTATTATAATAACTATCAAGTTAGCATCAGAATGGTACCAGTTAAGGCTTTGAATAGCATATCATATAGAAGCCAATTTATTGGATGCATGTTGGAGAAATAGCTATGATTGGACCGAAGTTTTTTCGTGAAACCAATAAGAAAGTTAAGATTATTAGGCAGAGGTTAGAGACAGCACACAGGCACTAGAAGAGTTATGCAAATCAAAGATGTAGACCTTTAGAGTTTCAAGTGGGAGATCATGTATTTCTAAAGGTATCATCTCAGAAGGGGCGTTTTATATTTGGTAGGCAAGGAAAGCTATCACCTAGTTATATCAACCCGTTTGAGATTATGGTAAGAGTACGAGAGGTTGCTTACCGATTAGCATTACCATCGCAATTGTCTATTGTGCACGAGGTGTTCTATGTTTCGACACTGTTCAATTATATCTCAGATTTAACTTATGTGCTTGATTGGATAGAATCATTAGATTCAGATACGATATATGAGGTAAGACTGGTTTGGATTTTAGATTCTCAAGACCAATTTCTTCAAGGTAAGATGATTCCATTAATTCAAGTATTGTGGAAGCATCACAGTATTAAACAGTCTACTTGGGATTGTGAGTCTGAGATGCAATAATGATTTTCACAGTTATTTTTTTTATAGTATGCTATATAATAATTTTGAGGATGAAATTTTTATAAAGAGGGGAGAATATAGTATATTGGATTTTTGTACTAATCTAAAGTGATACTTATTAACAAGTTTAGGAAGTAATGATGCAATAATTTGTTTAATATGGGCCATTGGGAATGTAATTGGTTGAGATTTTGAAGGTAAAGGACTTATTCTGGACTTAGCCAAATTTTAGTCTAAAATAAGCAATGGGGGCCCCTGGTGTAAGGGTTGAGCGCCTAGGTCCACGTGTGGCCACCTGGGTTGCCCATGCGGGCACCCAGCTTTTATGATAGACTAATTAACATTGGTTTACTTTTCTATCGAGTGTATATTCCATGCTAGCCTTTGGCCAGACTAAGGGGTAAGGGGAAGGGAAAGGCTCCTATAGAAGCCTTTGAGCCCAAGCCTTTGTGTGTATATGTATGTATTAGAGAAAAGAGAAGGAGAATTTTGAAATAGGGAGAGAAAGGAGAAGAACCGAAAAGGAACCGAGGGACCTTAACTTTGGAAAGTGGCTCTAGACTTCACCAAATTCAAATTGGTTTCATAATTATGAAATTAGATGTTATGAAATTAGATGCCTAATAAACATGTCTAAGCAATCAGTTAGTTGTTAAGATCAAAGGTTGAGACATACGATCTACTTAAAGTTTGGAAGCTATGATAGGGAGTTATGGTCTTTGAGTTCTACTTTGTTCAAGGGTTGAAGTAGGGATTTCTAACTTCTAAAAGGCATATATAAGATGTAGAGAATTAGAAAATGTTGTTCTTTTAGGAATCTTAGGTTATAGGAGCATAAATGTATGGTTTGGGTCATGTTGCACATGAATATGTATGTATATATATGTTGGAATTGATATATTAATGCTAGAAGAATTAGTTAACTACAACTTGTTTTGATTGATCCATTTGAATCCAAAAAACCTTAGAATACATATAGAAGTGAAGATTTGAACCATACTTTAGGTTTGACAATGTTGGAAGCTAGGTAGGAGAAACCAATAAACGGACCAAAAAATAGGGGATGTTGCTTGGGCTTAGGCGAGTACCCAGGTTGGCTTGGCCAGCCCTAAAATATTAGGTAGGGGTGCTCGAGCTTCTTATGGAGTCGTCCAGGTCCCCTTCGCCAAAATTTGTATTTAACAAATTTTTGGTATCTAAATTGGAATTTCCTAAATAAAAATGTATTTAAACATGTTTTATGATACAGGGGATGATTTAGAACTAAAATTGTTGGTTTTAAACATATTTGGAAGTTATTTAAGCAAATTCAAACCAAAATCATGTCACTACCCATAGTGGGGTGCTTGGTCCTTTCATGGGCTCGAGTCCTTTATTGGGGCGTTTGGGTTTGCTCCAAAATTCTCTTTTTCTTTTCATTTGATTTTATTCATATGTATTCACACCTTGTACTTGATATACGTTCACTGAAGTTATTTTAATATTACTAATGAAAAGTATGTGACATTGTCTAGGCATGGATTGAAATTATGTTAGTGAATTGATAAAATGTTAGAATAAAATAGTAACATATTAATACGATTGTGGAATAAGTTGAGATTATTAAATTGGTCGTTAAGATGATCTATGTTGCCACTTGATTGAATAATATGATAAAAAGAACATCAAAAAATGAAGAGAAAACGTGATTAATGTTGTGACACTTGGATGAAAGGTACAGAAAAATAAGAAGGATACAAAGATTACCCTAGCGTTGAAAAAGCCAAAACCTAATAGGGATTTGGTATTCATGCCAGTGGGTTAGTAGCCTATAACGTGGCATGTATTGTGGCTAATCATGGCCTTAAAAGACAAGGGATTTTAGTTAATCATTCCATTAGGTGTTGGCCGATATATACGACATTAGTTATACCTAACACCCTAGGTTCAAGTGCTAATGAAAATAAAATTATGAATTGAGAAAGAAAATAACAGGATTGGATGTTGAGATTTATCATAATGACTATGATTTTTGATTTTAAAGAGATATTATTATGATAATGGGAGATGTTATTCATATACATGATGTTCTTGATACTCGTTATTGATGATGCATTATGACTATGTTAGAGATATGGATTTATTTGTGATACTTGTACATCATGGTAAGGCTTTACATATTGTATAAGCTTTTATTATACTTCGTCAGCGCAAGTAGAGATGTCTCTTCAAACTTTGTTACAAAAGCTAATCCAAAGAATTAGGTGGACACTTAATGGGACTAGAAGTTGCATAAGCCTTGTAGACATTATATTTGTTATTTCTTAAGTTCAATTTTTATTTGGGATTGTACTATTATTAAATTTGGAGATTTATTTCAATTGGGTTATAAAGAACATAAGTCTTATGTTTATTTAATTTTGTGAGATGTGTTGGAGCATGGTAGCCTGACAATAGCCGAGGCTTGGTTTATATTATATTATTGATATTTGTTGTGTGTATTGATCTAGGGTGGTTATATTGCTCTGATCAGGGTATTGTTACTTGATGGATGATTTGAATGTTTCTTCACTCACCTCTTGTGTCACGAGATCCAAGGCATGACAATTTGATATCAGAGCCTATGTCAAAGTACCTAGGGATAGTGGTAGTCATACCTTTTGTATTACATGTGATTGCTTGCAATCATTGTTGATCCTAATTCCACGCTCTTCTTTTGAGAATTTTATCAAATAAAATTCCCTTTTTATTATAATTTTAGTATTTATTTTTCTTTTCATGTGTTTTGTAGGAGTTTGGAAGTAAAACAAGTCAAGAAAAGCGAATTTGGAGCTTAAATGTGCAAACCAGTGCAAGTGTCCAGCAAGACACCCTCTATATTTTACGGCTATAACTTTTCACTCACAACTCTGATTGACACAATTATTTTTGCATTGGAAAGAAGGCTTGAAGAGATAAAACTTTTATGTTTTAGCTAAAGCCTGAATCGATCATCTTCAGGGTCAAAATCGCACCGGAAGTTGCAAACCGAAAGCAGTCTGAAGAATCAAGCTGAGGGGGCTGTGGTCCGGACCCCAGTGAAAATTTTACATACTGTGGTCCGGACCCCTCCTTCACGGTTCAGACCCTAGGAAGATTTCTGGAACGTGTGATTTTTTCGATTTTAGAACTTTTGCTTGACCTCTATATATATGTAAGGGACTGCTAAACCTGGTAGATTCATATTTTTCATTCTTTTCATAGTTTTGCTTGAGAAATCATTTTAAGAGAGTTTTTAGATTAGTTTTTGAGAGCTTTATGGATTCATATGATGTGTTCTTATTCTTCGCTGCGCTTCGTTTTACCTACACTTTGTCAAAGTTGATTTCGGTGTAAGTTTCTTTCGTTTTAATCTTTTAATATATGATCTTTAGATTTCAATTGCTAGATCGCATGATGGTTTATACTTTTATTGCTTTCATTTTATCTAAAATAATGTTAGCATAGAAACCCTAGTTCTTGATTCAATGAATCAAGAACGGGTAGTTCATGAAAATACTCTGGGATCTACGTAGATCTTTCGCATGGGTTTCGAAAGCACATGCGTAGAGATCTACTGTTTTTAAATCTATTCTACCTTATTTTGAAAACATTCGAAAATGGAAATCTTTAACCACATTCGTTTGAAATCACTGGTATGGGTTTTCGATTTTAACTTTCTACATAATTTTGAATAAGAGTATAAATAGGTTTCTAGTAAAACTTTGAGTTCGTTTGTTTGAAAAGCTTTCGAAAACAAAAGTCTTTAACCATATTCGCTTGAAATCACTGGTACTGGTTTTTGATTCAAATGTTCTTAATAATTTTCGAACAAAATAGAATTTCAAGTTTGAAAGTAAATATCCCAGAGTAACGTAGTGAACTACCCTGACTTGCAAGTTGAATTAAGAAATTCTTCTTTATTGATTTCGTCATTCGAAATCAAGATTCTCTTTGTTATTTATTTCTATTATTTTTTATCTTAATTTAGAATCACCATTCCTTCACTCCACCATTCTCAACTTAACCCATTTCTAAACATCCCATAAATCCAAAATTAGTTTAGATTTGCTTAGGCGTCACCTACTAACTAAAGAGAACAAGTCTAGAACTTTTAACAAAGCCTTCCCTGTGGAGATGACCTTAGTTCTCACCGAGTTTAAAACTATGACTGCCCTCTTGTACTTGAGAGGTAGAACCTTAACACATTTTAGGGTCGGTCAAGTTTTTGGCATTGTTGCCGGGGAAGGCAATTAAGCGCTAGACTTGGGAGTTAAGGGGTGTTCACTTGAGAAATTGGGTGAATTGTTCCTTTTCTCTATCTCTTTATTAGTAGTTTTATTTCTTTTGTATTGTAACATATTCATTTGCACATCATATAGCGTAACGTGCATGTTGGTTAACCTAGGTTGCATTTTAGTGTAGCTTTTCTTTTCATGGACATGAATTTTAGTGACTTTAATCATGGTCCCTTTGATGCCCAAGCATACATAGAGTCTCTAGTTCACCAATTTGGATATGACTATACAATGGAGACTTATCACCAATTACCCTAATTCTTTGGGCACAAGGAGGAAGACCCATGTCTTCACCTTGATAGGTTTAAGGCAGTGTGTGGTTCATATGATGTTAGAATGAATGAGAGACTTAGATTTATGTTTCTCCCTTTGTCTTTATGAAGTGTGGCCAGTGACTGGTGCTGTAATTGTGGTGAATGGACCACCTGGGAACAATATTATCGAGCTTTTATTGAGAAATTCCTCCCTACCCATCAAACCTTCACCCATAGCCTTTGACTAAAAATTTTTTATCTAAAGAAGGACGAAGTATTTTATAAATACTGGGAGAGATTTAACATACTTTTGAACATTTTCCCAAGTCACGAGTTAAAGTTAGGGGATTTCTTAGCCATATTATACAATGCTCTACCTCGTGATTTACATCAAGAGTTTGATAAAGTCTTAGGTAGTGAATTTCTTGACCTCACCCCGGATGAGGCCTGGTCCTTTCTTAAATTTTTCTATGAACACACCAAACCACAGGAAAGACGTGAATCTAGTTTTGAACCTTATACACTTGCTACCCACACTGAACCTTTCATGCATGCTTTTGCTTCACTTAATCTTTGTGATCTATCCATTGGAAGTAGCATGTTTATGGAACCTGATTACTCAGTTTATGCCTATCCCAACCTTGTTCCACTCTTTGAGGGCCCGCATGAGGACCTCAGGATTATTGGCCTTGTGAACCTAATAATGCACAACTCGAGGACCTTCTTCATCAATTAATGCAACAGCAGCAAACTTTAGAGAACATCGCAGGGATAATTTCTAGGATGACACAAGTAATGAGTACCACTCTAAGTGGTAACATGACTGAGTTATCAACCTTAGACACTACCATAGGCACTGAGTAGGACAATTGCCCAAAATACACTGGGGATAACATTTGGAACGAGCATCTCCCTAGTTTCCCTTTGGACTCTCCCATCCAGGATATTTCTTTACAACTTACTAAGAGTCAGGGGGACATGTAATCTTTTCCTACTATCGAAATTAATGCTCAACCTACCCTCACCATCCCGGACCCTATTGAGAGTCCTTTGACTCTAACTGAGCAATTGAATGACACATGGCCCAATGAGCACATCATTGAATCGGTTGACCTTAGTTCACTTCACTACACACCTGAGGTTGAGAGTGGTGCACACCTCTCACCTCTTGAGTCAGCCCCACCTGAGAAGTTCATTCCGGGGATTGTGAGTGATCATGCAATTGATCATTATTGGGGGGAAGTAGTAGATGTTAGAGGAGAGTACATTGATTTTCTAGGCATCGAGAAACTGATTAAACCCACCATTTCCATGTACTTGCATGCATTATGGCCACATCTGAAGTTTCATGAACCCCACTTAATCCTTCATCCCTCGGTGTGTCTTACACCTGAGGA
>QLOD02000001.1:22542609-22554216 GCA_003260245.2 Sideroxylon spinosum | reverse complement strand
AAAAAAATGAAGAAGAAGATGTTGTTGCTTGAGGAACCTTCTTTCTTATCCCCTATCCTACGACGCCCAACAAAAGCTGGGCTGTTCACAGTTGTCAACCTTTTGAGCTAAGCCTTTTAGACCACAACCATAAACAAACAATCACAAACCTCCGTTATACTCTTAAAAAAATCAATAAATAAATAAATAAAAGGTTATAGAATTGCAACTAGTTTTGATATCCTATGGCCATGAAGTTTGTCGATCTTATCCTCAGCAATAAAAAGTTTCAAAATATATATGCATCAATCTTTAGAGCGGAAAAAAAAAAATCAAAAGCTAATTATTTTAAATGTAAATAAAATTCATGCAGAAAAAGAACTTTATTCACAAGATGTAGATGAAATAGTAGAAAGGATTTGGAATGACATTTAATTGCTCAAATTTAATTATGTTTTGAGAAAATTTTACAATATCATCATATATATACTTTTTTTGTTTTTTTTGGTGACTAGCATGCATAGTGTGGGCTAATCATCATTGAATCAATTTAATGGGTCTAAGAATTAATTACATTTATCGTGAATATTATCTTTTGACATCAATTTCTCAACTTGGTGTGGTATGGTCATGATGACATGTTTCATGAGGAAACACTGGTAATTATTATATGAGAACAATACACTGTAATGTGAAGGGATAAAGTCAGAATTTTGAGTACGGGAACTAAAACAATGTAAATAATAATATAAATTATATTTAATATAATAAACTAATATATATGTATAGATGGTGTATCGGTTGATTTCTAAATTTTGAATTATATATAATAATTAAGAAAAAAATAACTAAATTTTAGGGAGATTGTTCCATAATTTGAATATGTTTTAACCAAAAATTATGTGTACTACTAGTGGTGTATTCTCTTAAATAAGATAAACCATGTTTAAAATTTTTAAGGGGGCTGAACTATAAGGGTGTTTGGAGTGACAAAAAATACCAAATAAAACCAAAAGTTAGTGTTCATGTGATGTAAAAATGACAGGTGATAAATTTTGATCGGAGGATTTGAAAAATATTTGAAATTTTTTAGAAAAGTTTAGGGATCCAAAGTAAGCTTATATTATAATTTTGTTTTTTAATCAACAATTTACACATTCGAACGATATTTTCCAAAACTTAGAGGAGTTCTTTAGTTTCGTCCCAGATCAAGTGGTACGGTGTATCAATTCAAATTTCTCGTATAGACAGGTTAAAAATAATCTGTCAGATTGGATTCATAAAGACTATAATAGGTTTAGATTGGTGTATTGCACTACGTGAGTGCTACCATATAATTTTTTCATTAAGAGGGGATGTGATCCCGTGATGTGTTTTTTGATCTTTAGCCACGTACAATTATCATTTACGAGTGTGCCTATTACGGGGATTAAAAATTAAAGTAATAAATATAACATGAGTAATTGTCAAAATTTTATTGTCACAACTTTCCATGCTTTTTAGTTCAATTCCTAAAATGTTAATATTTAATTCATTTAGGGAAGAAATATTAATTCATTTTTTTTTATAAAGCATGCTAAATATAACTAAAAGGAAGATTATTTTTGGAATAATATTTCAACTATATTTAATTTGGGGAGAAAAGCAGTTAAAAATTAAGAAGAGGAAAAAAAGTTCTCTTCTCCTGTTGTTTAATTTGTTGATGGGTTTGAAAAGGAAGGGAAGAGATGATAAAAATATCGTATGAAACATTTTATTTCCTCTCTCTCTCTCTATATATATTCTCCCTTCTGTCTTTCTTTCTTCTTTTCCATTTTTCTTCTACAACTTCCAAATATAGTATTATCTTCCTCAATCCAATACCAAACATAACTTAAAAACCTTCACAACATATATGAGAAAAAGAAGGATAAAAATAAAAAAAAAATAAAATAAAATTAATAAATAGAAGTACTGCACTATTATAATGTACTAATATATATATATATAAAACATACCACATTACATAGATAGTACCATGTGTTATATTTAAGTTAACGCATGATGATTCAGTCTCCTGCTTAATAATTTCTCGGATGAGGGGTAGAGAGATGTTTATGGCCAAACACCGTCTTATGTGTTTGATGTGTCGGGAATATTTATGATAGAAATGGACCTACGAAAGAAACCAAGGGATTCATTACAAAACTTAGATCGATGGAAGAGGCTGTAGGAGATGTTAAATGAGGACGAAGAACCACCACCCTGGCACGTTGCAGAGGGATTATAATTATTTTTTAGTATTAGTTTCTTTGGCTTAGTTAAGTGCTCCTTTCGGTGGAATCTGTTGTTTTAATTTTACATAAACCTGTACTTGTACACAATATTATATAATGACTTTCTTAACTTATTATCCCCTCTCCCACCACTATATATGGTTTTCACAATATATAAGCTTGCATTCGTTTTTGTTTTCATTGTGCACCATGCAAAGAGTTTGCTTTTCAAATTAAGCACTTGTTTGGTCGAATATTTTTTTAGAAGTGTTTATCGGTTCAAAAGAACTTTTTAACGACTTTTTGTATTCTGCAAATTCTTGAAATTGTGTAAAATAAACTTATATATAATTAATGGAAATTTATTTTTTGAAAGATTATTCTAGAGACCCTTCGTGACTTCTCTCAAATGAATTCCTTAATAACTTAATTAAAAAATATCAAAAATTTAATGTTAACCTTTTAAAATAAATCTTTAGTATATATCTTGTCTTTATATATGTACGGTAATCTCAAATCAGGAAAAAAAATTAAATAACATATTATTTTTATTACATTTATTTATTTTAATTTGTATTTTGTTAACTACTTATATATAATTTGATGGAAAGTTACTACTTACTATTATTCAACATAATTCAATTAACTTTATCAAAAAAAAAAAACATAATTCAATTATCCTTACCAAACAATATTAGTCTTAAAATTTCCTCTTGTGAATGATCTTTCTTTATGGCAATTCCTATAAAAAGAATTTCAATGTGTAAAAGTTACATCCAAAATTAATGTCAGAAACTAAAATACACGATTTAAAAAATTTATTGTAATACCATAATTTAGGTAATTCCATCGGTATCCTTTCATAATTGTTACACTTTCGGCCCTAAATCATCTTTCTTTGCTGATTATCTCAAAATTAATTTTTAAGCAGAACACCATATTATTAGTTAGATGGATTCACGTGAGAATATTATGTAGTCAACAACAGTTTAACTAAACTATCACAATCGGTCGGTTGACAAATTTGTTTTTTAATGCTAATAAGACAGTATATATTGTTAAATAATCTTTAATTAAAAAAAATATAATTGCACCGAAAGGCATAGTACTCATACCTTATTTTAATTACGTTCAATCAAATTTTTATTGTAAGGAAGACCTGCATTCGTTTTGAGCAAATCCCTTTTCTGCTGGTAATTAATTAATGATTTGTTTTTCATTATATATCTATACTGCTCCTGACAAAAGACAAGTGTGCTTAATTTAGAAGCAAGACGATAAATTAATCAGCTTCATTATTTTAGGAATATTGTTTCCCACCCATAGTTGATTACAATGGATTTTAGGAGTTGATGAATGCCAGCTCAGGAATTAGGAAATTGTAATTGTTAAATTAAAATTTAACGGTTTAAATATATTTATAATTTTTTAAAATTAAAAATAAATGAATATTTATATTTTTTTAGAATTAAAAATAAGTAAACGTACTTAAATCGTTAAATTTTAATTTAACAGTCTCCAATCTCATTGTCACCAAACTAATATTAAAAGCATTCTCAACCTCCCTATTTAATTACAGTACCTAATTTAGTAGCCATGAGTTGTTTTTCATTATAATAATCCACATCTTTTTGTGTACTTTTAATATTTTGACGAATATTCAATGCTTGTTTATGAAGCTATAGTGAGCAGTTTGGTTCGTAAAGCTTTGTGAATGGAGAAAAGAAATCATTAAGTGTGGATAGCCTCATACAAGGATAAACAAATGAATTGAAATTATGTATGTAATATATATATCTATAACAAAGTACGTAGGAGTGATACAGATGCCAAACACCATTTCTGTCAAGATTCTAAGGCGTTTGGATGCCTCTTGGATAGGGTTGCCAAATAAAATATCACCTTGTTTGTTTGTTAAGTTCAATTGCGAGCTGCGCTTTTGAACTGAGTGTGTTATATTTTATTTATTAAATTTGTTCACAAGGTTGAGTCCGATTCAAGCGTACCTGCAAATAAATGATTGAACTGATTGACAAGCATGTTCATAAACAAAATTAATAAATAAACAAATAAGTTGTAAATTACCAAAATAAATAAGCTATAACTAATATAATTTATAAATAAAAAAGTTAACTCATTAAAAATCTTAAAAGTCATCTTAATTAATGTAATTATAAGTATGTTATCAAACTTAATTGAACTTATGTTTAATTGTATTGCTCAGTATTTATTTTTTATTATTTTAACTATCAGACTTGAAATCGGATTTGCTCATCTTCTAACTCTAATCATCATGGGTAGTGTCAAGTCGCATAAATCACAGAAATAGAGATTAGGGCACTTGAAATTTGAAGATTCAATTGATTTCTTTACCCTCTTTTTTTTGGGAAGGAGAGATGAATTTAGGTGAACCTTCTTTGTATTTATTAATTTTTCATGATATAAGATGATTTCAGACTTCAGTTTAGTGCATTGAGATATGTGTATTGATATTTGTTGACTTGTATATATAATTTTGTACAGGTATGATTTGTGGTGATTCTTTTGCATATTAGTAAGATTAATCAGTTATTATCATACACATACTATGTTACATTATTACTAAGAATGATAAATCTGTTGGTTTTTATACGAATGACTTAAATCTTGATTGAAAACTAACTCAAGTATTAGATTCTAGACTTGTACATTAAGTCGAATATATAATTACCTATTCAATCTTTAGATTGATTTTGGGAACGGAGAGTTCTTAAAAAAAGTGTCATTCAAATGTCACTTCCCTTTCTTAAAAATATTTTATAAACTTGAATTTTTGTTTTGAGAACAGCCCCTTATCCCCGAGGCTTATGTATAATGATAATCATCCCAAATCCCAAATCGACACTCATCCTTTTGATATAATGTTATAGTTTAGCATATCATATGCATGAGCTCAGGGTAGTGTCACGCCCTGAACTCTAATTTCAAAGGTAAACGGTGTAGGTTATAGGACTAATTAAAATTAAATAAATTAAATCCAAATTCTAAGTCTAGTCAAAAAGCAAGTCTAGTACTAGTGAAATCATAGATAACAAAATAATAAACAACCTCAAACCAACTCACTACGTTCTTGTAACCCATAATAAAATAATATAATAACCATTAATAATAATATAAAAATTACAATCGGTTAACAATTAGTATAATAATTTGATAAAAGCTAAATAATTAATAATATATTGCACAATAGTCTCAACAGGGTACCCATAAATCAGATGCGAACACATAGGTCCAGAAGTCAGCGGAAGGAAAAAAAAAATAAAGAAGGAATAGAAAACGCAACGTATAGTTAATAATAATACTTTTAATTTCAGTTATTTTAATAAAATTAATTAAAAACTATTGCTAAATCATGTATAGCATTCTCCATATTCAACATTTTATTTTTTTAAATTTACAAATCTTTGAATCAAATATAACTTTTTTTTTAATTTTTTGTTCTTATTCACATAACCTTTATTTTCTTTTGTCCCATGTTAGTGGATGAATAAAACTTAATTTTTCTTCTTTTTTTTTTTTGGTAACATATGATCTTTATCAATCTAAATTTAAGTTATGGGTTCTTTAATTGAATTTGTCTACTAGTTCATTGTAGTTATAAAATTTACTAAAGAATTAATTCAAATTGGAAAAATATTTAAAAATTATTAAACATTATCAAATTTGAAAAATATAACTTCTTTTACAATAATAACTCTTATTATATCTTAAATTTAAAATACAAAAAAATTCAAAATTATTATTTAAGCCTAGGCATAAATTTTTTTGCTAAAAAAAACTTCTAATTTTAAATTTAAATTGGCCATCTTGATAATTTCGAACCAATTAATGACAATCAATAGTTGAGTTATTTTTATAAATCTATATTATTTATTTATCCATCTACATATAATACTAAAAGAATTTATTTTCCCTCTATTTTTTTTTCCTTCATTACAATCCTACATGGCATGTGATTCCACTTTTTTCCATTTTCTTTTTTATAGATTTTGAATTATTTTTAAAATTTATTTATTCCTCCTTCTTTTCTTCTCTTTTCTCATTTATAAAACTTTTGTTTATTTATCTCACATCGCTTAGACATTACAAGTTTAATTTTTATCCCTATAAAAATACTAGAATTATGGAATATGATTTTAATAAATGTAAAAGAATTCATAAATTCTAACAATGGACCCACTTATTTGGGTTCGAAAAAAGAAGCAAGTTATAAATTTCATATAAATGAATTTATAGATCCCGAAACATAATTTACTTGCTTATAAATTTAATAAGTTGTAAAATTTATAAATTTTAAATAGATTTATAATTAAATTAAAAACACAAATAACAAATAAAAATAATTTATTTAAAAACACAAAAAATACATATCTTAAATATGTTTTATCTTAAATTTAAAAACACAAAAAAATGGGTATTTTGACACACAAAAAAATGTCGTTGCCAAAACTTGGTATTTTGGCACCAACTAAAAAAGTTGTTGCCAAAAATTAAGATTTTGGCCTCAACAAATTTTTTGTTGTTGAAAAATTAATACTTTTAGCCTCAAATATATATATATATATATATTGTTACTGAAACTTGATACTTGGCATCAAAATTTTTCGTATCGTTGCGAATAATTCACATAGAGTTAATTTCTTAATTAGATTGAATTAATAGATGCAAAATATTCTGTTTTTTCACTGTTTGCGCATAGAAGAATGATTAAAAGTGATAATTTTTTTTTTTTCTTATATTGTTTAGAAGTCTATCAGAAAAATTAATAATTTTATTTATTTATTTATTTATTTTCTGTTTGTAAGTTGAAAAGAAATAGAATCAGAAGAAACCGTGGGTTGTTTGTTGACACATGCAATTTTTCTTCTTTTTTGAAGGGTTCATAAGGGTTTCCTAAAAAAAATCTTTAATAAACCTTTTTTCTTTCACCCATTGCTTTTCAATTTTAAACGCATGAAAATGAAGAGATATTTGACTTTTTTTTTTTTTTTTGTTCTTTTCTTTTCTCTCTTAATAAAATAGGCAAACCCAATTTCAATTTATTTTCTCTTCTCCATTTTTTTTTCCATCTCATTCAAACTGGCTATTCATGCAGTTGGGGTATCAAATTTATCCAAAAATCTCTAACTTTTTTCACACTAAGAATGTCTAAATTTTTTGCATCTTTTATCAAAACTTTTTAATTTTTATTAATTTTTCACACTTTTTAAGAAATACATCAAACACTCAATAATTTAAAATTTATCCGATTTTTGTCTTTTTATGTTTTGTTTTGTTTTTTTTTTTTTTCAAAATTTGACACTGCAAATAAGTGCTAAATTAAATCATCCTATATTAATTTAAAGAATATATAAAATTCAATGTAAAATGATTTCATTCATGCAATTGAGAATGTCCTTAATGAATTTACCAAAAAACATGAATATTTTTCCTAAAATAATTACATAACAGGATTATATCATCAATATACTAAAAAGAAGATGCTCGTAAGGGATTTTATTCATTCGTAAGGGATTTTATTCATTTCTCCTGAACAAGACAAACGCACACTTTGGCAGTCGATTTAGTGATGGATCAAGTGTTAGGAGCCCAGCAAACCAACCATCCATACAAGTAGCAGGCAAGCATGCTAAGAGGCCAAAACAGCTACTCATGACAAACCCTATTGCCAGCAATATCGAGGTTTGTCATGGAATAACACTTAACCAGAGACAAGTCAGACATATCTCCAACATTATGATCCTTCAGGCATAGAAAGAGGCAACCAGCAAAGACATTCGTAATGGAGCAGCCCAACAGCATTTAGTAGTAGACAATAGCAACCAAACATTGCCAATAGACATTGCCAACACATCACCAACCACTAAGGAAGTTGCCTTATCTATACAGTAGTTGGGACAGAAGTTGGATAGCAATTACTACAGTAGTTAGGGTAGTTTATGTTTGTCTCAAGTTATGTAATATTGATATATGTGTCTTTATAATTCAAAATGAAAGTTACTAGCAGTTATATGTTACAGTTATATATTTTTAATTGTTTGGTGGACAATTGGTGTATGTATATATATCAGCATCTAATGTAAACCATTCTTAAGTAATGAAAAAATAGATAATTTCAAGTAGACCCATGTTTGCACAGATTGGATTAGCCATCCAAAATTAAGGCATCCATCATTGGCGCTTTCATTAATCATGTCCATCTGACATTTCGTTGGAGGCCTGTGATATTTTGCACCCTTTCTAATGACGAACAAAGAGACAATTGAACAATTGGAGACTTTCATATCAGAATATACCAATCATAACAATAATTGTCTGATTTGCATAGAAGAATCTCTACAAACTCTTGCGCTGCATTGAATCATCAGGCAAAAAGTGTGGGAGGAGTGCTAGTAGAAACACCCACCATTTTGCTCGAGGAATAACTTTTCATTTGACTAGATCAGTCGACATTGAAGAAGAGCCCCGTTGTCATAAACCGCAACAAAATCAGCACCAATGACAATGGTAACAACGTGGCATACCTAAGCCAAAATTAAGGTTCTCTCATTTTAATGGGGAAGACCCTTCACTTGGCTTAACTGGGCAGAGCAATTCTTTAAGTACCAACAAATGCCTAGAAGAGAAAATTTTGATTATTCTACCTTCTTTCTCGAGAGTAAGGCTAATCAATGGTGGCAATGGATCTCAAAGGTCTACAAGGATGGTCAGTGGGAACTACGTTGGAAGCACTGCAAACTTGAGATTCTTAACAGATTTAGGCCCACCGATTTTGAAGAATACCATGAGGCATTGTCCAAAATCAGACAAATTGGAACCTTGCAGGATTATCAAACAGCATTTGAAAGGCTTGAAACTTATGCAAAAGGATGGCCAAAACAAGCTCTTATCGGATCATTCTTAGGTGGTCTTACACTAGAGATCATCGCAGAAGTTAAGATTTTCAAACCTCGCATTATCAAGTAAGCAGTGGAGTTTGCTCAATTGACGGATGAGCAATTAACTATGCTGTGAAGAAGGAACATGGGAGGGGCCATTGCTAGACCTGCCCAATACAAGCAAGTAACAAAATTTGAGACCAACAGCAAGAAAGACATGAATTTTTGTTGCATTCAGGAGTCAAAAGACTATCATGGGATGAAGTGCAAAAGGAATAAGATAAAAATCTTTGTTTCAACTGTAACAAAATTTTTTGTTCTAAGGCACAAGTGCAAGATTGCTCGTGCTTTCCTTATTGAAGATGTAATAGATGAAGCAAAGGAAGAATTATGTCATGAAGATAGTGAAATTGAAGAAAACAGTGGTTATGATGATGATCCAAAGATTTCTATTCATGCCTTAGCTAGAACTAGTAAACCAAAAACCATGCAAATTGTTGCATGGGTTGGTAATCGATAAGTCACAATTCTAATCGACAATGGATCAACCCACAATTTCATTAATTCAGCAATTACGGGAAGTCTCAAGTTACCTATGACAGCAATTAAACCCTTTGAAGTTAAAGTCACAAGTGGAGAAAAATTGGTTCGCAAGGAGCGATACCTATCTCTTCCAATTAAAATCTAAAATTGGAAGATGAAAGTGGATTTTTACTCCTTGTCTTTGTCAGACATAGACCTTATATTTAGTGTTCAATGGTTTCAAAACTTGGGAAACATTGTTTGCAATTACGAAGGAATAATAATGGAATTCTATTGGAAGGGGCAACCTTTCAAACTGGAAATGCAAACACAAACTAGTAGCAAAGGTGTGGAAATCAACACTTTCCAGAAGTCATATCGGTCCAAAGCGTAATGTTATGCAATTGAAATTGCATCGCAACCATGCATTAATATGGAAATTGCAATTAGGATGGTGAGTTTGAATGAATTGTCCATTGAAATTCCACAATTGCTGTAAGAATTCAAAATTGTTTCTGATGATCCTAAGACATTACCTTCACAATGCAAGTTTGATCATGAGATCAACTTAAGAAAAGAGGGTCAAGTTGTAAACATACCCCCATGCTGGTGTGTTATTTTCAAAAAATAGAGATTAAAAAGCAAGTTAGTGAGATGTTGAAAATGGATTAATAAGACCTAGCACTAGTCCCTTCTCTTCCCCAATTCTACTACTAAAGAAGAAAGATGGTACATAGAGATTCTACACTGACTATAGGGCCCTTAATAAAACAATTGTGAAAGACAGATTTCCAATTCCGACAAGATGACATAGTAGATAACTTGGAAGATTAACCATCTTCACTAAATTGGATTTGAGGGCTGGATATCATCAAATTCGAGTGAAAGAATCAGACATCCATAAGACAACATTCTAAATGCGCAATGGCCATTATGAATACATGGATATGTCTTTTAAATTATGCAATGCTTCAATAACTTTTGAAGCAACCATGAACCAAATGTTTCGACTTTTCCTGTAAAAATTTATTTTGGACTTCTTTGATGACATCCTTATCTATTCGAAGAGCCTAGAAGACCATATCCACCACTTGAGACAAGTTTTACAAATTCCAGTGGAAAACTGGTTCCACATCAAGCCCTCTAAATGTGCCTTTGCACATGAAGAACTTGAATACTTGGGTCACATGATCTCAAAAAAAAAGGGGGTTAAGGTTAATCCCCAAAAGATCGAGGTTCTGTAAAATTGATCGTTGCCCAAAAATGTCACCGAATTGCAAGGATTTTTGCATCTAATAGGCTACTGTTGCAAGTTCATGGAGCATTACGATCTGATAGTAAGACCACTGACTAGTATGCTTAAGAAGAAGAAATATCAGTGGACCATAAAAAGCATGGAGGAGTTTGGTTCACATAAAGAAGCAATGGCCTTTACCCCAGTGCTTGCCATACCAGATTTTGAATTACAATTTGAAGTCCACAGCAATGCTAGCAACATTGGCATTGGGGTAGTCCTATCATAAAAAGGACGTCCAATAGCCTATCTCAATAAAATATTGGGACCTGCAAAGAAAAGTTAAAGCGCCTATACAAGAGAACTACTTATCATAGTCGAAGTAGTCCGTCTGCGGAGACCATACCTACTTGGCAGAATGTTCCTCATTGTCATAGAGCCGCAACCTTTGAAGCATATCTTGGAGTAAAGAATTGTTACCCCTGAGCAGCAAAAATGGGTGGCTAAACTACTGGGATTTGAGTATGAAATACTCTACTGTCCAGGCCGTGACAACATAGTTGCTGATGCTTTATCAAGACGTGAATATAGTTCCTTGCTGGTAGGCATTGCAGGATCAAATTAGCCCATATGGCAGGAAATCAGAGATGCCATAACAGTAATACGAACTGTGCAGAAATAAGCGAAAGATTGAAGAAGA
>QLOD02000001.1:22434967-22461898 GCA_003260245.2 Sideroxylon spinosum | reverse complement strand
CTTCTAAAAGTATTTGGATAACTTTTCTTGAGGCCTTTACACTTCTACTTGGCTCAAGACTATAGTGTCTTAGCCTATACTAAGTCTAAACATTACAGAACTCTGTTTTGACTATGGATTTACCAACTTTACAATTTTGTCCCTAACATTAAGAAAAATAATTTAATTACTATTTAAGATTTTTTTTTATTTGTTTTTTTTAGTTCAACTACTTTTTTTATTAGAATTTTTAATTTAATTACTAATATAATTGAAATATATAAATTTAACAATTATATTAAAAATTTAAGCAAGTAGATCCCCTTTTGAAACCCAGAAGCAAACAATTTCTTTTTAAAACAAAAAAATGGTCCCTTCTTAGAACCCGTGACTTTTTTATATTTACTACTTATTAAAATTATATGCTACAATTCTAGTACTTTTATAAGTGAAAGAAAAAGTGAATTTGTTGTATTTTAGTGATGTGGAACAAAAAAAACAAAGGTTTTGTGAATATAAAATATCTCAACCGTTCGTTGAAAAATTAAACTTAATCTTAGCCTTTAGATCTTAGTTTGTAAGAGAGGCATTTTCAAAAACTATCATGTTTTATTATATAAATTAAATAAACTTACATAAAAAATTGTAAAAATAGCATATAATAATAGAAATCACTAATTAAAAACCATAAATGGCATTAATTTTTTTTTTACTTATCAATCACATTCTTAAAATCATAAAAATGCATACACATACCTAGCGAATTAAATAGAATTTAATGTCATATAACTCATTCCTCACAAACTATACAATGTAAGTTGCTCGATTATAAAGAGTGAAAAATGAAGTGAGATCGAGTACTAAAATAGGCTACAAAGGATTGTAACATAACAAAAAAAAAACAGAAGGATCATACATGCAACCAAAAACCCTATTGATACTTACATCACATTATATGGAAAACTCAAAAATTAATTATTCAACCAAACCAAGCAACAATTTAATATTTAGGCTCTAAATTCATGATCCAATTCACAAACATATATAAATTATCATAATTAAAGTGTACAAAAAGTAGAAATTGATTAATTAATTAATATACTGCCATCCTATTACCCTCCGCTTCCCCCTCCTAAAAAAATTTAAAGTATATAAATAAAGTCTAAAAAAATACCAGCTGCCATTTTGGATTCCTATTTCCCCCAAATCTGATTCTCCATCCCTGCCCCACCTAATTCACAACAACACCAACCTACCCCAACCTTGCCTCGCCTAACTCACAGCAACATCAACCCACCCATTGCCATCCCCAAACCTATAAGTTGCAATTGCTATCCCTATAACACATTGCCAATCAACTAACAAAAATTCACTGCATTGCCAATCAACGAACAAATTCATCACGTTGTAAAATTCAGACCTATCCAATAACAATCACACAAAAAATTTAGTACCTACGTAACATCAAACTTATTTTTGGGTCTAAAAATATTATTTCTACTCGACATCAAACTTTCATCCGATATAGGAGGAAATTACCAAAAAAAAAAAATGTTATGTTACCATTTGCCAGGGTATCAAATGGTAGCACCCCAAGTATCTAGATGTGGAAAAATATATCATGCCCCAAAAATCCATAGCTCGGGGACATAGGGACAAGGCCACAAAACAACCACAAATAGCTATACAACCAATACAAATTGGAGTGGAAGAAAAATAATAATATTGTATTCACTATTAGAATACTCCAAAGGTCAAATAGCCACAAAATGGCCACAAAACTATGCACCTCAAACCGGGCCCAAAACCAAATATCCAAAGCAATATTTTAAATAAATAACAAACTAATGTCTAACTAGTCTATCTCATGGATCTGTTATGAACATTTGCTCCTACAAGATCAACTGCAAGGGGGTGAGCACTAAAGTGTGCTTAGAAATAAGCACATAAGAAAAAATTTCTTAATAATGCAACGCAAATAACACTTAATCAAATTTAAATTAAGTAAAAATCTTTTATCAATTTCTCAATAATATCACACTGTCCACATTCATCATATTGTTCCAACTAAACTGTTACTTAGCCATGATCCCGCAATCTTATACAAAACCACGTTCATCATCTTAATTACATCACGATATATATATTTCAATATCATAATATGGGTTAGGTATTTTACATGGTTAGTCTGTGACCACAAAACTAAACCCAAAATAATCCCCAGGCCTGCGTTGTGAGGCACAACTAATTCCACATTCTTAAATGTACTTAGCAAATCCCCAAGCTTAAGCCATGGGGTACAACTAGTCCTGAAATCCCAGATGTACTCATCAATCCCTATACCTTAGTTGTGGGGTACAATTGATCTCGTAGTCCGAAATGTACTCATGGCCCTGGTCCTACAGTCCCAGTATATTTCATCTTGCCTTAATAGGCAAACTGATCCCGCAATCCTAATATTAATATACGCTAGTGTATGCCATATATACACTTTATAGGTTTCTAGCCTACTAGTTATGTTATATCCTCTTGTGCAAGTTTTGGGGCTTTCGACCCTTGGGCTCTAGAACCCACTCTTTTAGTATCCTCTATGACCCCAATATCAAAAATAAACATTAATTCAAATTCCTTTAATCAACAACACATAATGCAAAGGATTATCCCTAAATTAGGTTTCTTATGTTCATCATTTACTTTATGAGTTTTATAAAGTAAATGTATCTTAGGCCTAGGTTTCATATTATCCAATGCATGCTTGTGTTCAACCAAGTAAACAATTCACACACAAACTCATCGCACACACATTTAAAGGGCATGAGATTATCCAAATTGAAGTAATCAAACAACTTTTAATAAGTCATAACAAATGTCCAGAGTAAATCATATAATTTTTTAATAAAAGTATTTCAAAATTCTAAAGATTTAAAGAAAACCAATAAACCTCACATCTTGGGCGCAAGTAACCTGAATCTTCAAGTCATTTACAGTATACCTTACCGTCTGGGCACAGGTAACCCAAGGCTTCAAGCCTTTGACAGAATACCTTGCAGCCTTGGTGTAGGCAACCCAAGGCTTCAAGTACCTCAGTTTTCAACTTTTTAGAAAAATCTAGAATACCTCGTAGCTTGCCCGCAAGTGGCATGATGCTTTGGCATTTATTTTTTTAGAAATTGTATAAAGTTTAAACCATAAATAAAATTTCTTAACAAAAAATTTATGAATCTTCCACATCAAAACATGTATTAAAAAAATCCTCTTTTGACCAAAAACAAAGCATGGATATTTGATTTACCCATTTATTCAATTATGGAACTAAAACATATAGCAAATCAAAGCAGGTATCACATACACATCCTCAAATATGTTCAAAGCAGACTTTTAACATATTATCATTTTCTTTATAACAACTCTGATTAAATCTCAAATTTTTCATATAGCATATTCAAATAAAAACACGGTCCATATTTCCAACTCATGTACATATTTAAATAGACATAATTTTGCTACAAATTACAAAAAAACTCTTATATGCTAACACCACCAACCTCACTATACACATAGACGATCAGTGTGAAAAAGCGTATCTACAAACTCAAGTTGGTTCTTTCTATATACTCTCTAGCGAACACACTTCGAGCTACATATGAACACACTTTGAAAATCGATGGAAGATTCCCTCTTTTCATCCTTACACAATCTTACAAGAATGGCATGAAGGCTCTTTTTCTTTTTTTTTTCTTTTTCTTTTCTCTCTCTCTGGATTAAATTTTCAGGGAAAAAATATGGAGATTAAATGTTGGGGGAGTTTATATAAACAAAAAAAATACCCCCACTCTCACACACAAATACATAAACCTCTCATAACTCTTCCATCAAAACCCACCCCAAGCTTCTCACAGAAGCCCTATTTTGAATTTCCATCAGCCAACCTTTGGACTCCTCTACACTTTATTAACTACTGCCACAACTTCAGCCATTGGAGTCACACCTCCCTATCAACCAACAAAAACACAGGCACCTCATTTCTTACCCAATGGGAACCCACCTTCTCACTTAACCAAGGGAAACACACCTAGTATATTTACACATACACATACACATGTATATATATATAGATATAATATTTAGGCATATCACACTGAATAAATTCAACAAAATAGAAATTAAATTTATATAATTAAAAATAATAAATTAAGCACAAAATTCAAGTCTTTACAAAAAATCTCATTAAATAGTTGAGTCTCACATAAAGTGAACACTATTATTGAATGATATAACGCGATTCAAAATAATATGATGATGTACTTTGGTACTGCACCTCCATAAGCCAATAAGTAAAAATTTGCTAAGGCTAAAAGCAAAATCCAATCTAGCCTACTGCCATCCTAAGCAATGGTTCCAAAACACTGAGGTGTAAATGATATTGTCTTCAAACTATGGTGACTGCTCATGATTTTTATAAAGAGTAAGTCAAGAATTGAGAATCGTTGGGCCAATGTTTCTCTCATAGTATTGCCATGTGCATTCTAAACAATAACTAGTTCTGTTACTTAACTGAATAAAAAGCACTATGGGGTTAACAATACACTATGAAATAGAAAATCAAAAGGGTGTCCATATCAGCTTCTTAAAACCTCTTTTCTTTTCTTCTATTTCCCACAACATCTCTTGGGTGCTAAAACTTCTAGTAAAGATATATGAAGTAACATAAATAGATAGGTAAACATTGAATATATTAAAATTTTTATTTCCAAATCTAGGTTGGTCACTTGTGTTGGTTTTAAGGTATAATCACTAACCGGGCAACTCTACATAAAAAATATTCCTTATCTACAAGAAAACAGTAAGAATTTAAGCTATGTAACCTAGCATACATAAGCTAGGACATTAATTAATTAATAATCAATTCAAATTTCGAATATCATATTTGCACTAAATTCATTCCTTATTCAGGTTCAACCAAAATATTTTCTAAGGTTATGCAATGAAAAGTTAAGATTTATTATTGTCATTAAAAATACAAAGAACCGTTGATGAAGAAAACAAATAATATTTATTGTTTTGAAATCAAAACGTCAAAGTATAAAAAATTTTAGCACTTGAAAAAAAAAAGAATCGGAAAATATAATTTAAAAGAAAACCAATAAACTTCATTCCAAATTAATCGATGATTGCAAACAAAGGGAACCTACTCAAGCAATAGAAAATGTAGGGGAGAGAGCTAAAAAATCCAGTTCGATTCTAAGAGAGAAATACAAAGCCCTAGAAATTGAAGCAATATATATATCTGCAGCTATGACATAGGCAATCCCAACACACAAAGCACTCAATCCCTAAAGATGAATAGCCATAAAAAAAGTAGAGAGCTTAAATCTTTACACGAACTTAAGGATAAGATTAAGAGTGAAAACCGCAGTGCTCAATCCCACTACTTGCAAAAAATTTCCCTTTCCTTTTGAAATTATGTATGATCTTTTTTCCCAAAAGATAAAGTTTAACGAAAGGGAAGAACTGAAAAAAATATGAATTCTAGCTAAATGGGAGAGAAATAGAGAGAAAGAGAGGCATACATGGTCTAGCTACTAATGGTGGTTCGGTCATCGTTGCTAATGGTGGCTCCGAGCTCCAGCACTGATGATTGTGGCAGTTCTACAATGCTTCTTGCACTGGTGATTGTCATCAGGGAGAGAAAGAGAACAAAGGTGAGAGAGTGACTCCAGTACTTTTTGGGTGAACGGGAGAGAATAAGGAATAGGGAAAAGAAGAAAGATGGGAGCTTGTAGGGAAAGTTTTCTTGCTAAAAGATCTTAGCCACTCGATCTTAGTTTCTATTTTATAAAATTCAATCTTAGTCATCGATTATAGTTCACGAGAGGGATATTTTTGAACAGAGTTGCTGTTTATTATATAGATAAATAGATGGAAGGGTGAGACAGGCATACAAATAAGCAAACAGTGAGTGTAATCAAGTATAGAGTGGCACAGAAAGAGAAGTATAAAGAGAGTTTGAGCTCTGTGTGTTCCTCTCTAATATTCTGATTTTGTAGGTGTTTCTCTCTCTGTTGTCATGGGCATTTGCCCAGCCACGTTAAATTCCTTTTGTTCTTATGTGATTTGATTTCTTGGTTCCTAACAACTACTATTAAAGCTAGACTCGCATCTAATTTGACCCGAATCACGTCTGCAGGAAGCACTGCATGCTTCTTCGTGAAGAAAAGAATTACATACAAAAAGTTACTGGGGCTTCTGGGTTTCAAAATTATACCACATATTCACAAGTTAGTATCTAGGTAAAGTGGTTTGGCATTACCTTCTTTGTCTTAGAGACCCAAGTTCTAATCCTGGGGGTTGTAAAGATTGGCTAAATCTTTTTTCCTTTTCTTTTAAAAAGTAAACCGACAGACAACAAACATCAGTACATCAGCCAACACCGCCACATTAGCAACCCAGCACACCACGCCAGTAGAGTTGACTACTACATCATCCAATGGTAACACATAGGCGCCATGTTAGTGGAAGGAGCCATATCATCCAACAGTGCGACATTAGCACACATCGACAAGTATTCTACCCACACATGGAGGATGGTGCCACGTTATCATAGTTGTTGCAAAGTAAGTACCACGAATCTCGTCAACAGACGTGGATGGGTTAGTAGCTAACACTTGGAGGAAGTTGCCACATCAGCAGGAAGCCATTTAGCTGCCAGTTAACTTTGACTAAATTTTTTGTCAAGCTTTAACTGCTTTAAAAGGGTCTATTCGAAGGCTTTTTGATGTTCCAAATCCAACAATAATGTCCGTTTTGTAATATTCTACTTCTATATTGAAGAAATTTAAGAATCAAACAGTTATATGATCAAATTGATGTTCTCAAATTATTACATATGAAAATCAAAAATGGAAGATCTCCTATAATGCAAAGATTTAATCGTTATAATTGAATTTGAAGGTGTTAAACCAATTGATATAAATGAAGATCAGTGGAGGTAGACAAATAGAAAGACTACTGGCTTAATTCAACAATGGATTGACATCAGTGTTTTTCACCATGTTTCTCAAGAGATAGACACATACTCTCTCTAGAAGAAATTAAAAAATATGTATGAGCAGAAGAGTAGTTACAACAAAATGCATCTGATAAGGAGATTGGTAAACTTAAAATACAAATATGAAAGTTCAATTTCTGAACACATAAGCAACTTCCAAAATTTTGTAAACTAGTTAGTTATAATTAAAATGAATATTGATGATGAGATGCAAGCCTTATTACTTTTGGGTTCGCTTCCTGATAGCTGGGAGACACTAGTCGTTTCATTGAGTAATTCTACTCCAAATGGAATAATCATTATGGCCATGGTATAAGATGCCCCGTTCAATGAAGAATTAAGGTAGAATAAGTCTAATTTGCAACAGACTCATGCCCTAGTCACAAAGAATATAAGTTGAGGTCGAGAAAATGAATAAATAGGACTAGATTCAACAGTGAACGCAATGATCGTAGCAAAACCAGAGCTAAGAGCTAGTCAAGATCGAGATTTCAGTGCTACCATTGTGGTTGGAAGGGTCACATGAAGAAAAATTACAAACTACTAAAAAGAGAATCAATAACAAAAGAATACACATAATACTAAAAAGGATAATGGCACTACTGTATCTCCATCTGAAAAAGTAGTAACACTCGTAGTTGAAGCTAAGGAATGTTACCACTTTGAAGACAAAGGTACAAAATGGATCGTTGATTCTGTTAGCTCATATCATGCTACATCCAGTCGAGACTTCTTCACTTCATACAAAGCTGGAGACTTTGGTATTATGAAGATGTGCAACATAAGCTAATCTAAGATTACGGCAGTAGGCGATATTTGGGTCCACGCTAATATTGGGTACACGATGGTATTAAAATATGTGAGGGATGTTCTTGATTTACGCTTCTATCTCATCTCTGGGATTGTACTTGATCAACAAGGCCATGCAAACTACTTTAGCAATGGTAGGTGGGAGCTAACCAAAGGCTCTCTTGTTGTTGCTAAAGGAGATACTTATTATTCTTTGTACAAAACTCAAGTCAAGATATGTTCCAATAGCTTAAATACGATTAAAGGATAATCTTCTCCAAATTTATGTCACCAGAGGCTTCGCGACATGAGTAAGAAGGGTGTTCAAATCCTGGCGAATAAGTTATTAATTCCCTTCGCCAAAGATACTGCACTGAATCCATTTGAGTACTATTTCGTCGGCAAGCATCATAGAGTTTCTTTTAATTCTCCAATAAATAATGAAGAAAAAAAATCATTGAGCTAGGTTTATTTAGGTGTATATGGCCTTATTGAGGTAGTCAATGATGCTTCGTGGAAGGTGTGGGTATATCGGCTAAGAATAAAAGACTAGGTATGTTAGTGTTTCAAGAAATTTCATAGCTTGTGCTTGTGTTCTTCTCTCGATGATAGAGGGAAGCATGGATACACCCCAAGTGCAAGTTAATCAATTATAGCAATTCAAATTTTTAAAACGGTGAAGTACCGATCATACCCATAGAGAGAGGCTTAGTGAACACATAATTCTTTTTCTCACACAAGAAAAATCAAAGAAAATGGAGTTGAATTTTGAAAATGAATCCTAACTAGGCATTTCATCAAAAACCTAGGCAGCGGCAATTAAATCCAACTTGAAATATGTTAAAAATGTAATGTATCAAAACATCTATAAGAGCAATCTTAGATCAAATCAATTCAAGTAGTCATTTCTATGGATTTTGAAGAAGAATAATGACTAATCAAAAAATGAAGTTCATTTGTTGAATCTCAAGATCAATCACTTGGAGTACAATAATCCATGTGAATTTATGAGAGTTCTAGGTGGCAATCCACATACAAAATCCTTAACATTGGGTATGAAAATTCTAACTAAGTAACTCACAAATAATTTACATGAAATATACAACAACAAGAATTATTCAAGAAATATCACTAGTGATTTCAAAGGATCCAAACAAACTAATCATCATTCATTACAAATCTAAAGAAAATGAAATATTGAAGCACAATTAGAAACAACCGTTGATAAGTTTAGTGAGAAAGTTAGGTTCATCTAATTGGAAATCCAAATCAAACACATTGAGTGCATAATCTATAGAGAATACATGCGAACTCCATATTAGTAATTCACATACAAATCCTCCAAGAAAGTGCATGAAAATTCTAATTAGCAACTCACGTATAATCGACATAAACTATACAAATAAGATTGATGTAAAATTCACAATTGATGATTTCAATAGATTCAAACAAATCAACTATTATTCAAAGATAATTCTTACAAAAATTTAAATAATGAAAACCAAAGTATCTTGGAAATCCACATACATCATCTACTCTCCTCGATTTGAATCCAAGCAAGAGAACTACCCAACCATAAATGAAGAGAAACTTAAACTTGTATTCAATTGAAGTAGTGTTTATAAAGAAATTGAAAAGGAAAATGAAATTTTCTAAGAAAGCAAACAAAGTCTACTTTCTCTCTCTACAACTATATATCAACTCTACTCTAGATCTATGTATCTAATCTAATGTAATCTCCTCCCAATTCTCTACAATTAACCCTCTATTTATAGCACAACTTAATTGCTTAAAATGACCAAAGAGCCCATAAAACTAATGGAGAATAACAAAATTCTACAGAGAACTCGTATGGTTAGAGCAAGGGTTAGCACCATACTTCCATACTTAGCCAAACTTTAAAGTTGCTCATCTACTGTTGTTCGAACGAGGGTAAAAACAAGGCATGGTTACAACCTTTGTTCACATTAATTCTTCATACCTTAGCCAAATTTTGAAGTTTTTGAAGTTGAAAACCTCTGCTATTCAAACAAGGGTGCGACCAAAACATGGTGCTAACTTTTGCTAGCACCATATCTTGTTATTTAAAAAATTCTGCAGCTAAGGGCTTAATTCACCACAGTTGTTCATACAAAGGTGCAAACAAGGCATGGTGCCAACCCTTGGTTGCACCATATCCTCATAACTTAGAAAAATTTAGAGTTAAAATCTTGTTTGAACCCTTGTTAGCACCATCTTCATGTCTTAGAAAATTTTTGAAGCTGAAATCTTGTTTGAACCCTTGTTTGCACCATCTTCTCCACACTTCAATTCTTTCTCATTTTAAGCTCTTTTCCTTAGTCTTTTTTTTTTCTCATTTACATGAGACTATTCCACTTATATTTTTTTGTTGATCTGGCCTCCAATTGTCTAGATTTAATTCCTAAAAGTTATACTCAACACAAAACACAAGTATATGAGAAATATGCAATAAAACTATGTCTTAAGTGAATGTATTTATGCAATTAGCACATCAAAAAGTGTATAAAAATTTAATTATTATGTGCTATTCACACCCTCAACCTAAATATTGTTAGTCCTTAACATTACTCACAATAAACATAGGGGAATAGAGGCAATAGGGAAAATAGGATCACAGAGAATAAGTGTAACATGAGAGATTATTAAACTAAGAAAAAAAACAAATGAAGCAAATCCACTTTCGTAGGAAATCACAACTATACTTAGCATGAATAACAAACCTTTTAAACTCCTAGATTCCCCCTAGTAGACGAGTGAAGTCTCATGAGAGTTTGTAGTAATGCTACCCACAAATATCTAGATTGATCTCATAAATGATACAATCCAATTAAGTAATTCTTGGTTCAATTTCAATATCAAATAAGTTACATGATCCAAAAATTGTATATATTATCCCAATGTATATTGAACAAGTTCAAATCAACTACTAGAACCTAAGTATGCCAATTCTCATTATTCATTCAATTTAGTCATCAAAAATACCTAATGATGCGACCTTGACTTCAAATCTCACCAAGTCATCTGGTCAACAATGAATTCACTCTAGAAAGGTTTTCTCTCATGATTCTTGCAAGAATGCGAAGTCAAAAAAGTGAAATTAATCCAATCAAGATGTGAATAAAAGAATTAACGCATAATAAGTGGTACAGCTCCATGAATGGATATCTCAATGCATTATTAAATGAAAACACTACTATAACCCACATGAAATGGATCAATGCATCCGTGTCATTTCCCTAAGGTCCATTAGGCCTTTACTAGGTTGTACCTTAGCCTTTGGGAATTGGCTAGACAATAAAAGATATGAAATTTCAAAGTGCATGTCTAGGGATATCGTGAAAGTATAATAGAAACTCAATTCATTCCAACTCTTTCTTTCATACACCTTGAATGCCAAAGTTTTATTGAATTGTAACTATTCTATTTTGTTTTTTTTTTTTAATGGTACTAAAACAAATGATACTTAAGAAATACCATGTCTGATACTTATTTTCTTTCTTTTTTTTTTTTTTTTTTTTTTTTAACAAAATTGTCTTCATTCTTGGCACATTTCTTTCCACTTTCAATCTTCATCCTTACAATACCCATCTATATTAGACAATGATGTACTTAACATCCCATGATATATAAATAGGGATAAAGGGTCATATATGTCGCTAGAAATTCAGAAGTTTTTTTTTTTTTTTTTTTTCCTAAAGGATTCAAATTGGCTCCAAAGGTAATTTAATCAAATGAAAGGATTAAGGCTCCCAAAATATGAAAAATGATCTAACATCACTCCCTAGGGTCACAACAACTCATAAGATGCATTGACACACTCACACAAGTTAGTGTAGTGCCTTGTGTGCATTGAGACCAAAACAAGTAAGTGTGAAGAAGCTATTCAAAGACTAATAAGATGAATAAAAGATAGAACAAGAAGTATATAACCCTCAAAAACAAAAATAAGGCTCAAAAGCTAACATAATAAGGTTAAATCTTCACCTATGCCATGGCATACTCAAGTAACTAAATCTCATGAGCAATAATCCTTAACATACTTTCATCCAATAATCTCAAAGAACATGTTCTCAGGGTATTAGGAAATTATATCTTCAGTTTGAATCATATACCTTATTTAATATTGTAACCGAATCACTAATTACTCTTATGGAAAATATTAACATAAAACCAATCAAGAGAGACAAACAAGGTCCAACTCATGCTAAGTCAAGTCAATTAAGCTTAAATTTAAAAAATTTTAACAATTGTTTTAATGAAAACAAAAATATCATCATGCAAACCCTCCCCCTAGGCAAAATTTTACATTGTCCTCAATGTATCAATCATGAAGCAAATGTGGGTCGATTATATGGAAGTTAGCATGATGAGGAGCATGTAACCATAGCCACTTAAGGCTTAAATCAATCAATCGAGCATAAGTAGAAAACAAGCATGCACCCATTGTTTTAACTACTTAAGGCATCACCTAATCCAACCCCTAACCAACATTCTATAGCACTCCAATAACAAGTATATATAATCACTAAGTACCAAAATAGAAGTCTGAGATTAAGGAAAATAGAGATGAATGATATTACCTTAAGAGCTTTCTTATTGCAAGGAAAGAAAAACTACAAAAAGAAATTATTAGAATTAAAAGAAAATAAAATAAAAGAAAAAAAAAAGAAAAAAGTTAGTACGTAAAAGAAAATAAAAATAAGCAAAAAAGTAAAAATCTAAATTAACAAGAAATAAGGAAATAAGAAAAATAAAAATCAATCTAGTATGTACAAGGAAAATAGAAAAGATAGGCTATCCAATACCTACCCTATCCTAAGCCTTAATAGGCTATCCAATACCTCTCCTATCCTAAGCCTTACTAAATGGTTTTATTGATAAAATAGTATCTCCAAACCATGAGGGACCGAAGATGAGTAAGCTCCAAGTATATGTGACACCGGAGTCAATGTGGGCAAATAAGGTCCATAACACCTCGGATAAATGCCACAATAAAAATCAAATGTGAAAATAGAATGGTTGAATAGACACTCAACACCAAGAAAATCAATACGTGCTACCTCCTTAGGATATTTTACCACCTCCCCTACCCACATGTGTTTAGTCTCACTCTCATGTGCCCAACTAAGTGATATGGGTGAGACTGACTCCACGTAAAATTTCTCAAGCCAAGTGATATGTCCACTCTCAGTGTAAGATTGAAGCTTCTGAAGAAGAGCCTCAGTGATTAAGGTAAAATGAGCATCATGCTCACGAGAGTGATAAGTGAGGAACATATATTAGTAATGGGCTCCACACATACATAACTAACGTCTTACAGGCCCCTCAATGTAAAAGAAAAAAATACATGGTCAAGAGAGTCTGAACCAATCAGAGTCACCAACTCCACATTCACATTATCCCCTAAATCAATGGTCTCCATAGGTCTATCATCATCAAGCAAAGATCAATCAACCTTGGATGTAGGTTGGACATAGGTTAAGTGGGGCCAGTACAATCAGTGTAAGTGTATATGGGCTTAAATGTAGTAACATCAAGCAATGTATCTTGAAAGCCCTTATTATTTCCCTAATGACCCTCTAAAGAAGTGTTACTTGATGAATGCTCAAGGTCACAAGGCCAAGTTTCCAGGAAAACTTTAAGGAGTATGTTTAAGTCAAAACAAGACTCTATGGTAGACTCTAAAGGTGAGACATCATAAGCAAATGAAGTCTCATGATCATGACACTCAGTCTCCATGAGTGGTGTAAGTGCGAGCATGTAGAATCAGCATGTAATGAGATAATATTCTCAATATCTTCCCTAGGTCTCAACTTCTCATAAAGGGACTCAGGATAGTGTCATGCCATGTCTGATGTAAGATCAAGAATCTCATCAAGAGTGTGGTACATGTCTAAGCATAAACCATAGAAGGAGCAACTCCAAATGCACATCAACTCTAAATGATAGCTTGGGTAGGATTGTAAAATATTGTTGAACCTTTCCCAACATTCATAAAACATTCCTTGCACCTGGTTTGATTAGGGCATTGCCGCATTTCATCTCAAAGAGGATCTAACTCTTTCTTTTCGGCTTAGCCGGCTCGGGTCAATTCCTTCTTTCTTTAAAGCAAGAAAATAGCCAAAGAGCTGATGAAAGACCATCCTGTTTTTGATAAAAATATTTTAATTAAATTTAGAGGATGTATGTCTGATGAATGGTGGAAAAATAAAAGAAAAATGCATTCGACAAATCCTTCCAAGATAGAATGGGTGAATACATAATACCAATCCAAAGCAACCTCATACAAAGACATAGGGAAAAAAATCAAATATAAAAGCATAATCCAAGCAACCATTAGTTCTATGCATATATGCTAACCCACAATTTTCAAGACAGAGCCAAGGGCCCTCATGCTCATGGCCAAAATATGAAGGTAGCATATGTGTGATTTCTAGAACAAAGTGTGTGCCATGAATTTCTTCTAAATAACCAACATATGGGTGGGTGGTGTTGGGTGAACCATATGTGCATGCATTGAAATCCATGTTCATCATTAAAATGTAAAAAATAAAGAAAATGAATAAGATGGAAAAACTAAGCTAGATATGCAAACTAAACTAAATGCAATGTAAACTAACTAAATGGCAAGCAAATGCAATATGATACGATGCAAAAGAAATGAAAACTACTAACTATCAGAACTGAGATAGGAAAAAAAATTCTCAATTCTTGAGACAATTCAATCCTAGCTCTGAATTGTGTGCAAACAATTACTCTCTCTGGTAACGACGCCAAAATTGTTTGTGTTCTTCTCTCGATGATAAAGAGTAGCGTGGATAAAACCCAAGTGTAAGATGATCAGTTGTAGCAATTTAAATTTATAAAATATTGAAGTTTCGATCGTACCTACAAAGAGAGGCTTAATGAACACACAAATCTTTTCTCTCAACTAGTAAGTGTCTCAAGAGAAAATCAAAGAAAATAGAGTTGAATTTTTAAAATGAAACCTACCTAGGCATTCCGTCAAACACTTGGGCGGTGGTAATTAAATCCAATTTGAAATATGATGAAAAATGTAATGTAACTAAAAACAACTATAAAAGCAGTCTTGGATCAAACCAATTTAAATAGTGATTTCTATAGATTTTCAAGAAGAATGATGACTAATCAATTTGGTTGTAAAATTAAGTTCACTCGGTTGAATCTCTAAACCATACACTTGAAGTGCAATAATCCATATACAATACACGAAAGTTCTAGGTGGCAATCCACATACAAAATCTTTAACATCAGGCAGGAAAATTCTAACTAAGTAATTCACATAGCAATCACAAGAATTAATTAAGAAATATTAACTAGTGATTTCAGATGATCCAAACAAACTAATCATCATTCATTAAAAAAAATTAAATATTGAAGCAAAATTAAGAACAATCATTAACAAGTTTGATGAGAAAATTAGGTTCATCTAATTGGAAATCCAAATCAAACACTTAAAAAGTGCATAATCTGTAAAGACCCGGAATTTTAAGAAAAAAATTGTTTATCTTATTATCTATTTATTTATTCTAATTTTTTTATTTTGTTATTGCTTATTATTTATGTTTTACTTGATTTATATTTAGTGTGAAGTATGATCTAAATGCATATATATGTATATATATTAATATGATTAGTGTGCATGTATAAATATTTAATGCTAGTTATTTATATACATATGTGTGGGCGTGACGGATGGAATTATATTAGTCAAGGGAAGAAAGGAAGGTGGGCTTTCATTGGCTTAAGAGGGTGGCAAGGTATTAACGAAATGTGGGAGAGGTCAAAGGGTGGCAACAATACTTATGACATGTGGGAGTCTGGTGAGTTTTATATACATACCCTTCTATACTTAGTCTCCAGATTTTTGAAAATAAAAAAGTTTCATTTTAAGAGAGAGATAGAGAGAGTGAGGAAGGGGAATGATTTCTTAGTACATGTCTTCCAAGAGGTTTGAAGTAAGAACTGTTGGATTTTTTATAGAAGGTTAAAATGGCCAACTTGAGTTGGTAGATATGCTTTGCACATCGACTTTTACTTGTGCAGAGAGGTAGGTGTGATTGTGTTTATTTAATATATATAATTTTTTTATCATGTCATGTATATGTATATGTGCAAGGTTAATTTTATCCTATGAGTTGATTTTTTTGTTTTTTTTGGTAATATGAAATTCTGGAAGTTCCACACAAAAACGAGTATACTGTTTCTTTTTAGTACATATCATACTTAGAGATCGATTAAATTATTGAAACTTTTATATGTTAAATCAGTCATACATATGAGTTTCCTGTGAAAATTTCATAATTTTTGGAATTAAAATTAATTTATTAAAAATAGTCAAACTTGACTGTTTGGTTGGGATTTATATGCTGGGATTAGCGCATTGTTTTTATATGAAATTCATATCTAGAGGTCGAATTAATTTTTGATATTTTTATATGTTGGATTATATATCTAAATTAATATCCAGTAGAATATTTTTATTTATTCTATTTAAAATGAATTTTATAAAAATCGTGAAAGTTTACTATTTGTCATAAATTGCTTTGCTGATACGAGTTTAATGTTTTATAAAAACATGATATGTAGCAATTAAATTAATTTCTAAAAATTTTAAATATGAGAGTAGACATGTCAAAGAGTCTACATTAAAATATTTATAAATTTTTAGTAGTACCTTATTTTATAAAAATATTTAAAATAGGCTGTCCGGATTATGTTGCTGCACTGACAACAATCTGAGTTTTGGTATAAAAAGTATAAATAAAAGTTGATTTAATTTATGCAATTTTTATATGTTAAACTAAAATATAAATTATGTTTCTCTAATAACTTCATAAATTTTGGATTTAAAATGGATTTTATAAAAATCGGGAAAGTGAGCTGTTCTGGATGGTCCTAACAAAAATCTGTATTATTTGGTTTTATGAATAAATTATAAATTTTTTTTTATGAAACTAGAGTTAATTATAAGTATTTTAGACTTTTTAATTTATATAAAATATTTTATTTTCTATTTTTCATGAATTATCCAAAGATTTATACCTTAAATCCTTCTTGTTCATGACATGCTTGATGTAAAATTTTGTTTTGCAACCTAGTTGCATACGTATTTTTGAATATGGTTGCATGAGACTTATTCGATAAATGTTGTACAAAGAATGATATTTATAGATAGGCAATATGAAACTTAGGCCCAGGAAGATTAGTTCATAAGACTTATTAATTTAAATAGAGACACAAAAACCCAAATTAGAGAGAACTCTTGTGTATGTTGTACTGTTAACTAAAGGAATTACTTGGGACTTGATTTTTGATATTCGAGTCATTAAGGGTACTAGAAAGAGTGGGTTCTAGAGCCCAAGGGTTGGAAGGCCCAAAACTTGCGCAGGGTGGTTTAGCATAACCAGTAGGCTAGAAACCTACGAAGTGTATATACGGCTTATTCTAGCATGTATTTAATATCGGAACTGCAGGACCGGTTTGTCAACTAAGGCAAATGAGTATATTTGGGACCAATTATACCCCATGACTGAGGTCTGGAGATTTAATGAATACATCTAGGACTGCGGGACTAGTTGTATCCCACGGCTTAGGCCTAGGCATTTATTTTGGGTTTAGTTTTGAGACCACAGACTAAACTTGCAGAGTACCTGACCCATAGTATGATATTGATGTAAATGATGTAATATGATTTATTTTTAGCATGAGACTGCGGGATCATGGCTAAGTAATTATATAATTAGAATGGAATGATTAAATATGGATATTTTGAAAATTATAAAATTTTAAATTTTATTCTTATTAATTAGCGTAAAATTGTGTTGCATGAATAAGAAATTATATTTTACAAACATTTTCTGAGCACACGTGGAATTTAGTACTCACGCCTACTACAGTTGGTAATGCAGGAGTTGATACTCATGATGGACCAACTGGTTAGCTAGCCGTCTTGGTGGCCATAGTTGGATGAATTATTTTATTTTGTATTCCAACGTTTTATATATATATATATATTGTAATTGAATACTGATTTGGGCCCATATTTGTGACATAGTTTCGTAGCCGATTTTTTTAGGCACTTTAAAGATATTTTCAATATTTAAGAAATTGAATTATGCTTATGTTAATTGGCTTCCGCTCTGATTAAGTTATATTTGATATTATTGATGTGTATCTGTGGGTTTAGTCTCCACGTTTTCCCGAGTAGTGGATTTCAGGGCGTGACATAATCTATAGAGAAAGCATGCAAATTCTATATTAGTAATTCACATACAAATCCTCTAAGAAAGTGCATGAAAATTCTAATTAGCAACTCACTTATAATCGACATAAACTATATAAACAAGAATGATCTAGAATTCTCAATTGATGACCTTAATAGATTCAAACAAATCAATTATTATTTAAAGATAATTCTTATGAAAATTTAAACAATGAAAACCAAAGTATCTTAGAAATCCATATACATCATCTACTCTCCTTGATTTGAAGAGAAACTTGAACTTGTATTCAATTGAAGTAATGTTTACAAAGAAATTGAAAAGGAAAATGAAATTTTCTAGGAAAGCAAACAAGTTCTACTTTCTCTCTCTACAACTAAATATCAACTCTACTCTATATCTATGTATCTAATCTAGTGTAGTGGCCTCCCAATTCTCTACAATTACCCTCTATTTATAACATAACTTAATTATTTCAAATGACTAAAGAGCACTTGAAACTAATGGAAAATTAGAAAATTCTTCAGAGAACTCTCATGGTTAGAACAAGGGTTGACACCATGCTTCCATACTTGGCCAAATTTTGAAGTTTTGAAGTTGCTCATCTGCTGTTATTCAAACAAGGGTGCGAAAAAGACATGGTGCCTACTCTTGTTCACACCATATCTTGTTACTTAGAAAAATTCTACAGCTCAGGGCTTGATTCACCACCATTGTTCAAACAAAGGTGCGAATAAGACATGGTACCAACCCTTGTTCGCACCATATCCTCATGACTACGAAAATTTTGAAGTTCAAACCTTGTTAGCAACATCTTCAAGCCTTAGAAAATTTTTGAAGCTAAAATCTTGTTTGCATCCTTGTTTGCACCTTCTTCTCCATACTTCATTTCTTTATCATTTTTAAGCTCTTTTTCTTTCTCTTTTTGCTTCTCATTCACATGAAACTTTTCCACTTGTATTTTATTTTGATTTGGCCTCCAATTGCCTAGATTTAATTCTTGAAAATTACAATCAACATAAAACTCAATTATATGAGAAATATAAAATAAAACTAAGTCTTACGTGAATGTATTTATACAATTACCACATCAAAAAGTGTATAAAAATGTAATTATTTTGTGCTAATCAGCTTGGTAGAATGAGAGAAGGGAAAATTCTTAAAGTTTCTTTGAACAAATAATGGCGATGAGTATACTTCAACTGAGTATGAAGTTTATTGTGTTAATTATAGCATTTATCATGAAAAGATAGTACCCGATACACTATGGCACAATGGTGTCACAAAAAAGGATAGATCGCACTATTATAGCGAAAGTTTGATGCATGCTAAAAATGGCTGACTTGCCCTAACCATTTTGGGGATAAGCAGTTGCCATTGCTTGTTATTTAATTAATCGATCTCTCTTACTGCTTTAAGGCTTTAATATTCTAGAAAGAATTTGGACTAGTAAAAATACTTCTTACTCTCACTTAAAAGTTTTTGGAAGTGAGGCTTTTGTACACGTGCCTAAAAAGCAAAGATCCAAAATTGATAATAAGGTACTTCCATGTATCTTTATGGGATACGAAAAGAAGCAGTTTGCCTATGGACTATGGAATCTAAAGAACAAGAAAATGACTAGAAGTAGAGATGTGGTGTTCCATGAAAACTAGTTCATAGTAGATTCTAAAAAGTCATCACCATCTAAAGCTACTAGTATTCCTAATCTTATACTAGATTCTTTCCCTTTACAAGCTACCACAGATAGGGAAGCATTATAAGAGGAAGAACTAGAGAAGAAGAAAAAAGAAGAAGAAGAAAAAGCTCTTGAAGTGAAAAATGTTGATTCAGAAGGTGTTGAGGAGGGAGAGCAGATCCCCTCACCAGAATGTACTAAAATTACAAATAGAAGATCAATCAGAGAGGATAGACCACCCACTAGATATCCTACTTTAAAGTACATACGAGTTACTAGTGAGAACTAGAATATTTTCAGGAAGCACATACTCATAAAGATGCCAAAAATGAAGGAAGATAACACAAAATAAAATGGATTTCTTGCAAAGAAAAATCAGACTTATGAACTGGAAGACTTCCTAAAGGTAAAGAAGCATTAAAAAACAAGTGGGTCATTAAAAACTCAAGAAAGATCCTTCTGGAAAAATAATAAAGTACAAGAGTAGGTTAGTTGTCAAAGGCTTTGTAGAGAAGTAAGGCATTAACTTTGATGAAATCTTTTCCCCAATTGTAAAACAGAATTCTATTTGAGTATTACTAGCCTTGGCAATGAGAATAGATCTAGAATTTGAACAATTAGATATGAAGACTACTTTATTCATGGAAATATGAATGAAGAGATTTATATGCAGTAGCAGGAAGCATTTGAAGCAAAAGGCAAAGAACATTTGGTCTGCAAATTAAAAAAGATCTAATAAGGCCTTAAACAGGCTCATAGATAATGGTATAGAGAGTTTGATTCATTCTTGATGGCTTATGGCTACAAACGAACAGAGGCAGACTAATGTATATATGTTCAAAGACTATGGTAACTTCATCATTTTACTATCGTTCATAGATGATATACTAATTGTTGGAATAAATGCTGAGATAATTGGAAAATTGAAGAAAAAATTTTCAAAGGTCATTGACAAGGAAAATCTAGGCCCAACCTAGTAGATTCTGGTATGAAGATCGTTCAAGACAGAAAGGCAAATAAATTATGGTTATCACAGCATTATTACATTGAGCAAGTCCAAAATAGATTCAACATGAGTAATGCTAAGTCTATCGGCGTACCATTAGCCAGCCATTTCAAGCTCAACAAGAGCTTATGTCCTCTTATTCGAAAAGAGAAAAAAAAATAGAAAAAAATCCCTTTATAGGGAGTTATTTCATGGCGGTCCAAATTATAAAAATGTGTAACTCAATCTACTACCGAGGCAGATTACATTGTTGCAGTAGAAGCTAGCAGGGAGATGCTTTGGCTAAAATATTTCCTCTAAGAATTAAACCTAAGACAAGAAAATTATGTTGTCTACTACAACAGTCAAACTAATTTGGATCTAAGTAAAATTGCCATGTACCATGCCCTACCAATCACATTCATATACATTACTACTGGATAAGAAAAGTGATGGAAAAATAACTATTAAAGCTGAAAAAGGTGCATAGAGACAAATTCTATGGACATACTAACAAAGGTTGTTATAAGGGAGAAGACTGAACTTTGCCAGAAGCTGGCTAGCATGAATTACATATGAAGATTGAGAAGTGGAGTTTCCCTCCTTCTATGGGTATGGTGTGGAGGACGAGATTTGCTGGAAATATCCACACCATAATAGAAACCTAAGAGTATTGCTTCTAGAAGCCTAGAGACCCCACTAGAAGAATTAAGAAAGAGAAGCTCAAGTAACGGGAAGGTGGAAGATCAAAAGTCAGTGACTAATTACTTCCACTTCCTTTGCCTTTTTCCTCCATTATTTGTTTATAATAGATAGTTAGCAAGTGTTTAAGTAAGCAAGCAGCGAATGTAATCAAGTGTAGAGTGGCAGAGATAGAGTGAAGTACAAATAGAGTTTCAACTGTGTGTGTTCCTTTATAATATTTTGATTTTATCAACAAAATTCCTCTCTCTGTGGACGTATTCATTGGCTGAACCACTTTAAATTCCTTATGTTCTTTTGTAATTTGATTTCTCTATTCCTACCAATTCAAACAAAAACGAGTTATATATTTCGTTTAAACCTTCTTTATTTTCTACCGAACCGAGTCTTGGTTTAGAAAAAAAAAAAAAAAACTAGTTTTTAGTATATAGTTTTTAATTTTTTGTTAATTTAACATTTTTACTCTTAAATTTTTAAAAGAATATTAAAATATAAAAGGGTAAATATGGTCTTTTTGAAAAAATTCAAAAAGTTAATAGTTGAGCCATCAGCTACTTGATGCCAAACAAAGCCTGATATTGAATGACCTTTAAATGGTTTAAGCATAGAATAGGTTCAAGTTGTGTCATTTGTTCAAATCCTATTTCTACACTAGCTAAAATAGTTAAGGCAAGTATAGAGACTTAACTCCCTATTGACGTTTAAACGATGTCAGTGAAAATTCAATTAATTTTGAGTGGTACTACAACTCTTAAAATTTTGAATTTTTTTTTCAGCGGTCACTAGTATAAGCTTCCTTAGGGGTACTAGCTTATCCAATCAATAATTCGAGGGCCCTTTACACTTACCCGATCTTTAACTCCAAGACTCAAACAATTTTTTGAGATGTATGTAAGTTGTTCCAAATACCACAAGTATTTAAAGGAATGTATGGATACCTATATCTCACTGTGTAAAAAAAGGTACACTTACCGTGCAACGAAAGGTACAATTCTTACTTTTGTTTGCTCTGAGGTTAATTTAGCTTCAGTACCTAGAAACACTTGGTGGTTAGATTCTGGTGCTACTATTCACATAAGTGTTTCTATGCAGGGTTGCATGAGCTATCGAAAGCCAAATAATGGTGAAAGATACATCTTTATGGGAGATGGCAAATTGGTGGAAGTTGATGTAATAGGCACTTTTAGGTTATTATTAGGAACTGGCTATTATTTGGATTTGAAAGACACTTTTGTTGTATCGTCTTTTAGAGAGAATTTGGTTTCTGTTTCTTTGTTAGACAAATCTGGACATTATTTCATTTGGAAACAATCAGCTTAGTCTTTCATTAAATTCAAATGTTATTGGTTCTAGTTCATTATGTGCATATGATAACCTATATTTGCTTGATACTATTGCATCATATAATGAAACCTTGCATGTGGAATCACGTGGTACTAAAAGCAAATTAAACAAAGAAAACTCAGCATCATTATGGCACAAGCGATTGGGTCATATCTCAAAAGATAGAATTGGGAGACTTGTGCCTGATGGAATTTTGGATTCCCTTGATTTTTCAGACTTTGATGTCTGCATTTAATTGCATTAAGGGAAAATAGATCAAAACTAAGAGATCGGATGCTAACAGAACTTCAGATGTCTTAGAATTGATACATACAAACATTTGTGGACCATTCTTTATGGCTTCTTGGAATGGTCAATAATATTTTATATCATTCATAGACAATTACTCACACTATGGGTACCCATATCTCATTCATGAGAAGCCTCAATCACTGGACGTGTTCAAAGTTTTTAAAGCTGAAGTTGAGAATCAACTCAACAAAAGGATTAAGAGAGTCAAATCTGATCGTGGTGTTAAGTACTATGGGAGATATGATAGTTCAGGAGATTAACATCCAGGATTATTTGCTGAATTCCTAAATGAATGTGGAATCGTTCCACAGTACACCATACCAGGGTCTCCTAGCATGAATAATATAGCTGAGAGATGAAACAGAACTCTAAAAGATATGGTAAGGAGTATGATTAGTCATTCTATTTTATCAGAATCACTCTGGGGAGAAGCACTAAAGACTGCAGCTTATATTCTTAATAGAGTACCAACTAAAGCAGCTACGAAAACATCTTATGAGCTTTGGATAGGCAAAAAGCCTAGTTTAAAGTATTTTCACATTTAGAGGTGTCCAGCTGAGACAAGGCCTTATAGACCACATGAAAAGAAATTGGACTCCAAAACAGTAAGCAGTTACTTTATTGGTTATTCTGAGCAATCTAGGGGCTACAAATTATATGATTTTACACTTAGATTAATTTTGAAACGGGAACTGCAACATTTTTCGAGGATGTTGATTTTGGGGGGAGAAATAAGGTTAGAGACATTGTCTTTGAGGAGGAATCGATTTTGATCCCTACTATTGTTTATGATAATGTATAGACTTCTATACCTGTCATTGATCAAAAAGGAAATCAGGAACCTCAACAAGACATTGTTCAACAACCTCCCATTCAGAATAAGGTAATTATTCCAGAAGAATAAAATCAACAACCTTAAGAACTAAGGAGATCTACGAGAGAAATGAGAAGTGCTATCCCATGTGATTATATAGTATTTCTCCAAGCACGTGAGGAATATATTGGAATGGTGGAAGATGATCCAATCAACTTTCATCAAGCCATGTAGGGTTCTAACTCTTAAAAGTGGATTGATGTCATGAATGAGGAGTACAAGTCTATGCAAGCCAATTGACATTTCACATAATAAATATTTAGTGTGATAAGGAGATCAAATGATTAAAATGTACTCTAAACCGTAAAAGAAACTTTTTAAAATTATTTTTCATAAATAATATCTCATATTTTATCTAAAATGTTTTATTAAATTAAAATTAATTTAAATAAATCATAATTTAGTATTAAAATATTTTAGTTCCTTAAATTAAATTATTTTTAATAAATATTAATTACTTATAAAAATGATTTATTTTGTTAAAATATTTTAATATGATCTGAAATCAAATTATAAATTACCATTTTATTTCCAGTCTAGATTCTTATTTTGGACAATCTAAAGGTTTATAAATAAACTTTAATAAGTTTCATATCAACTCAATAAAATTTGAATCGATTTGAACTCAAATTATAATTTGATCATTTTACTCCTAAACTTGAATTATGGGCATCGAAAAAAACAAATAAATTATTTCTTCTTAAATTTCTTAACAATTTGAAAACATTTGAACCAATCCAAACTCAAACCATAACGAGCACAACTGCTGTTTATAGTTATACTATTACAAAAATACATAGGATGGGAAAACTATTATTTCTGCAATGAAAAATGTTAAATAGAATCTCATTGTCCAAAAAAGAACAATAAGGTAATTAAATTCTTAAAAGAAAACAAACTAGAATTTTTTTTTTTTTTTTTTTTTTTTGTGGAGAAGAAATAGGTTCCAATGAATAAATCTATATTAATTAGAATCTATTTTCTAGAAGAAAATGAAGAATTTTTATTTTCGTAATGCAGAAAACAAATCCTAATTCGAAAATATTTAAATCAGTCCCCGAAAATGAATTAAATTAAATTTGGCTAAGAAATATAGCAATCAAATAAGATATGAATATAGAAAATAATAAATTAATATAAAAGTTTTAAAATAGAAGAATTAAATAAAAAATTCCAAATTTAAATCATGAAAAATTTCAACACCATGAAAGATGCAAAAGATTAATAGAGGTAAAATTTTCCTCTACTAGGCAAGAGAAATAAGAATATTTAATTAAATAAAAAGAAATTAAGGGACATAAACAAAAACAAATTAAAATAAGATTCCTTAACATTTACATTATCTAAATAGAGATTAACCTAGCGCTTAGATTTGGAATAGACTCATCAATTTTATGGGTAGTCTAAGATACGATGACCTTGTTTAATTACTAGTAAGGAGATATGAATAGAATCAAATCTAGTAACGGAAAAAATCTTTTCATAATTAATCAAATTATTTCATGTCTATAACGATAAAAAAAAAAAAAAAAAGAAAAAAAATCCAAGAAAATTTAACTTTGAGAATCCAAACTCAAAACATCAAAATGGATGGAAATGCAAATAATTTAAAATTTTCTTAGAAAACTGTGACCAATTAACAAGTGATACCAAAATTAAGATAAAATATATTAACAAATTGGTATGATTTAGAACTCTAAGCCGTATGATACCGAGATTAAATCAAGATTGAATGATATAAAAGATTTGACAATATCAAAAGAATAAGTATTTACAAATTTTATGAGAGAAATTAAATCCTCTCAAAAATCAATTGAACTTATCAAAACAGATTTTTGAAAGTATAAAATCAATCAAAATAGACTAGTTAAGAAATCTTGAACTAAGTTCTTCAAGTTCAAACACTTCAGAAAAGCAAAAAGAAACCAAATTAAGAAGAATTCAAGTTTCGATTCTTCGTGGGGGTTCTGATGATGAAGAAGAACAAAATTTCATTATTTAGGAACAATAAAATATGAATTCCAATATAATATTTTTTTTATAATTAAAAAACAAAAGAAAATAATGTTTTATAAAAATTACATTTGAATTTGAAAGTTATAAACTCTATAACTTGAAAGCTCTTGTAGATTCCAGAGCTACAACTGCAATATATATAAGAAATGCCATACCCACAAAACACTGAATTCGAATGAAAAATTATGTCTTAGCCAAAAATGCTAATGGCAATATCTCTAATAAATTTTAAAGCAAACGACATAATTTCAGTGAAAACTAAAAAAGATAAAAAAAACTTTTTAAGTAATATTTTATTTAACTCAATATTATCCTACGAACGTGTCGTCCGTGATCACCTGCTTGTGAAAATGTAAAAATTTTTGAGTTTGAATAAAACTATGATACAAATGCTCAGAATCACCACTCGATACTACCAATTGACTTTCCAGCGAGGCTACCATACGAAAGCAACACATCCCAAATCTTTGTTGCCTCAGACAAACAAAAAATGGAATAATCAAGGCAATTGGACAACCCTGATGCATGTGCAGCCGAGATGGGCACACGTGTTTCATAATTCGCATTTTTTTTGTAATTAAAATTTAATAAGCATGTTCAATTATTTACTTCATTTCAAAATCAAATCAAATAATATCATATCGATTTCAAGCTAATAACCTATTAGCATCATTTTCATGTTTTCTCTAACTAACAAATTTGTGTTTTAATGTATCTTGTCCAATATTATCACCGTAAGTCCTGCATAAATTCAATCATATATAGTCCGGACTCCTTACAAGTCCTGCATAAATTCTCATTCTGACTTAGCCATATGTTAGACAAATACATAGTAAAGCATTAATTGCAAAATGGTACGTAAAATGTGTACTAATTTGAAATATCCTTTGTAATTTCCATCTATATGGGGCTGATCTGAGTGAGGTAATTTCAACTGGGGGAGTAAGAATTCGATCTTTG
>QLOD02000001.1:22346676-22373030 GCA_003260245.2 Sideroxylon spinosum | reverse complement strand
TACCTTGTGAGTATTTGAAGTCAAAACTTAGTTCCATTTATGCTCTTGAAACCTTGTTGAATGAATGAAACAATTTTACATACATGCTCTTCTTATTATGATAGTCCATGCATTTATGCTTAGCACTTTGGAATTACACATGATAATTGTGTTTTGCAACTTGTTGGGCTTGAACCTGAATCATTTTTTATCTTAATCACTTGTTAACACTTTGAGACTATATCATAGAATTTTGCGGGTAGATTCATTGCAAACTCTCACGAGACTTCACTTGTCCACTAGGGGTAACCTGGGGATTTAAAAGGCTTGCTGCACTTGCTAAGTGCAGCTGTGTTTCCAATGAAAAGAGAAATAGGGTAGTAGTTGCATTTCATTTTAATAAAAAGCATTGCTAGGGACTAGCAATGTTTAAGTTGTGAGATGTGATTACTCGCAATCATTGTTGATCTTAACATCAGTTCACAATCTTCTTTTGAACATTTTATCAATTATAATTCAATTTTTATTATAATTTTAGTATTTATATTGCTTTCGTGTGTTTTGTAGGAGTTTGAAAGGAAAACAATTCAAGAAAAGCGAATTTGGAGCTTAAATGTGCAAACCACTGCAAATGTCCAGCAAGACACCCTGTCCGTTTTCCGGCCATAACGTTTCACTCACAACTCCAATTGATGCAATTCTTTTTGGATTGGAAATAAGACTCAAAGATCTACAACTTGTTGTTTTATCCAAAGCCTGAATCCGTCGTCTTAAAAGTCAAAATCGCAGTGGAAGTTGGAGACCGAAAGCTGTCTGAAGAATTAAGCCGAGAGCACCAACCATTCTGTGGTCCGGACCACCCCCAAACGGTCCGGACCACCGAGAGACATAACCATTCTGTGGTCTGGACCACTCACAGATAGTCCAAACCACCCGTGAATTTTTGGGCATGTGTTTTGAGTTTTTTTAGGGTTTTTGATGAACTCTATAAAAGGACCTTTGCACAACCAACTAAAGAGAGCCTCCATATTTTAATTCTTTTTATATTTTGTTTGATAGAAATTTTTAAGAGAGTTTTTAGATTATTTTTGAGAGTTTTTATGGATCTATATGATGTGTTCTTGTTCTTCGCTGCACTTCTTTTTACCTACGATTTTTTAGAATTGATTTCGGTGTAAGTTTCTTTCGTTCACGTATTTAAATATATGATTTTTAGATTTCAATTGGTAGATCAAATGATGAATTACATTTTTATTGCTTTCGTTTCAATTAAAATAATGTCAACGAATCAAGAACGGGTAGTTCATGAAAATACTTTGGGATCTATGTAGATCTTTTGCATGGGTTTCGAAAGCACATGCGTAGAGATCTACTGTTTTTAAATCTATTTCAACTTGTTTCGAAAACATTCGAAAATGGAAATCTTTAACCACATTCAGTTGAAATCACTGGTATTATAACTTTCTACATAATTTTGAACAAGATTATAAATAGGTGTCGAGTAAAACTTTGAATTCGTTTGTCTGAAAAGCTTTCGAAAGTAAATTTTTTTAACTATATTCGCTTGAAATCACTGGTACTGGTTTTGACTCAAATGTTCTTAATAATTTTCGAACAAAATAGAATTTTAAGTTTGAAAGTAAATATCCTAGAGTAAAATAGAGAACTACCTTGCTTGAAAGTTGAATCAAGAACTTCTTCTTTATTGATTTCATTAATCGATTTTGAGTATCATAGTAATTTAATTAGATTAAATTATTTTCCAATTTATTCTGAATTACAAAGAAATAGAAATTGAATTGAACTGTTAAAGTTACTTCATAATTGTAATTTAATTATTGGTTTTAATTTTACTTGTTTTTATTTGTTTTATTTTTGTTAAATTCGAAAACTTAGTTCAATTGAACACCAAACCTCTTTTACATTAAACCCTAGAATCCCTTTGTAACCTAAAAACTAAATAACATAGGCTCCCTAAGAATTCGATCTCGGACTCACCGAGTTTAAAACTATGACTACTCTTTTGCATTTGAGAGGAAGAACCCAAACACATTTTAAGGTCGGTCATAAGGTTTATAGCTCAAATGTCAATGCCTTGGACCATCTGTACATCCAGCATCACTGCATACCTAAGTCATTCATTATAAGCCATTGGACCTTAATAAATAGTTATCATTACACACCAGAGATATAACGTAAAGAATCATGAAAATTTATTAATACGTCATAAAGTTCATAATAACAAACCATCTAGATTACATATGTATGCGCAAAATAACTCAGAAAGGTTAGTGGTAGTGGTCTTTAGGGCATACTAATCCCAATATTTAGTAACATAGATGAGAAAGGTACGTCTAGTCAGAATTGGCTGTGCTCGTCTATCATTCTAGGCCACAGTGAAAATTCACCCCTGAATTAGCACTATGATGGCCTACCCCTCTTTTGGCCCTGTTAGGATCCACCTAGTCTCCTTGATACTATTGAACCCTACCTAGAACATCCATCTAGTACTGTTATGCCTCACCTTGAGTGTCCTCCTCTGAAACTGAGTCTGTATAGATTGTGATCCTATGGGCCAATTATTTTGTACAGATTGAGCTAGCCATGGAGGTTTTATAGCATTACTATTACCTTACCTCTGTGGGCAACACATCTGCACATGGCTAGCTTGGCCATAACTATAATACATCTTTGCCCCTGTCCTATTTTCAAATCCCAATGGCCCAGCTTTGAAAGAGCAATTAAATTAGATATGCCCAGATTGTTTACAGTTATAGCAAATAATAAGACTTTGTACAAGAGCACCTGTTGCTGGTGACTGACTTGGGGCTATACTCCTCTACTGAAACTATTTAGTTTGTGCCCTATATACATTTTTCTCCATCTTTTCGTAGGCTTGGTATCCTATTGTGGAGCCATACCATGTCTAGCTTCAGTTTATGACTTGGTATCTGCTAAATTCTTCTCCACTACCACTGCCCAATCAACCAGAACCTCATTTTCATTGAGTTCCAATGGCACTATTCGATCTGTGACAACAGGTCTTAGCACAAATATTCTACATTTAGTACGTTTAGTAGACACCAACTCCTTCGCGTATTTGGCCAATGACATAAATCTGTGCCATAATCCAGCACAGACATTAGCCCTTGGGTCAAATTTAGAAACTTGTCAAGCTTGTTATATCTCGTAGGCTATTGGAAAAGGTAGTCTCTGAAACGCTCCTTGAAATCATCCTAAGTATGTGTAGGTGCCCCACATGACCCCTTTACAGTACTCCACCAATCCAGTGTAGTTCCCTTTCGCTGAAATGTAGTAAGTAGGACTTTGTTCTTATCTTCATCTAACTATATTACTTTGAATATCTTCTCGTTCTCGTGCAAGAATTTTAAAACCTCTTCAGTGTCTGTTGTGCCTAAGAAAGTGGGAGGCTTGGTCCTTCTGAATTTCTCATATGGAACTGTAGGTTGGCTTGTCTACATTCTCCCAATAAACATTACAACCACTTGTTGCCTCCATATCTGAGGGTCTACCACTCCCCACTGCGGCACACTTGGTGCTTCAAATTGCACCTCTATCACGTAAGGTGCCTCTATTGGAACCATTGCTCCAACTCCAGCATGAGATCCTCATTCTTGGGACACACCTGTAATAATAGGAACATCATTAATTGGAGCTTCATAGCCTTACCTAACCTGAATTCCTCGGCCTTGGCCCCTACCACATCCACGTTTCTGACCCCTGCCTCTACCTCTAGGACCTGAAGTGATATGTGGTGGCATACTCTCAAAAAATTCATAAGGGAATATACCAAAGTTAATTCCATGACAATCAAAGTCCAAAAAAAGTCAAAATCACATCTCACAACATAATATATTGTCACATAATCATACAACAACTAAAAGCAGAAGACCCACCGTTCCTAGTTGTTCTAAACCTAGGCTCTTATACGAAGTTGTCACGTCCCGAATTCCACAACCTGAGTTTGCGAACAAAGAACATATATTTCACCGTTTACCAACTTTTCCCGTCCCACATCAGAGCCATACACTCTATATAGCAAAGAAAGTAAAAATAAATAAAATCTATACTTTAAATTAAAATAAATGCCTTAGTGAAAAGTAACTAGGCAACAAGGCTCAAAAAACTAAGTCCAAGCAATCAAGTTTATTTATAAAAATAAACAATTAATCTTTTCCTCACAAATAGAGGTTTAGTACAGATAAATTAATTCCTATGCTAAAATTTATATATAAGTAACTAAAATAAATAAAAATTTAATTCCTATGCTCAGAATGTCTTGCATGCGACTCAAATTCATTACCTACATCACATACTGCAAGAGGGTGAGCACTAATATCACATGTGCTTAGAATCCTAATAATAATATAAATGCCCTAGTATGCTATAAAGTGAAACATTTCTGCATAAATAGCAATCTCTAAAAAAATAAAAAAATAATTTAATTATTAATTCCTCTTTATTTAATTGTGTATTAACACCACATAACGATATCGAAAGACAATAACTTGATTTTAAGGTACTGCTTCTTGGTTGTCCAGTAGAAATAAGTCTTAACCAATATATACCATCCTTACGTGTCTACTTACTTGTTCCGTTAAAACAAGACCCAACCAATATACACCATTCTTTTGTGTTTGCTTCCTTGGCCAAAACCTTAGGAATATAATATGCCACCCTTAGGTATCAGCTCGTTTATAGGTTACCAACCTACTGGACTTGATAACAATCCTCAAGCGGGTTTCAGGACTTTCAACCCTTACGTATGTATACTCGATATTTTCAGTCTCTTTTGACCCAAATTATAATGACCTAAATTTAGTTTGATTTATAATTTTTTTATAATAAATCTAGCTTGTTTTTTAATTTATTTTTAGGTTGTATTTAAAAATTTAAATTTTGGTGACATTTAATAGGATTTTAAAAATTTAGGGAAAATATATTTTTTTCTTAAACTAATGGGGGAGGGTAAGTAATTAACTATATATGTTGGAGTTAAAAGCAGCTGCCATGTGTATATATATGTCTATTATATTTAAATCTGGTAAAAAAATATATATAGAAAACCCTATGTAATGGCCTTTGTGTTCTTTATTGTGCTTTGGTGATGTGTCCTTTAGTTTACCGTATGCTTTATCTCTTTTTGCTTCATTTCTTCTTGGGTTGCTTTTCCTCAACTACCAAATCAAAGGTAAGGGGCAGAGCATTAGTCATTCTTTTGGCATAAACAATCAATTTTTGATGTATATACATAAGCACCTAAACTCTTTCATAAATTGACAATTGGTGAAACATGAGAAATATGAATCCTGTGCATGTTATGCTTTGTTTTTCTTGGAACTCATATATGTTAAATGATCATATATGCCTTGTAGAGAATGGTTTGATGACGCACAGTAAATTTTTCTTTTGTGTAGGAAAAGTGATTTATTTGATTTTGTCTTTACATGTAAATGGGAACCACATGCTTTATTATATATATATATATTTGATGCTAAAATCATTAGTGCTCCCAAAACACATTGTTGATTTGATGATTATTATTAATGTATTAAATCCTTACTAAGAAGTTGACGAGTACTACTTTCGATCATTTCGTTTAAATTTTTTGGGTGTAATAGCAATTGATTTGTTTGATGAGTACTGATGACGTGATTGCTAGTGTTCTCGTAGGATATATAATTTATTTAAATTTTTTTTAAACTTTGAAATAAAAAGACCAGTTTAGTTCATATAGATTGAAGTGGGATTTGATATTAAATTTTACCTAGGTTCAGGGGTACTGAAAATATTGGGTATACATACCCAAGGATTGAAAATCCCGAAACCCGTGCAGGGGTGGTTATCGAGTCCAGTAGGGTAGTAACCTATAAACGAGCAGATGCCTAAGGGTGGAATATTATATTCCTAAGGCTTTAGCCTAGGAAAAAAACATTAAAAGATAATCTATATTGGTTGGGTCCTGGTTCTCCAAGATAACCAAGCAAACACCAAAGAATGGTGTATATTGGTTACGTTTTGTTTCTACAGGACAACCTAGTAGCTATACCGTAAAATCAAATTGTTTTCTTTTGATGCGTTATTGGCATTAATACACAATTAAATGAAGATTAATAACTAAATTAAATTTTTTTATTTATTTAAGATTTTTATTTATGTAGAGATGCTTTACATAGTAGCATGTTATAGAATTATTACATTTATATTACATTAGAATTCAAAGAACACATGATATTAGCGCTCATCTCCTTGTAGTTTGTGATAGAGGTAGTGAATTTGAGTCACGTGTTGGACCTTCTAAGCATAGGAATTAAATTTTTATTTATTTTATTTATTTACATTTAAATATTTTTTAAATTATTTTAGTGGTTTGTAATAAACCTGTATTTGTGTGGTGAACATTAATTGTTTATTATTTTTAGATTTGGGAGATTATTTGGGCTTAATTTTGGAGATTTTTTACTTAGTTGATTTGACTAAAGCACTTATTTGAATTTATAGTTTGAATTTATTTATATTTTTATATTAATTGCTTCATAGCGTGTGTGTTGGCTCTGATGCGTGATAGGGAGAATTGTTAAATGGTGAATTAAGTGTTCTTTGTTCACGTACTCAAGTAATAGAATTCAAGGTGTGACAACTTGATATCAGAGCCTAGGTTTAGAATACATAGAGGCAGTGGGTCTTTAGCTTTTTAGGTGTTATGTAATTATGTGACAATGTGTTATGTTGTGATATATGATTTTTATTTTTGTTGGACCTTGATTATTATGGAATTAACTTTTGTATATTCCCTTATGAATTCTTTAGCGTATGCCACCACGTGTCACTCCAGGTGCTAGAGTTAGAGGTAGAAGTAGAGGCAGAGATAAAGGTAGGGGCCAATGATGCAGACATGGTAAGGGCCATGGCCAAGGGATTCAGGCTAGATAGGCCCATTAAGCTCCAATTGATGATGTTCTTATTATTACAAGTGTGTCATAGGAATAAGGGTCTCACATTGGGGATGGAGTAGAGGTTTTTGTAAGGGTGCCTCACGTGGTAGAGGTGCAATCTAAAGCACCAAGTGTGCCATTAGCTAGGGATGGTGGACCCATAGTTATGGATGCAACAAATGGCTGTAACGTTTGCTGAGAGAATACAAACAAGTCAGCCTACAGCTTCATATGAGAAGTTCAGGAGGATAAAGTCTCCCATATATTCTGGCATAGCAGATAGTGAAGAGGTTGGGAAATTCTTACAAGCGAATGAAACAATATTCGAAGTAATGTAGTTAAATAAAGATAAGACCAAAGTCCTGCTTGTTGTGTTTTAGTTAGAGAGACTCATGGGGCATCTACACTTACTTGGGATGATTTTAAGGAGCATTTCAAAAACTACTTCTACCCACAGTCTCTAAGATATTTCAAACTTGATGAGTTTTTGAATTTGACTCAAGGGCCAATGTTGTACTAGATTATGGACATAAGTTTACATTATTGGCCAAATATGCTAAGGAGTTGGCATTCATTGAACATACTAAGTGTAGATGGTTTAAGAAGGGGCTGAGACCTGCAGTCAAGGACTGGATATTGCCATTGGGACTTAATGAATATGAGGCACTGGTTGATCGAGCAATGGAGGTGGAGAAGAATTTGGCAGATACCAGGGCACAAAATGAAGCTAAACAGGGTAAGGCTCCATAACAGGATAATGGACCTACAAAAAGATAGAAAGAAAATTTATATAGGGCATAGACTCAACAATTTCAGCAGGGGAGTATAGCCCCAAGTCAATCAGTAGCAACATCGGTTCTTGCACAGAATCCTATTATTTGTCATAACTACAAACAACCTAGCATTGCCAGTTTAATTGCCCTTCCAAAGGTGGGTTAGTGGGATCTAAAAATAAAGCTAAGGTAAGATTTGTTATAATTATGGCTAACTAGGCTATGTGCAAGGGCGTTGCCTGCAGAAGTATGGTAATGGTAGTGCTATAAGACCTCTACAATCCACCTAGTCAGTACAAAATAACAGGACAGTAGGTTCACAATCAATGCAGACGTAATTTCAAAGGGGTAATTAAGGTAGGCACTGTAGTACCAGATGGGTGTTCCAGGTGACACCCAACAGCATTAGAGAGTTTAGGGTGGATCCCAACAGGGCCAAAAGGAGGTGGACTACTGATAGCGCCAGCTCAGGGGCAAGTTTTCAATGTTGCCTATAATGATGGACGAGCAGAGCCTATAGTGACTAGAGGTACATTTCTCTTCTATGCTACTGTATACATAGTTCTTGTAGACACAAGAGCATCTCACTCATTTATTGCCGCACCATTTATGGTTATATTAAAATTATCCATGGATGAGTTGATCCCACAATTATAAGTTGAAATACTAATAGGGGCCATTCTATGTTGAATCGAGTCTGTAAGGGTTGTAAGATCAATATCATGGATGAGGCTTTGGGACATGAGCACTTGTCCATTTTTAATCAGATTAAACTAGACATAGGGAGCTTTGATATAATTCTGGGTATGAACTGGTTGTCAGTCTATTAGGCAATGATAGATTGTTCTAAGCGTCAGGTGACTTTATTTTCCCTTAAGGGAGATCGGATATGCTTTTCTAGTGATTGTTGTAGTCCTCCTATCTTACCTTTTCTTGATGGGCAAGGATGAGTTGACATATGCAGCTTGTTTTCTTGTATAACCTTAGAACATGAGAATAGTGACAAAGTTGAGTTACCACAGGTTGTTTGTAAATTTTGAGAAGTGTTTTCGCACGATATGTTTGGATTGCCGCCTGAGGGAGAGGTTGAATTTGGAATTGATTTGGTTCCTATCATAGAACCTATTTCTATAGCCCTATATAGATTGGCACCTGCAGAGTTGGTAGAGTTAAAATCCTAGATAGAGGAGTTGAGCTCTAAGGGATTCATCCGTCCTAGTACTTCGCCTTAGGGTGCACTAGTACTACTTGTAGCAAAGATGATGGCAGTCTCGAAATATGCATAGATTATCAGAGGCTAAACTAGGTCACGATCAAGAATCGGTACCCCTTATTAAGAATTGACAATCTATTCAATAAACTAAAGGGTTCTGTTATTTTCTCAAAGATTGATTGGAGAGCTGGTTACCACTAGTTAAGGGTAAAATAGGAGGATATTCCCAAGACAGCATTCAAAACTTAGTATGGCCACTACAAGTTCTTGGTGATGCTGTTTAAACTGATTAATGCTCCTATAGTATTCATGGATTTGATGAATTGGGTGCTTAGTACATATTTAGACAAGTTTGTAGTCGTGTTTATTGATGATATTTTGGTTTATTCCCGGTCAAAGGAGAAACATGAGAAGCATCTGAAAGTTGTAATTCAAACTTGAAAGTCTACCAGCTCTATGCTAAATTAAGCAAGTGTGAGTTTTGACTCAAGGAGACAAAATCCCTTAGATATGTTTTTTCTGGGAAAGGAGTTGCAGTTAATCCGTTTAAGGATGCGGCAGTCATGGATTAGCTGAGATCAAGTATGGTTTTTGAGATTAGGAGGTTTTTGGGTTTGGTAGAGTATTACTGACGGTTTGTCCCTGACTTCTCGAGGTTAGCTGGGTCGTTAACTAAGTCGACTTGAAAGATGTCAAGTTTTTTTGGGATGAGATGTGTGAGTAGTCTTTTTAGGAGCTGAAAAAGAGATTAACTTCTACACCAGTACTAGTGATCTCAGAGAGGGAATTGGGTTACTTAGTTTATTGTGACACATCTGGGGAAGGTTTAGGCTATGTGCTACTGCAAGGTGATATAGTGGTGGCTTATGGGTCTAGACAATTGAAGACTCACAAGCATAATGACCGGGTACATGATTTGGAGTTGGCAACAGTTATCTATGCTTTGATAAATGAAGATACTATTTGTATGGTGAGAAATTTGAGGTGTTTTTTTTATCATAAGAGCCTGAAATATCTTTTCACTCAAAAGGACTTGAATCTGAGGTAGAGGAAATGGATGGAGTACATGGAGGATTACGATTTTAAGCTCCAGTATCACCCTGGTAAGACAAATGTGGTTACTGACGCATTTAGTTGGAAGACTCGTGGTTCTTTAGTGGGACTTATCATGCGAGAATGGGAGATGAAAAGAAGCCTAGGTGAGTTTGATCTAGACTTTCACGAAGAAGAGAGTCATGTTGTTCTATATGCCTTAGCTAATCAGCAAATTCTACCGAGTCGTGTGATTGAGGCTGAAGGGATTGATACTGAATCTGAGGCTACTCGGGCTAAGCTATTAAGTTCTAATGAGGTTGTAGGATAGGTAATTGGTGATGATAATGGTTTGAAGTATTTGGAGAGACTTTTACGCCTGTTTTTGTTCGAGATATGGTTCTAAGGGAGTTCTATAACTCTAAATTTACAATACATCTTGAACGCACGAAGATGTATCATAATCTGTGCTATCAGTTCTTTTGGGCAGGCATGAAGAAGGATATGGTAGTGTTTGTGAGTAGGTGCCTTACTTGTCAATAAGTTAAGGCCAAGCATCAGAGACCAACCGGTCATTTACAGCCCTTGCCACTGTTGGAAAGGAAGTGAGAGAACATTACAATGAACTTTGTTTCTAACTTATCGAGATCTCCCAACGACCATTGGGTGATAGTGGATAGACTGAAGTCGGTTCACTTCTTGCCGATTCTTGTCATAGATAGAGACCCTCGTTTTGCCTCATAATTTTGGCAAAATCTCCAATGGCTATGGGAACAGAGTTTTTTTTAGTACTGCTTTTCATCCTTAGACTAATGGGCAATCAGAATGCACCATTCAGAATTTGGAGGATATACTCAGGGCATGTGTGTTTAACCTTCATATTAGTTGGGAGAACCACCTTCTTTTGATTGAATTGTTGTATAATAATAGCTACCGGTCAAGTATCACGGTGGCTCCTTTTAAAGCTTTGTATGGTAGGCCGTGCAAATCTCCTATCTATTGAGTTGAGGTTGAAGAAACTGCAATTATGGGCCTGAGTTTGTGCAAGAGATGACTGAGAAGGTCAAGGTGATTCAGAGAGACTTGATACGGCTCAAAGTTGCCAAGAGAGCTATGCTGATAAGAGTTGGAGTCCATTGGAGTTTGAGGTGGGAGACCGTATGTTCTTAAACACCATAGAAGGGTTAGTTTCATTTGGAGGAAGTTATCCCCAAGTTATATTGGGCCATTTGGGGTTTTGGCTAGAGTTGTAGAGGTGGCTTATCATCTTGCCTTGCTACCACAGCTTTTAGGAGTGCATAAGGTATTTCATGTATCCATGCTCCAAAAGTATAACCCAAACCCTTCGCATGTGTTGGACTAGACCAATCTTGAGGTCGACTCAAATGTAACTTATGAGGAGAAACCAGTGGAAATTTTAGATTCAAGGGAGCAAGTTCTTCAAGGGAAGACTATTCCCTTAGTTAGGATGTTGTGGAAGCCCATAATGTTAAGGATTCAACCTAGGAGTGAGAGCAGATATGCAGAGTAAGTATCCTAAGTTGTTTCCTTGATTTTTCTTTTATTTACCTCCTAAATTTCAAGGCCAAAATTTTTGAAAGGGGGTAGAATGTAATGACCCAAATTTTGGGTTGCATTTAAAACTTAAATTTTGGCAACCTTTGATAGGATTTTGAAAATTTAAACAAAATATATATTTTTCTTAAACTAATGGGGGAGGGGAAGTAATTAATTATATTTATTAGAGTTAAAAGCAGTTGCCACGTGTATATATATGTGTCATATTTATTTCGGGTAAAAACGAAATATATAAAAAACCCTAGGTAAGCGACTGTGTTCTTTATTATGCTACAGTGCTGTGTCCTTTAATTTACCGAAAGTGCTTTATCTCTTTTTGCTTCGTTTCTTACTGGGTTTCTTTTCCTCAACTACCAAATCAAAGGTAAGGGGCAAAGCATTAGTCATTCTTTTGGCATAAACAATCAGTTTTTTATGTATACACATAAGCACCTATAAATTTTCATTTATTGACAATTAGTGAAACATGACAAATATAAATCTTATACGTGTTATGTTTTGATTTTCTTGGAACTCATGTATATTAAATGTCATATATGCCTTGCAAAGAATGGTTTGATGATGCAAAGTAAATCTTTCTTTTGTACAAGAGAGGTGATTTATTTGATTTTGTCTTCACATGTAAATAGGACCCACAAGCTTTATTATATATATTTGGTGGTAAAATCATTAGTGCTCCTAGGACACATTGTTGATTTGATGATTTTTATTTAATGTATTAAATCCTTGCTAAGAAATTAATGGGTACTACTTTGGATCATTTAGGTCAAATTATTTGAGTGTAATAACAATTGATGTGTTTGATGAGTACTGATGACGTGATTGTCAGTGTTCTTGTAGGATATGTAATTTATTTAATTTTGTTTAAACTTTGGAATAAAAAGATCAATTTTGTTAAGATAGATTGAAATGGGATTTGATATTATATTTTGTCTGGATTGAGAGGTACTGCAAATATTGGGTATGCATACCCAAGGGTTGAAAGTCCCAAACCCCACAAGAGGTTGTTGTCGAGTCTAGTAGGCTAGTAACATACGAACAAGAAGATGCCTAAGGGTGGCATATTATATTCCTAAGGTTTTGAACTAAGAAGTAGACAGCGAAGGATGGTGTGTACTAGTTAGGTCCTATTTCTATAGGACAACCAAGTAGACACTGAAGAATGGTGTATACTGGTTAGGTCCTGTCTCTACGGGATAGCCAAACAACTGTACCGTAAAATTAAATTGTTTTCTTTTGAAGTATTATGTAGTGTTAATACACAATTAATTGAAAAAGAATTAATAATTAAGTTAGAATTTTTTTATTTATTTGAGATTGCTATTTATGCAGAGATGTTTCACTTTGTAGCTTGCTAGGGCATTATTTTATTTATATTACTAATAGGAGTTCCAAGCACACGTGATATTAGTGCTCATCCCCTCACAGTTTGTGATGTAGGTAGTGAATTTGAGTCACGTGCTGGATCTTCTGAGCATAGGAATTAAATTTTTATTTATTTTATTATTTAAATTAAAATATTTTTTAAATTATTTTAGTGGTTTGTAATAAACCTCTATTTGTGAGGTGAAAATTAGTTGTTTATTATTTTTAGATTTGGGAGATTATTTAGGCTTTGTTTTGGAGCTTTGTTGCCTAGTTCTTTTGACTAAGGCACTTATTTTAATTTAAAGTTTATTTATATTTTCACATTCATTGCTCCATAACATATGTGTATGGCTCTGATGTGTGAGAGAGAGAATTGTTTAATGGTAAATTATGTGTTCTTTGTTCACATACTTGAGTTGTGAAATTCGAGGTGTGACAACTTGGTATCAGAGCCTAGGTTTAGAATACCTGGGAGCAGTTGGTCATTTGTCCTTTAGGTGTTATGTAATTATGTGATAATGTGTTATTTTGTGATATGTGATATTGATTTTTGTTGGACCTTGATTTTTATGGAATTAACTTTGATATTTTCCCTTATGAATTCTTTAAAGTATGCTATCATATGTTGCTCCAAGTGCTAGAGGTAGAGAGAGAGGTAGAGATAGAGGCAAAGGCAGAGGCTGGGGACGCAGATGTGGTAGAGGTCAAGGCCGAGGGATTAAGGCTGGGCATGAGATCAAATGCAGGGCTTCTTAAGAATTTCTGAGCAAAGGCTACGAATATGGTTTGCTACAACATAAATAGATCACCTAATTTAGCATTGGATGGACAAGTTACAGATGAGGTGTGGATAGAGAAAAGGGTAGATTATTTTGTAATTAAAATTTTTGGACGTTTTACTTATGTGTTATATTCCTAGTGATGAAAGGTCCAAGTTGGATCCTAAATCTAAAAAGTGTATTTTTCTTGACTTTAAGAAGGTATGAAAGGGTACAAGTTATGGGATCCAATGAGTAAGAAAGTGGTGAATAGCGAGAATGTAGTGTTTGATGAGTTAGACATATTGAGAGCTTTGACAAAAGAGCAGAAAGAGAATTTAGAAGGAAACAGTAGCAAGTAGGCTATGGACGTGGAGCTAAACAGTTGAGAGAAAGAGAATGATCGTCCACATGAGAAGATAGATCAGCTACCTCATAACATCGCTATAGATAGACCTAAACCCCATAGAAAACCATCAATTAAGGATGGTTTTGAGGAACTTGTCACTTATGTTTTAATAACTAGTTGTGGCGGTTGGTCTAATTTTCAGGATGCAATGAGCAATTCTAAAAGAGATAGATGGATGGAAGCCATGATGGATGAGTTGGAGTCGTTACACAAAAATAAGACTTAGGATTTAGTAAGCTTGCCTAAGGCCAAGAAATCAATTGGTTTTAAATGGGTCTACAAAAGAAAAAAGGAAGTAGCTGTAGAGAAAGAGGGTGAAAGGTTCAGAGCACAGTTAGTGGCAAAGAGGTACTCAAAGAGGAAGGGAATTGACTATGATAAGGTCTTTTTCCCGCTTGCCAGACATACCTCCATTAAGACAATTTCGACTCTTGTAACACATCATGACTTGGAGTTGGAGCAGTTTGATATGAAGACAGCTTTCTTCCATGGTGATTTAGAGGAGGACATTTACATGGATCAACCTAAAGGATTTGAGCAACCTGGTATAGAACATCTGGTCTATATGTTGAAGAAATCCTTGTATAGGCTGAAGCAATCTCCACGGCAATGATAGAAAAGGTTTGGTGCTTATATGCTAGTGATTGGCTATAAATAGTGTCAGTATGATTTTTGTGTTTATTTAAGATGTCTACAAGATAGTTCATACATTTATTTATAACATTATGTGAATGACATGTTAATTACTTCAAAGAGTATGGTGGAAGTCCATAGGTTAAAGTCTTAGGGAAGTTGGTAAGCTTTGGGTGTCTCAAAAAAAATATATTAGGAAGGTGCTAGAAAAGTTTAGCATGCAGGATACAAAATTGGTAAGCACACCACTCACGGGTCATTTTAAGCTATCAATCATCAGTGTCTGGACACATATGAAGAAATTGCTGACATGTTAAAGGTGTCTTATGCAAGTGTAGTGGGTTGCATGAGTTAAGCTCAGTCTTGACACGTTAAAGGTATGTACTAGACTGGACTTAGCTCATACAGTGAGCATAGTTAACAAGTATATGGAAAAACTAGGTAGAGAGCATTGTTGGAAAACAGTGAAGTCGATTTTCAAATACTTGAAGGGTACAACAAATTATGGGATTCCTTTTGCTAGGCAGAAAGAGGAAGCTTCAGTTATAGGGTATGTTGATTTAGACTATACAGGGAATATGGATGACGAAATTTCTATGATAGGATATGTGTTTACACTTACGGGAGGACCAGCATGATGGAGATTTATATTGCAGTCTCTGTGCACCATTGAAGCGAAATATATGGTAGTAATAGAGGCTGTCAAGGAAGCATTGTGGTTGAGAGGATTAGTCAAGGAGCTGGGTATATGGCAAAATAGCATTTGATTGAATTATGACAATCAGTGTGCAATTTATTTGACAAAGCATCAGGTTTAATACACTGATGTGAGATTTCACAAGATTAGGGAGTTGATGGTTTCAGGAGGAGTCAATTTGGAGAAGGCTCACACTTCAGATGATACTGCAGATAGGTTGATGAAGTCTCTTACAATAGATAAGTTCAAGCACTGCTTGGATTTGATTCATGTCTCTAATTGCTAGATGGAAGACGACAATCCTAATCTACATGTTCAAGGTGGAGTTTGCGATATACAGTTTCCTAAAGGTGAGTATTCACTAAGGTGGAGAATGTTGGCATATGATTCATTACTCACAACTAACACATAGAAGGTTAGGGGATTGTAAAGTTTGACTTTGCAGCGCAGAAGTGTATAGCTCAGAGTATCTCACAGGCAGGTTCGTTGGATGGTTGTTGACTTCGCTGGATAAAACAGTAACTAAGTATCTGTGGCAGAGGATGCTCGTTGGGAAATTGCTGGGAGTCTCGCCCCAGCAAACAACATGAACAAGTTTTAGTTAGGACTTTTCAAAACTCTAGTTACCAGTGAATAAGTCATATTAGGGTTTTCAAGGATTTTTTTTAAGGAGTTGGGGTTTTTGCAGATTCTCTTTGTAAATTGTATTCTTCAATTCCATTCGTGGAGTTCCTTAATAATTAAACCAAATCCTCTACCTGTGGACTTAGGTAAATTGTTGAACCATATAAACATCTGTGTCTTTTTTTATGTGTTTCTTATTTTTGATTCATTGTATCATATCGCAAAAATGATCCAGGGCTTTTTCACATTTGGAACTTCTGCAATTACACTACTCTATACGGGACTACATGTTTATGATGGCCATCATTCATTCTCACTCTCTTCCTTAGATAGTTAGAAGCATCATATAAATTCAAGTATTATTCAAACTTCAATATCTTAGAAAGATATGTGATAATATTTTTTTTCCTGAAAACTAATCGATCCGTAGTATCTTTTGTCACATACCCCGAAAAAATTACTAATGCCAATAGCACACAAGCGTAAGGGTTAGACTTAGTTTGGCAACCCATAACTATAAATTAGTTATTACTACTCAATTATTTTATATTATTTTATTTTTTGAAATGATCAACTTTTACATTTTAAATTTCTTTCAAATCATGAAGAGCAAAACTTTCAAATTAATAAAAAGTTAAAAAAGTAACTATTAAAAAGTTACTTTTTTTTTTAATTCTCAAACACGAAAAAAAAAAAAAGAAATTGGTAGGTAGCTACTAAAAAAGAACCCTTTTTTGTATTTGAAAAAAAAAAAAGAAAACAAAGTTCATTTTTAGGAGGTGTTTAGTTTGTCAAAAATAAAAAATAAAAAACAAAAGTTAGGGTCAAAGTGATACATGATGAAATTTTATAGGAGAAAATCAAAAAAAGATTGATCCAAACTTAGTAGCATGTTTTTTTTATTAAAATAAAATTAAAATGTAAAAAAGATAAATTTGATTATTTAAGAAAAAAATCAAATAATTGAGTAACTTCAAACTACTTTTTCCAAGCGACAACTCTATGTAAATTGCCATGGTATTTTACTTATCCAATTAAAATTGTTAAATAAATGATGATTATTTTATTTAAAAAAAAAATGTAGCCTCAATAGGAAATAATAGTAAAGCCAATATTTAGGCAATCCTTAAAATGGAATAATGAATCATATTGACAATTCTTGGCTCTTACCCAAAGCGGCAACAGCTACCCTAAAGTGTCAGGCACCAAATCTGCTTTTGAAAATTCTTACCTTCAACAACCAGTCCCCGTCACCCAATCCCTCCAAAATACAGGTGACGTGGGCTCCAGCTGTTTGACAAGTACCCTTTGACGACTTATGGCTATACGTGTGTGTATTTATTTCTGTATTGATTGTGTACGTTCGCTTCTGTCCCCTGCCTCCTCACCCCCAACTGTTTCATAACCTAATTAAGCTTCATTCACATTAGTTTCTGAGTAATTGATGGGACTTTTTAGGGGAGTGCTACTTTTGGGCAAAGTGCTGCAACGCAATTCATATCGGCGCTCACGTGAACGAATGGTTGAGATGCAATAACCATATTACTTACTAGCATTTTTCATTACATTAGAGCTCTCGTCTTTCCATGATTTTCTTTCAATAATGTTGAATTGTCTTTGTTTTCTTTATTTCAAGTATCTTCTTTACTCTTCATTTTTTTATTTTTTGGTACTTTTAGGAACAAAAGAAATGATGTAATGATCCGAATTTGATTTAATTTATTTTAATTTAGTTATTAAATAATTTTAATGTTTTATTTAAATTTAATAATTTAAAATTTTTATTATTTAATTTTAAGTTACATTTAAAAATGTTAAATTTTTGTAACATTTGAAATGATTTTAAATTTTTTGGAAAAATATATAATTTTCTTAAAATATAAGGGAAGGTATGTAATTAATTAAATTTACTGGGGTTACCTATCTATGTATATAATATTACATGTCTTTACATAAAACCCTAAAGAGAGAAAGAGAAAAGGAGGGACGTTGAAGCATTGTAGATTATTGAGGTAAGTGGTGTAGCTATTATATTTATTTATTTGTAATAATCCTTAATTTAAAATTTTTAATTTTTAATTTCTTTATTTTTAATTTTTTTAAATTTTAATTTATAATATATATATATATATATATATATGGGCACGTGGCCAGCCGTGGCTAGCCGAAGCCATGCACCCAACAAATATGAAGGCCGGCAACTGAACGCTAATATAGTTTTGTGGAGTAAGTAAGGCATAGCCTTAAATGGTGGCCTTTGAGACCCATTTGAGGCTGACACATGGCACGGTAAGTGCTATATATATGAAAGAGGAGCATGGCTGGTGAGGCTAGAGGAAAAACCGGGAAGCAAAGGAAAACTGGAAAAAAAAGAGAGAGAAAATAGAGAAAATAAGGAATAGCGGGGTTTTGGCATTTTCGATGTTACGATCAATGTGGTAGTGCCGGATCGGGGAAATTCTTCTCGAGGAAAAAAATACAAAAGGATAAAGTTTTAAGCTTTTGGACTTTTCTGTCTTCGAGCTAGGAAATTAATGTATTATTTATATTTTTTTATAATGTTTTAATTTCTTTAATAGAAAATGAACATGGGAATAATTTTGCATACTTTGAAATTATAACTTTTGTTTAAGCCAAACCTAATTTTCCTTTAAGGAAGAAATTAACTGAATTTTTGATTGGAGCCATTTTATTCTTGAGCGCCCGTAATTTTTTCCGGATTGGCCAATTTATGCTTTTTCTATTCTTAAATAATTGCTTATATATATATATATAATTTATAGCAATATAAATGTGGGTTAAATTTTATATAATTAATATTAAGCTAAATAATTAAATTTTCGGTGACATTAAAATTGTGATTGTATTTATAAGATATGCTATTTAATACTAAGATTTGCTTTGAAATGCGAAAGTATGTTATGATATGCCATGATAAGGGATTCCTTGTGAACAGAAACATGAAATTGTGAAAATTGACAATACCCACATACGTTATTCCTAAACTTTGATAAGATAAAGGTGAAACCTAAGAAAATGTTAATTTTGGGGAAAGTGAGGATGCTATTATAAAATAAGAAGGGTCATGAGATACCCTTAGGTTGAGAGATCTTAAACCTGCGCAGGGTTGGGTGATCATGCCCGTGGAATAGTAATCCACAACGACGACGAAAATTGTAAGGCTCGTCGTGACCCTTAGACTCGGATCTATAAACGACGACGCTGGGGTGCTTCGCGACCCGTATAGATATACGAACTGGTGGCGACTTGAGCTACGACTATAATTGTGAGATAGTTTTACAGAGTATCCTTCCCCACCTTGGGAATGGGAAAATAAAATAATAAATGAAAAGGATTAACAAGAGGCATAAAAATTATGAATTTATGTTGTCTTATTCTGCTATGTGTTGATCTATTTAAAAATTTCCTATTTCATGTGATTCTTAGAATGCATTATAAAAAGTATATTTCTATACATCGTGAGCAAAAGTGGTTGGTGCTCACGTCCCTACAGACTATGTTGTAGGTACTGAGCCCAAGACTTAGGGGGAAGCACAACAGTTTTGTTTTTTGGAAAACTCCGCAGTTCTCTTTGTTACTTTAAAAGTCTATGTAAATAAAAATAACATTTTTTCAAATAAATGAAATTTCTATGATCTAGTTTAATCTGGGCATGTATCTTATTAATAAATAATCGGTTCTATTATTATATTCATGAATAGATTGATCAGTGGCTTTGGAAAATAAGCAATGAGACAGTAATGAACCAGGTGCATTAAATCTTACGCTTTAAACTCACTCCTCAGAATCTCTATGGTTTTGGGGTGTGACAGGGTGGTATTAGAGCCAAGGTTTAGAATACCTAGAGACCATGGGAACCAGATGTCTTATGTGAAAATTGTATACTAGTTGTTAGGAATACTTGAAATTTTACATGAAAATGTGTTTCACAATAATTTGTTTAATTAATTTTTGATTATAAAATGTGATCGTAGGATTAAATTGGATTTTTATTTTTAGGAAAAATGGCAAACCCTATGAATCTTGGACAACCTAGTCAAGTAAATCCCACTCCGAAGATGATCAGGCCAAACCAGGACCTACTTATACATATCAACCCAGAGGCAATGTTTAACCCGCCTGTAGACGTTAGACCCATATACCCTACTGAAGTCAGCTTACCACCGTATGCTATCCTACAACCTATAGTGATCCTGTAGCCTATGCCAACCACTGTGTATATTAATGCCGGGGAACAAGAGGGAAGCACTAGGGATGCTATGTCCTGTGCTGGTCCTAGTAATGGACCACAAGTTTGCCCCAACTACCAACCACAAGTGTGCCCTAATTGCCAACAGATGGAACACACCCAGCAGCGAGGTCCTCTTTGTCCACCGAGGTGTTACTCCTGCGGTCAGCCTGGTCATATCCATAGGTTTTGCAGGAATAACTGAACAATGTCAAGGTCGCTGGTTCTTATAATATAGCGGCTGGTTGTTAGTAGACTTGAATGGGGGAAATTTTGTTGTACATATCTCCCTTTTCTTTTCTTTTTTTAACTATTATGTGAGATACGCATGTTGTTTTGTGTAGGGACTCTGGAAAATTTTGTAGTGTATATAGATTCAGACCCACTTTCTTTTTAAAATGATGTATAATAAGTTTAGTTATCAATAAAACAGTTATGCTTTATAATATTTTCATTGTGTCACAAGTATCGTTGGATATTATTGATTGATAATCTAGTATTAAGATTATAACCTGTTGTATTTTAGTATGCCACCACGTGGAATTCGGGGCCAGGGATGAGACCGAGGTCGAGGTCAGGGTAGAAGTAGAGGAATTCCTTTTATTAACATAAATGATATGCCCGTCTCGTCAGAACGGGAATCACACCATAGTGTTGTAATTGAATTCCATCCAGAAGTTCAACAGGAAAATCTAGGGGGAGAAGAAGAACATGCTTAGGTACCCGGAATTCAGCAGACCACGACAGTTGTTAACACTGGGGTGGTATTACAACAACTAGTTGAATTATTAACAAATGGTGGGATACGAGCAGATCCTCCAAACCGATCTCAAATAAGGACGGATGTCTTAGAAAAATTTCGAAGATTGAAGTCTTCTACCTACGATGGCTCTCCTAACATTGAAATTGCTGAGCGATTTCTGGCGGAATGTGAGAAAATCTTGATAGCTATGGAAATTACCGATCATTTGGCTAAAATCAATTTGACTACTTTCCAGCTAATGGGACGTGCGGCAAGTTGGTGGAGCAGTATACAGAATTCCAGTAGAGCTACGGAATTGACTTGGGGAGAATTCAAAGAAAGATTTGGAGATCACTTTTTCCCACAATCCTTGAGAGATGCAAAAAGAGAAGAATTTGCTAATTTAATTCAAGGCTTCATGACAGTATTAGAATATGAGAGGAGGTTTTCAGACCTATCCGAGTATGCTTCCGAACTTGTATATAGTACCCATCTCAAGTGTAAAAGGTTTGAACGAGGACTACGACCGGCTTTGCGAGGATGGATAGTTTTGCTTGGGCTTGATGATTATGAAGCCCTAATAAACCGAGTAATGACAGTGGATAGAGACATGACTGAGACCAAGACTATTCAGGAAGAGTGACAAAACAGGAATTCTATGCCTTTCTCGGGAATTGCTAATAAAAAAAGGCCAAGAGATGACCTGTTACCACCACCACTACCACCGTTATACCCACGGCCGAATAGAGTGGTACCGTCGTAATCAAGGGCTCCTATGAGGTCACCTCCAAGACAGGTGTTTTGTCATAACTATAGACAGCCTGGACAAAAGAGTAATGAATGCCAAAGACAGCCAGTAGGGCAAGTAAACCCAGGTAGTGGCACAAGCAGTGGAGGCACTAGAATTCATTACAACTGTGGCCAACCGGGTCACCTTCAGAGGAATTGTCCACGAAGTAGAGGAAGATTTCCACCAAACATCCCAGTAGGATCATTCTTAGCCTCACAATTAGTGCAACAACCACCTTCGCAGAAGTACAATCCTCCTAGGAGTGTGCAAAGTGGGACTCAACAACTGCAACGCAAAGGGGCTCACCCAAGTCAGACAAGGGGTGGAACGTCTAATGCACAAACCCAAGGAAGAGCTTATGCAATCATTCCACCAGGTGTCCCAATCAAACCAATGGTGACTCGAGGTACCTTTCTTGTATATACTTCACATGCTACTGTACTTATTGATACCGGTGCATCCCACTCCTTTATATTTGCCATTTTTGCTTCTACTTTGGGACTCAAAACATAACCATTAGTACCCCCATTATGTGTGGAAACCCCCATTTCTGGTCATTCTTCCCTGACTAGAGTATGCAAAGGGTATGAATTAGTGATTCGAAATACATTAGAAAGTCAAGAGTATCACTTAACCTTTGATTTAATTGTGATGGAGATGCACAATTTTGATGTTATTCTTGGGATGAATTGGTTAGCAACCTACCAAGCTAAAGTTAATTGCCATACGGGGCGAATAACTTTGTGTACTCAAGAAGGCAAACAAGTATAATTTTCTTCGGACCGTTGTAGTTCTGAAATTTTACCAACTGTAGATGGGTAAGAACAGGTAGATTTGTGTAGTCTTGTTGCTAATTTAACAATAGTGGAAGATGAAGCGGGTGATAAAAAGGAGTTACCATAAGTTGTCTGTGAATATCCAAAAGTTTTTCCAAAAGATTTACCCGGATTGCCACCCGAGCGAAAAGTGGAGTTTCGCATTGACTTAGTACCTGGCACTGAACCTATTTCCATTGCTCCCTACAGATTAGCACCGACATAATTAGTGGAGTTAAAGAAGCAGATAAAGGAACTTTCAGCTAAGGGACTCATCAGACCCAGTGTTTCACCTTGGGGCACACTAACTTTGTTTGTAGCCAAAAAGGATGGAACTCTAAGAATGTGCATTGACTACCATAAGCTCAACCGAGTAACAATCAAGAATCGTATCCCTTACCGAGGATTGATGATTTATTTAATCAATTGAAAGGAGCAATGGCATATTCCAAGATTGACTTGCGATCTGGTTACCACCAAGTAAGAATGAGAAAAGAGGATGTCCCCAAAACAGCGTTCCGGACAAGATATGGACACTATGAGTTTTTAGTGCTACCATTTGGGTTAACCAATGCCCCTACAGTATTCATGGATTTGCTGAATAGGGTATTCCGGGAGTATTTAGATAAATTTGTTGTGGTATTCATTGATGATGTGTTGGTGTATTCTAAAAATAAGGAGGAACATGCAGAACACCTGAGGATAGTGTTGCAACTTCTAAAGGACCACCAGTTATATGTTAAGCTCAACAAGTGCGAATTTTGACTTGAAGAGGTAAAATTTTTGGGACATGTTATTTCTGCCAAAGGTGTGACAGTGGATCCGGTTAAGATTGAAGCCATTCTGAGCTGGCCAAGACCAAAAATAGTGACTGAGATCCGAAGTTTCTTGGGATTAGCCGGATATTACCATAGATTTGTGTTGGATTTCTCTAGGTTGACTGGTCCTTTGACTAAATTGACCCGAAAAGAAATTAAATTCACATGGGATGAAGCCTGTGAAAGGTCTTACCAAGAAATCAAAGGAAGATTAACCACCGCACCAGTATTAATTATTCTAGAGAGCGGATTGGGGTATTCTGTGTATTGTGATGCTTCCAAAGAGAGATTGGGTTGTGTACTTATGCAAGATGGAAGAGTAGTTGCTTATGGGTTAAGACAATTGAAGACTCACGAGCAAAACTACCCGGTTCATGACTTGGAGTTGGCAGCTGTTCTCTTTGCCCTAAAAATCTGGAGGCACTATTTGTATGGAGAGAAATTTGAAGTATTTTCAGATCATAAAAGTTTAAAGTATATCTTTCCCCAGAAGGATTTGAATTTGAGACAAAGAAGATGGATGGAATAAATGGAAGATTACGATTTTAATTTACAGTATCATCCAGGTAAGGCCAATGTAGTTGCAGATGCTCTTAGTAGGAAGGCTCACTGTAATTTAGCCAGTATTGCTGTTAGAGAATAGGCCATGATGGAGAAGTTGGGTGAGTTTGACCTAGAGTATAGGGAAGAAGGTGAGCAAGCAACATTACATACTTTAGTCACTCAGCCAATTTTGACAAGTAGAGTAATTGAAGTACAAAAGTCAGATAAGGAAGCAGAAGATGTTCGAGTAAAACTAAGAGAATTAGTTCAAATGCCGGGATGGATCGTAAGTGATGATAGTGTGGTAAAGTATCAAGGGAGAATTTTTGTACCATTATTGGTTCGGGATGACGTCATGAGAGAATTTCATCATTCCCGATTGGCAATACACCCGGGAGGTACAAAGATGTAAAACGATCTGAAACGACAGTTTTATTGGCCCGGAATGAAAAAAGATATGGCAGATTTCATCAGTAAGTGCTTGATTTGTCAGCAAGTTAAGGCAGAATAACAGAGGCCAGCAAGATTGTTACAGCCATTACTAGTGTCTGAGTGGAAATGGGAGCATGTGACCATAGATTTTGTGGGAGGATTACCAAAAACCAGAGAGGGTTATGAAGCAATATGGGTGATTTTGGATCGTTTAACCAAGTCCGCTCATTTTTTACCAATGCGAAGGACCGACACAATGGATACTCTAGCCAGATTGTACATTCAAGAGATCCTAAGACTCTATGGGACTCCAGTATCAATTGTTTCAGATCAGGATTCCCGTTTTGTCTCCAGACTTTGGCAGAGTTTTCAGTTAGCAATGGGAAGAGAATTGTGTTTTAGTACCGCAAATCATCCTCAAATAGATGGATAATCTGAACGCACAATCCAGGTTTTAGAAGACCTACTACGAGCATGTGTATTGGACTTTGGAGGTAGTTGGGAAATTCATCTGCCACTGGTCGAGTTTGCTTATAACAACAGTTACCAAACCAGTATTGAGATGGCACCATTTGAAGCTTTGTATGGCAGACCATGTAGATCACCAGTATGTTGGACTCAAGTTAGGGAGACAGCAGTGATTGGACCAGAGTTAGTTCAGGAAACTAATAAAAAGATCAAAATTATTAGACAATGGTTGGAAACAGCACGTAGCCGCCAAAGGAGTTATGCAGATCAGAGGCGTCGACCATTGGAATTTCAAGTAGGAGATCATGTGTTTTTAAAAGTCTCGCCACGAAATGGGAAGTTTCGATTTGGCTGACGAGGTAAATTGTCACCCAGATATATTGGACCATTTAAGGTTTTGGCAAAAGTTAGAGAAGTCGCTTACCGATTGACATTACCACCGCAACTACCAGGAATACACGAAGTGTTTCACGTGTCCATGTTTCGCAAGTATGTTCCAGACCCTACACACGTATTAGATTGGTCTGAACTGGAGGTGGATCCTGATGTGACATATGAAGTTAGACCAGTTCAAATTTTGAATTCTCAGGATCAAGTGCTATGAGGAAAGATAATTCCCTTAATTCAAGTGCTATGGAAACATCACGGTGTGGAGGAGTCTACTTAGGAACAAAAATCAGAAACAAGAATGCAATATCGCCAGTTGTTTATGTAATAAGTGTTATCACTGTTATCTAAATTTCAAGGACGAAATTTTTACGAGGGGAGAATGTAATAATCCTTAATTTAAAATTTTAATTTTAATTTCTTTATTTTTAATTTTTTTAAATTTTAATTTATAATATATATATATATGGGCACGTGGCCAGCCGAAGCCACTCACCCAACAAATATGAAGGCCAGCAACTGAACGCTAATATAGCTTTGTGGAGTAAGCAAGGCATAGCCTTAAATGGACCCATTTGAGGCTGACACGTGGCACGAGTAAGTGCTATATATATATGGAAGAGGAGTATGGCTGGTGAGGCTAGAGGAAAAACCGGGAAGCAAAGGAAAACCGAAAAAAAAAAAGAGAGAGAAAATAAAGAAAATAAAGAATAGCGGGGTTTTGGCATTTTCGACGTTGCGATCGACGTGGCAGTGCCGGATCGGGAAAATTCTGCTCAAGGAAAAAGATACAAAAGGACAAAGTTTAAAGCTTTTGGACTTTTCTGTCTTCGAGGTAGGGAATTAATGTATTATTTATATATTTTTTTATAATGTTTTAATTTCTTTAATAGAAAATGAACATGGGATTAAATTTGGCATACTATAAAAATAAAATTATAACTTTTTTTTACGCCAAACTTAATTTTCCTTTAAGGAAGAAAATAACTGAATTTTTGATTGGCGCCATTTTATTCCTGAGCGCCCGTAATTTTTTCTGGATTGGCCAATTTACGCTTTTTCTATTCTTAAATAATTGCTTATATATATA
>QLOD02000001.1:22240791-22251497 GCA_003260245.2 Sideroxylon spinosum | reverse complement strand
GGTTATTGGGACAATCAAAACAAATCAAAATTCATCAATTTTTTATATTTTCTTTTAATTAAATTTTATCACATATTATTTTTATATCAAATCTTTATATTTTTATTATATTTTTTGACCAATTTTTTATTAATCAAATACCTTTTAAATGTTTTGTTATCCAGGTGTGATCGGATAATTTGGTTCGGGGAGGGGTTAAAGCAACATTTATATGGTAGGGGAGAATCAACGTTGTCGGACCACAGACCCGTGAGAGCGATTTTCACCACGGAGGTGAGTGTTTCCCGAAGATTGAAAGGTTTACAAAATTTCTTCTCGTCAGAGAGGTTTGAACCGATCACCAGCCGGTTAGACTTGTCCTCAACTAATGGCCGATCTAGCTTCCAAATTACAAATAAATTAACCCCGTAATATGGTGTCCACCAATTATATATATATTATAATCAAGGGAGGAAAGAACAAGGAAAAAAGCAGAGGAAAGTTCTCTTGGTATTTTTAAAATTTGCTGATGAGTGTACAGTGATGTTGATTATCATGTTCTACATGTTCTTTTCAGCCAGAAAAGCTGTCCAAATCGTCCTCTCTTTTTCAGTAACTTGTATGTATAGATGTATATATACACATACTGTTAAGTTTATATTGGTGCAAGAGGAATAATCCAAATTGGATTGCCCGCGCATGGTTCCAAACAAGCTGGTGTATGCTAATCTCCATGCATGGATGTGGCCCACATCACATATATATATACATATATAGTTAATCTAACTCAATTGGACCTCTCAATCATTGGCAAGCCCATGAATAAATTTGATATCTAGGAGGGGCATCAACCGAAAAAGTGAGAGGCAATTAAAGCATCCCCATAAATAAATCACCATCAATTATTCAGCACTTCTTAAATTAAGGAATGATGGATCGCTAATTTAATTATGTCACATAAAGCTCAACTTCTTAACCTTCTCAGTTTGTCCTTTGTTCCCTTTAAATAGGATTTATGCATATAATCAAATTTCAAACATAAATATTGAAATACGATAGGGTTGTAAGTGTTGCACTACTCATACAATTAATTGAGCCCAGGAAGAAAGTTATGTTGAAATGGAACGATGCTTTGTAAATTTTCGTAAGTTCATCTAATAAATAAAAATATTCTAATTTTGACTGTTAAATGAAATCTGGCATAAATTTAAAAGGTTAAACTCAATTTTAGATTTCTAAAATTAAAATAAAACTTCAAAAGCCCCTCGCTGTGTTCAAATAATCATCCATAGCTTGTTGTTAGCTTTTAATTATGGTTTTAATGTTTATGATGAAGTTTATATAAAATTAAAAATATTCAGATCATATTAAAAATCATATTCATCTGATAATTAAAATTAATTGTATAGAATAGTTTTTCTACTAACATGATAAAAACTCAATTCAACAAAACCTTACCCTCAAATGGGTTAAGGTTGACTATATATGACTCATTTTACTCCATTAATTTCTGTTGTCGATCATATTTTTCGTGAAGTTATATAAAATTAAGATTTCTTTTGTTTTAATATAAAACATTTTTCAAAAAAATATTTTTCCCAAGCATAAGTATTTCCCACAAAATATTTTACATTGAAATAAACAAAGTCATTTCTTCACAATTTCAAGTTATATAGTCTTAGGCCTATCTTTGGTCCTCTTTATTTATTCTATTTGAATCTATTAATTAAATCTTTTTTACTAGTATATCTTTAGGCCCATATTGGATATGACTAAATTATTTCAAATAACTTTCTCTCAACTCCTTTTCTAGATGTACAATTTTAACTTTCTTTCCAATATATTAATTCATTCTATCTATTTTTATATCGCCACACACCTATCCTACTATTCTCATTTCCACTACATTTATCTTATGGAGTAATTTTTTAATGGCCCAACACTATATATCAAAGTTGATCTTATAATTATCATATAAAATTTTCCTCTCAGAAAATGTTAAATATTATCCAATCACATAAAAACTCAAGGCACTTTTCCATTACAACTAGACATATCAATGGGGTGGATTTGGTCCAGATCTAGCCTGGACCGGATTCAATAATATTAGACTAGATTCATCTAATTAAATATATGACCCAACGGATCTAGAAAAACTAATGGATCTAAATCATCCATCAGACCCATTATTTTTAAAAATAAAATATTAAAAAATAAAAAACGTTATGTGGAATAAAATCAATCATTTTAACTATTTTACTCTACTATATATGCATATATATAAATATCTATGAAAGTTTATACTACTTAATTTGCATATTAATCAAATGAGGCTATTCATCTCATTCATTTTTAATATATCCGTATTGTAATTAAATTAAAATTAATTTTTGAAAATAAAATAATTAAAATAAAATTTTATTTATATTATTATATTGTTAAAGAATTTATTTTTGACTATAAATATATATATATATATATATATGATGTGATTCACAGAATTACCAAATTTGCTGCATTCGAAAGTAATTGTAATTCATATAATTTTATTTATAAGGAATTTATTTTCAACTACATACATAACGTAATTCGTAGAATTACCAAAATTGTTGCATTCGAAAGTAATTGTAATTCATGAATCTAATCATGTCCTCTTTTACTACAAATTGATGATTTCCTTTAATAATGCCATGTAATCTCATTTGTGCTCGAGCTACCCCAATCCAATCTACATTAAGTAGACATCTGTACATAGACTCACATCAATTTTTTTTTCCTACTTGTACAAATTTATAATATATTTTGAATAAAATTATTTTTTGTTTTTTATGAAATAATAATTTAAAATTGTTTTCCAAAACAGATCAGATTCATTGGGTATATATGGATCTGGACTGGATCTTACAAATCGAATCTTATTATAATTGGATTTGGATCTAGCGAATTTGATCCAAATTTGCCCCATTAACAGGCCTAATTACAACCATCTGCTATTACTTTTGAGTTGCGCCCACAAGTGTAGGATTTCGTTGTAAATAATATTCCAATGAGTTTGAAGTCAAATGTACAAAGACAATAGAAAAGTCAACAATACCGAAAATAAAATAAAAAATATATAAAGTTTGTATTTAACAAAGGATTTTTTATTTTTTTGTAATAAAGAAAATAGATAAAATTTTGGTTTTAAAATTAGTTAAGTTTTCACCTCTTGATAAATATTTAATTTAATTAAACCACCACAACCATGTTAGTTGGTGACTCCAAGTCTCTATATTGTAATCCTATTCAAATTCAAAACCATAATCTCTCCCAAATTGGGCGATCTTAAATGCACCACATGTGGCAAATAAGGACCATGATCTATGCCAATTGCAGGTCCGGTCGCAATTATTTCCTAACATGATATAGTAGAGCATAGGATGACAATAAAGCATAATAGATAAGATAAATGGGGTACAAATTGATCCAAATGGGTATCTACATTAGGGAAAAAATGAGAATTTACGCAGAAATTCCAAATCTATTCTTATGTCTAACTCTTTCGTTTTTTTTAATATGTAACAACCTCGAGCATTGTATTCGATTGAGCTTTATGTCAATTTGAACGGATGTCCCCAATCTATCCTACCAAATTTTTGCTAATGCATGTCCTTTGTTTAAAATACCAAAATTTCAATTGTTTTGGATTAAAACTGTGTCTATTTCTAGTGTAGGTTATGTTAAAATCCCACCTTAAATTAGGTAAAGTTTTGGGCGAAACTATGTTAGATTTTTAGGTATAGATTTTGACATTATTTTTAGATCTAGGTGAAAATTTCCATATACTCTGGTTTGCGTATAGTTTCAGGTTGAAACTATGTCTAGGTTTTGAAATATCCTAAAAAATTTGTTGATAATCTACCTAAATTTTAAGATTCTTTTTTTCCAAACTTTTGATGAAAATTTGTCAAAGTTTCGGGTAGAAACTTTAACAAATTTTTAAGTAGATTTTGACAAAATCTCGTGTTTTAAAGTCTGGGATATACATTGACTCTAGCTTTATAGTATATATGTAAGATAAATATCGGTTTAAATGACAACCATGATGCCATTTATTTAAAGGGGTGGACTTCAAGGGCCCACCAGGCTTTATGAAATATTAATGGTCTTTTAGGGACTTAGTCCCTTTGACAAGTAATAGGTAGGTTTATTTCCTTTGTCGAGGTGAATGAGCCATCTCATTTAAGATGCATAAAATGCAGTAGTTTGAGTTTGTGAGACATGTACTAGGGATGGATTCAAATATGGTGATGTAAACCCGAGGAGCAAAATAGAGTTAGTACTGCTTTTTTTGTGTCCCAAATAATCAGGGTTTTGTAATAACTTATAGCTCTTTTTACAAGTGGCATGAGATTCACAGCTTAGCTTAATGCATCCTAAAAAAAGTTAATGGCAACTAGATCTTCAAATCTCCAATTCCATGAGAAAACCTTCACAGGTTAATAATCCAACCGAAGGATTGCTCGGTTTTGGTACCGACAAGGCAAACCATATGACTTATCACATCCAAGCCAGGACCTATTGGCCCCATATTAAGTAAAGGGTGGCAAGGCGTTATGCAAATGCTTAGTGTGTGCTTTTATAAAAGTGACAGGTTCATGACAGATTGAGAAAGCAGTAAAGCATATGCCCTGTATTAACAACTTATATTCAGATATTTTGCAAATAAAGCAGTTTATATCCATCCATATAGTTTACATACATCCATGCAGTGTAGCATCCAGTATTTATTTTTGGACATTTATTTAGATTTTAGGCCATTTAAATATTTAGTCCCAAGGTTTAGTCTAGGTTATTGAGTTTTACTTTATTTTCCTAGGCCTAAGTATAGCCTAGAGTTGTGTTTGGGCGGGCAAACTAGGCCAAGGGCCTAACCCTCTTTTCTTTTTCATTTCCTTCCTCTTATTCATTTTCTATTCCTTACTCTTATTTTTTTTCTTCCTAATGCTACCAGAAAATTCTTTTTCTTCTCTGAGGTTTATGGAATAAAATTGATATGTGTTTAAACTATTGCTGGTTGTGGTTCTATTTTCGAGCTCAGGGTGTTTGAATTTTCGATTGAAAGAGTTGAATTGAGTTGGTTTTAGCTCAAATCTACACTATAGATTGTAGGCCACGCAAGAAGGTCGCTCTAACAACCTGTGACTATAAATGGTACTATCGGGTATTTTCTCAAACATTTGAGTGGGCTTTCAACGAGCATCCACACAGCTTAGCTAACTCTAGAGGCTCTCAGTATCTTTTCACAATTTCTAGTGGATTTCGCATGAGGTTCCTACAGGCATCTAGTGGGTTGCTATCTCCCCTCTCACAAGAAAGTCTATCATTTTCAGATGTTGTGTTCATTTGACCCGCTCAAATGATATATGGTCCAATGTGGATGTGTATCATGATTATGCATTTTCTGAGGTTATGAAATATCCATATGGATGCATGGGCATAGCATACTTTTATTATACTATTGAGATATTATCATTGATTAAACCTGATTAAGCATGCAATGTGCATGTGACTGGGGTGGTATATTCGATTATATATATTACAATTATTGATTGGCTAGGAGTACCATATTGCTATTGTTAACATACTAAGGCATGGGTCATATGTATGGGTAAAATTCATTGTTTTCTAAAAAAAAATAAATGAGATTTTTTAAAACATCAAATGATCTCAGTCGATATACATGATTAGAGAATAATCATTAGTTCAAAAGCTTAAATACTAGTTTATATAAATGTTCATGCTAAAGACTAACAAATGCCTATTTAGGAGTGTAACAAGGTTCCACAGCAGAAGAGCCAAAGCTTATAATATAGTTTTCCTGAGTCTTAAATGATGGGTATGAGATAATGGGTAAATGTTGCATTCACATTGTATTCTATCATCCTTATTACATGGGATTACACTAGTTATTGTTATGTATTAAGACATTGAGGTTGTTAATTATAATGATGCTAAATGTTTGCGATATGGTAATGAGTTTTGTTGTAAATATAGAGTAACAAATATAAGAACTATGGTGACCTGATTCTTAAGATGGGATAGTTAGGCAGCTTAGGTCTAAGCAACCTGAGTCTGGTCTTAATTATGATTTGTTAGATTCATGTTTATTCTTTTAACCTGTAAGTTAGGCTATCAGTATTGGAGGAATTGAGAGACGATATTCCTTTCAATGTTTTATGGTGTAAATTATGTGCCCCAGAGTATGGGTCTAACATTTGCAAATATGATGTTATCATAAGAGATAGGAAGATTGTTATGATTATTGTTGTGGCCATGTAGGTCCTTGGGTTCTAGTTACTAATGTGTAACATTTAATTATTTATTATTTTGTTTAATTATATTTATATGGGAATTAGGGATGAATATAGGAACTCTAATTAAATGTTGATGTGATTTGACATCAGTTCAGGTCTTTATTTGGTTAGTTCTTATATTCTCATGTCGTTTTTTCTAGAATATGAGGTTAGGGGTGTGACATGCAGTATGCATACATGCAGTTTATTGGGTTATTATAAACATATCATGCACAAGGCAATATATAAAAGCAAGATGGAGTCTAAATTCAAGTTTCCTAAGGGTAAGGGGGTTGTAAATGTTGATTGCATAAAACAGAAATTATGTTATAAGATTGGGACTCCGAAAAAGAGAAACTGTGGTTAAACTCTTAAAGATGGAGCTAGTCCTATAACACCTAGTATATATATAGATATAGTATTTTTTAATACTATTTGAGATTTTAGGCCAATTAAATAATTGGACATGAGGCTTGGTCAGGTTAGTTGAGTTTATTTTAATTTTCTTGGTTTAGGTTTGGCCAAGAACCATAGTGGGTTGGTAATTCGGGCTAAATGCCTACCTTCTTTTTGTTTTCTTCCTGCTTTTCTTTTTTTTCTTATCTTCTTTCTTCCACCAACAACAGTAGCATGCAAGAGAGCGAAAGAGTAGAGAGAGAAAGTGTAGTTTGGAGAGGTAAATCGGTTGGATCTCTAAGTATTTGATACTATGAACGCCATGGTGGTGATGGTTTTCAGTTATTTGGCCAAGGCGAGAGATATAGCTTTTAGAAGTTTGGAAGCCAAACTCAGATTTCTCTATTTTTACCTAATTCGTTGGATTTGAGGTAACGGGAGCTTATATTCGTGTTTCTATATGTTGTTAGTATGATTTGGTATATTCTTGACTTGGTTGAATATTGATTGACTTGTTTTGATATATATGTATATATAGATGTGTATATACATACATATGTTGAAATTGTGTATTGCTTTGAGTTAACACAGTTCTCTTAAGTCTTACACTAATAAGGGTGTAATACGGTTTCCTACTTGTGATGTATATTGAGATGAACATTTGTCGTAAGCATAAAAACTGGTATGGTGGCCTTGCGTGCTTTGCCAAGTGTCAACCATCCTAAAAGAAGGTTGGAGATAGACAAAGATTAGATAATGCATTAGCATTGCATCACTCCTGCATTGATTATATTCTATTTTGTTAAGATTGTTGTGAGTTTATTATATGTTTGATTGTTATACACTTGTACACACTTACACAGTCCTACCTATTGGTTGATGTTGCTTACCATTCCTTATTACAAGTGACTTTGCTGTACCAAAGAGTACTCACCAAAAGTTAAGTTGAGACTGATGGACATTACTTGTCATATTCTCTCGTTGATAGAGAGAAGCGTGAATATACCTCAAGTGCAAAGTGATCAGTTGTAGAAATTTAAATTTATAAAATGGTGAAGTAGCAATCATAAAATAGTGAACTTACAATTCTACCACGCTCAATTAGTAGGTGTCACACAAGAAAATTAAAGAAAATAAAGTTAGATTTTGAACATAAAACCTACCCAGGCATTTCGTCAATCATCTAGGTGGCAAAAAATGAAATCCAATTTAGAAAATTACGATAAAAACTGTAACGAAACTAAAATCATTTATAAAAGCAATATTGGATAAAACCAATTCAAGTAGTGATTTCTATGGATTTTCAAAGAGAACAATGACTAAGCAATTTGGTTGTAAAATTAAGTTCACTTGATTAAATCTTTATATCAAACACTTATACAATAATTTGTATAGATTACATTAGAGTTCTAAGTGGCAATCAACATACAAAATCTTTAAGATCGGGTTTGATAATTCCAACTAAGTAACGCACATATAATGTACATGGAATATATAATCACAAGAGTTAATCCAGAAATATCAACTAGTGATTTCAAAGGATCCAAACAAACCAATCATCATTCATTACAAATCCCAAGGAAATTGAATAATGATGCACAATTAACACAATAGTTGATGAGTTTGGTGACAAAGTTAATTCATCTAATTGGAAATCCAAATCAAACACTTAGAGTGCATAATCTATAGAGAGTACATGCAAGTTCTATATTAGAAATTCGTATACAAATCTTTCAAGAAAGTGCATAAGAATTCTAACTAGCAACTCACATATAATCGATATACAGTATACAAATAAGGTTTGATCTAGAATTCTCAATTGAGAATTTCAATATGTCCAAACAAATCAACTACTATTTAAGGGAAATTCTCAATAAAATTAAACATTGATACTCATACTATCTTGAAATTTCACTTACATCATCTGCTCTCCTTGATTTGAATCCAAGCAAGAGAACCACTCAATCATAAATGAAAATAAACTTGAACTTGAACTGAAAATTGACATGTTCACAAGATAAATTGAAAAGGAAAGCGAAATTTTTTCTCCTACCAAACAAGATCTAAACTATCTCTCTGCAAAGTTCATCTACTTTCCTTGATCTGAATCTAAGCAAGAGAACTAAACAATCATAGATGACGAGAAACTTAAACTTGATTTGAAAATTTACAAGTTTACAAGAGAAATTGAAAAGGAAAATGAAATTTTCTCTCCTACTAAACAAAATCTAAATTATCTCTCTACAAAAATACTACTCTATCTCTAACTGTGTAATGTAATGTCCTCCCCCAAATTCTATACAAATCCTCTCTTTATATAGTACAATTATCTCTCTACAAAAAGCCTTTAAGGCTAATGAAAAATTACAAAGTTTCTGCAAAAACTCGTATGATTTGAATAAGGGCTCGCACCATGTTTCCATACTTAGCCAAATTTTGAAGTTCTAGAGCTGCTCCTCGACTATTGTTCGAACAAGAGTGCGAACAAGGCATAGTTCTAACCCATGTTCACACCAATTCCTCGTGTCTTAGAAAAATTTCACACTTCAAAGTTGAGTTACCCACTGTTGTTTGAACAAGAATGCGAACAAGGCATGTTTTGAACCCCTGTTTGCAATATGGCTTGTTACTTAGAAATATTCTGAACCTTAAGGCTTGATTTATCACTGTTATTCAAACAATGGTGCGAATAAGGCATGATTTGAACCCCTGTTTGCACCACTCCGTGCTTTAGACAACTTTGGAGTTGAAGTATTGTTTGAACCCTTGTTTACACTATCTTCACCATACTTCATTTCTTTTTTCTTTTGAGCTTTTTTCCTTCCTCTTTTTGCTTATCATTCATATGGGACTTTCCACTTGTATTTTTATATTGATTTGGCCTCCAATTGGCATGAATTAATTCTTAAAAATCGCATGCAACACCAAACACAAGTATAGATGGAAAATATACAATAAAACCAAGTTTTTAGTGAATGTATTTATGTAATTAGCACATTAAAAAGGTGAATAAGTGTACAATTTTATGTGCTAATTAGACATGACCTAATATTATCTATTTTTACTATTGGATTATTGTACTCTTATTTGTGTAACCAGGGGTATAGGTCTCGGACTTATTATATCTTCGAGATTGTGAATGATGATGTTTATTATGACTATGTATGCCTTGGATTGTATCCTCGAGCTTTGAAGCTGGATTATAATTTTATGATGTCATCTATTATTATTTTAATATAGGAATGAGGGATGTATGATAGATGCTCTGATTTTTATTAATTGATTTGACTTGATCATGTTTTATTTATTTGAGTTAGTTTTCATATTCCCATGCCGTCTATCCCGGACCATGAGTTTAGGGGCACAATAAGTCTCCAGTGGAGTCACTAAGTGTCATAACCAGGTCCCTGTATGATGGGCTATAGGCTTTCTAATCACAACCTAGGCATTTATAATCACCTAAAACATATGAAATAGGTGAACAATGTATTTTTGTTTTGAAATCTTATCATAGAGATATGGAGTCACCTGACAATTTCAAAATGGATTGTCAAGGCACCTGAGTTTTAGTTCTTGATTTAAAATTTTTTTGATTTATGTTTTGAATATATGACAAAGGTCCTGTTTTAGTAATTCTTAACAAATCTATGGAATCAGAGAAATGTCTCCAGGGGTTCGATTGTGCATAGGAATTGTCATGCTTAGGTATCTAGGGATATCCAAACTCTCTTTACACTATTCGCATGTCATAATCTCATAATAATCATCCGATTTAAGAATAATTAACATATAATATCCCAAATGTATGAAAAATACATGTGAATGTAACGTAAGGTTGTTGAGAGTTGTAGTGTTGCCTAAGTATCGCACAAAAAATCCAGCCAATCGTAATTCATGTAACTGTAATGTAATGGTTCCTAGTGGGTTCTATATGATGGGTTTGGCCTAATAGGCTATTAAAGGCTAATCTTCATGTAATCCACTATGATATCTATA
>QLOD02000001.1:22201169-22214124 GCA_003260245.2 Sideroxylon spinosum | reverse complement strand
GTCGTATTACCGAAAATTTAGGACTCTGGAGGAAAATGTTGGTGGAGAATTTGTCATTGGACGAGTTTCAATTTTTTTAGCAGTTGACACGTGAACTGACACCACGCTTTCCCTGTCAATCCAGCCATGATCCAACCATTAGCAGTATAAAGATGGACGGTTGACCACCGTCCATTTCAACGGTGGGCCCAGGGCAACTAGGTCATTGTTGGGTGGGTTCTGGTATATTTTAACGTAGAATTTGATACCTCATGTATTTACTGCCTGTACCATGTCAATAGAAGGCTTCACATTGCCACAGGAGGATGGTAGAACTTATCAAACCCTTGTTGGGCCATTTTTCGTTTTTCTTTCTTTTTTAAATGCTCATTTTTCATGGATCCCGGCCGATTTCGGCCTACAGATCTCAATTGATGTGTGGAACTTCCATTTTTTTTTTTGTTTTTTTTGTTTTGGGTGGGGTTTTTTTTTGTTATATAGGTTGATGGAGGATCGTCTATTCATTGTTAATACAAAGTTTTCTTTATAGTTTCTTGAAGCAAAAAAAATAACAATAAATGCATTGGAAAAAATTCATACAACTATTGAGTCTCACTGATGAATTAGAAATTTCGTACCTTTAGTCATTGTCAAGATCCAGGATTGAAAAAGACAATCCTGTATGTCACTGATACTGGTGTGGTGCCTTCCAACGATTCTTCGACGATCAAGTCAGTAGTGCGGATCAAATTTGATAAAGTGACGGTAGGATAGAAAATCGCTTACTTTAATATGCCTTCAACCTTCATTTATATAACCCTTCCGTTAGCTTTGGAAGATGTCCCGATAAAAGAGGACGTTCTCTGATTTGTCGCAATTCCCTTATTTGGATAAGGAAGCGACGATATTTGCATCAATCTTCGGATTAATTGCTATGTAGAGATGATTTCGTATCAATAATTGCCGTGCGGATCACGGGATTTGATCATGGAACTTCCCATGTCCTTTGTGGTCAGACTGGCCTTAGATTGCCCTGATGTTGAGATCAGCTTGGCTTATCCTAATCCCGAGCTTGGCATGTGTGGTAAGATCTCATGTTTGACTTAGCTTTGCTTGATCCCTCGGACTGCTTGATCGGCTAACTCGGAAGATTCACAACTCTCTTTAGCTGTCTGAGGGTATTTGTGTCTTTCGAGTCGAGTTCAGAAATCTTCCTCATCAATTGCCCTCGATTCCTTAAGTCTCGCTACAGGCCTAAGGGAATCTTCTGATTGGACCGTACATATTTAATGCGTGCAATAAATGTTTGTCAGTAATCATCACACCCGTGTGCCAAAGGGTCATGTCTCTTCGTCTCCCTGCCAAGTGTAGATGGGGGATAAGCTCTTCAATTTTTGATACGAATTGTTCATTTTTGTGGTTTGCCTAGTGGCTTTACCCATGCCGCCCATTCAAATCTTTTTTCCTATAAATTTTGCCTCTATCTTCGTCTTTATACTTTTCTCTTTTCAAGCTTTCTCCACCGTTTTTGCCTTCTAAAAGCTTCTGCAAGTTCTTCATCCTGGTATGCCCTCTCTTTATTTGCCTTTCTTTTTCATGCTTTGGTTCCTTTGTTGTTCCATTTGGTATTATCAGAAAGAGGGAAAACTCCCCCGATATCATAGGATTCGTAGATGATCCAGATCTTCTTAAGTCTATGCCACCCTTCTAATTTTGAGTATTATATTGACAAATTACAAGATTTGGTCACTTTCGAGAACATGGCTGTCTGCCAAAGAATGATTTTCCCTGAGACGACTGACGATCCTATTCCAGTGGGACTTGGTGCCCCCAATCCTTCCTCCAGTTACGGTATCGAATCTTCTTCTATTGATCCCGTTCTCCATCGTGAGGAGCCTTCTACATCTGGAAGGGAAAACCTTAACCTAGATTAGGCGGTGATCCATTCAGTGTTTGGAAAATCTAAACTTAAAAGGATTTGAAGTCCTTCCAAGCCCCAAAGCAATTATCGTACCGGTGGCCTGCTCTTGAGGACACGGCTTGCTCTCGGACCATGCCTAGAGTCATCACTGTTTATGAGGTGGCTATGTCGAGCGGGTTTTGGTTCCTTTTCGTCCGATTGATTAAGGAGATCTTGTCTCGACTGGGCTTGAATCTGACCCAGCTCACGCCAAATGGCTGGAAGATCCTGGTTGGCTGTGTGTTTCTCTGAAGGTCAGTCGTTGTCGTACATATCATAGCAGATGAGTTCCTCCACTGTTATGAGGCTGTAGAAGCCGACTGGGGATGGTATTATTTCATTGCTTAGGCGAAGAAGTTTAACCTCGCAGTCGGTTACCCTTCATCTGTCAAGTATTGGAAGGAGAATTTATTTTTCATGTTCGGCAATAGCTAGGAGTTCTGCCCTTAGGAGTTAGAAGATGACAAGACTATCCGTTGCCCCCTTGCTTGGTGTCAACTTCGTGAGGAGGGTACGTTAATTTCTTGAACTGATGTCCAACTCAGTCTTTTCTTTTTCCACATAACTTATCTTTTGTTATTGACTTTTCCAGCCAAGGCCCAGTCCCATTTGTTTATCGAGTAGGAGGAAAGGATTGAGTTGATTAGGGTACATCTCGATCGTCACTTCCGTCTCCTCATATTAGTAGAGAATTTTCGTGGCCCTGAATCAAGTTCAAAAGCCCTTTAGCTTGAACGTGAGAGGAGTCAGTTTTTCACTGTTGATGTCTTCTACTATTTTGTATGCTGCTAACACATTTTGTTCTCCTTTGCAAATATTGATATCATTGTTTCCGATTTTCTGAGCTCTAGAAGCATGAAGTTTAATAAAGACAAATATAAAGCTCGGGGAGGAAACCATCCTCCCCCTCGGAATCTAGGTTTCGAAAGAAAAAAAAGCTGGCAAATACTCGCACCTTCCAAAAATGGGTTCCTAAGGTTGACCCTCAGGACAGGGAGCAAATATTGACTCTTCTTTCTGAGGGTCTGACCTCCGACGTCACTGCGACAGGCGAAGGGGCTGGTCTTTCTACGGCCCAACCCACCGAGATCATTCCTCCATCCTCCTCTGAGTCTAGCTAAGCCCCAAACCTGGTGGATGATGTTTGGCTCACCGTGAAGAGAATGGAGAGTAGCATTAAGCTTGATGACCTGGCACATTCTCAAGATATCCTTCCTAATCGACTCACAAAGAGCATAGCTCATGACCTAGCAAAGTTATTATTCTACATCTCTATCTTTATGCTCTTAAGTTCGTTTCCTTACATTTGTTTTACTATTTCAGGTCCTGCTCTTCATCTTTGAGCTCGGCATTAGGTACGTGGAGAGCAATCGAAGTTTCAAATAAGAATACAAAAAATGTGAGCTCCTCAGCATCAAGGTGTCTGAGCTTGAGGTTACATTGTAGGAGGCCCGAGCTAAAGTCGAGGTTGTAGGGGTTGATTTGACAATGGCCCTAAATGCTCGTGACGAGGCGGTCTCTAAAGCCGAGGGGTTGACGGCTTCTCTAGCTATGGAGTCTGGTTTGAAGCAGTAGGCCATTGAGTTTGAACGATAAAGGCAATGGAGGCCTTCAAGAACTGGGTTAAGGGCCAAGATTGGCTGGCCAAAACTTACCAAAAGGGCTTTGAGGATGCCAAAAAGAAGATCCTCAAGCTCTATCCTGACTTGGACCTTTTGTTAGTTCTGGCCCTGGACGGTGCTGACCAAGATTAGTTTTCTCAAAGCTTGGGTCACCAAGGAGGCGAAGTGCATTACTGATCAATTCATCATCATTCCTTCCCTTTTTTATTGTAATCTTTCTAACTTTTGATTGGTCTTAGGGCATTTTGTAAATATACAAGCTCTTTATGTTTTGTGACAGCTTTATTTTGCTTTTCATCTTTGCATTGAATGTTATTTAATTAACTGTCCACATTACCTAGGTCTGACTTCAGTCAGGTTGCACCCTCGATCAAGTATTTCAACGAGCTCCCTTAGTAGCATGATTGTAATAGATCAGTTTTGGTTGGGTCGTGTTGGTCAGTCATTTAATCACGAGAATTCTATGACAGCAAATTTAGGTTTTTACTGTCAATCTACCCCTTAGACACTCTTGGCCAAGCAGGTATTTTTCCACTATCAATCGGTCGCTCTTGGACTGATCGAGTTGTGGATCTATCCCTTAGACTCTCTTGGTCTAGCGAACAACTTTTCCTCTATCGGTTGGTCGTTTTTGGATTGATGGAGTTGTCGATTTACCCCTTATGCTCTCTTGGCTTAATGGGTAGTTTTCCTTATCATCGATTGGTCGTTCTCAGACCAACCAAGCTGTTGATCTGCCCCTTAGGCTCTTTGGTCTAACGGGTCGTTTTCCTCTATCGGTCGGTTGTTCTCGGATCAATCGAGCTGTCGATCTACCTATTAGGCTCTCATGGCCTAGCATGTAGTTTTTCTCTACTGATCCATCGCTCTCGGATTGATCAAGTTATCAATTTGCCCCTTAGGCTCTCTTAGTTTATCGGGTAATTATCCTGCATCTGTCGACAGCTCTTGAATCAACCGAGCTGTCGATCTGCCTCTTAGGCTCTCTTGGCCTAGTGGACAGCTTTTCGTTAATCAGTCACTCTTGGACTGCCCTTTTTGTTGATGCAATTGATCAGATGGACGAATGTAATAATATGTCGAAAAAATCTTAAGACACCATTAAATATAAAAGAGGCAAAATTCTTGTCATAACTAAAAAGGAAATAAACAATTGGATTTTAAGTATAGTAAAACTTCAGGTGTTCTTCATGTCGTGGGTGAGGTAGAATGTTCCCTTTACAGTCATTAAGCCAGTAGGTCTCTCCCCTTATGTACGAGACTACTATATAAGGCTCTTTCTAATTCGGTCCAAGCTTTCCTTTTTAGGCGCTCCTTATTGATTGGTTTATCCGTTTGAGGACAAGGTCTCCAGCCCTGAAGTTCCTTAGTCCGACACTTCTGCCATGGTACTATCTTATATTTTGCTGATAGGCGACTGCTCGAAGGGCTACAAGGCAGTCTGTAGCTTTTTTTTTTCCTCCAGCAAATCTAAGTCAATCTTAATGACTCTTTGTTTTCTTTCGGATTATAAAGCTCGACCCTTGGACTGGGTAAACCGATCTCGATAGAGATTACTATTTTCATATCATAGGTAAAGGAGAATGGGATGTGTCCGGTAGGTGTCCTCTTAGTTGTCCTATAGGTACACAGTATGCTCGATAGTTCATCCGTTCATAACCCTTTTGCTTTCTTAAGTCTAGTCTTGATGATCTTCAAGAAGGCTCTGTTGGTCACTTCCATCTAATCATTGGCTTGAGGATGCTCGGGAGATAAATGGTGGTGATTGATATCGAGTTGCTCGCAGAGTTCATGGAGTTGTTGGCCTTCAAACTGCCTACCATTGTTAGTTTTCACCACCCTCGGAATTCCAAATATGCAAACTATCCTTTGCCATAAGAACTTCATGTTCTGTTCCATTATGCTCGGCAGAGCCTCAGCCTTGGCCCATTTGGTAAAGTAGTCGATGGTTACCACAGTAGACTTCTTTTGACCTTTTCCTTATGGGAAGGGATCAATAATGTTGATTCCCCTATTGAGTAAAGGGACAGGGGCTCTGAATTGGTGTCGACTCTTGGGTAGGTAACCTTGGGATAGAAACTTGGCACGTTTCTTCACTAGGTTTTGAGTATCTTTTATGATGGTTGGTCAGTAATATGCCGCTTGCAAGACCTTGGCTAGCATCTTCCAGTCTGAATGGTTTCTATAGACCCCTTCGTGAATCTCCCTTAAGATGAAGTCTACTTCTTCCTTGTTTGCACATCGAAGTATCGACATAGTATATCGTTTTCTATAAAGTACACCATCGACCAACGCGTACTTGGCTGCTCGGTACTAGACCTTTCTTCGTTCATTCTGATCTTTTGGGAGTAGTCCTTTTTTTGGATAATCTTTGATTGGTTTTGCCCATACAACTTTCAACATCGGTCGTTCGGATGCTTGGAGAATCCAACATTTTCGTTGACATGTTCGGGCTCTACTCTTTTGAGACAGCTATCATAGCTAGTAGATCAGCCTTCTCATTATCCAGATCCAGCCTGGGGATTATTTTTTAGCCAGATTTTTGGTCAACTGATAGTATTCCGTCATACTCTATTCTTTGGCCTCATATTCCCCTTGTACTTTCTCCATTACAAGTTGAGAGTCACTCCGTATTATTATCTGATCTGCTCCCATTCTCTGAGCTATCTAAAGGTTGGCTATCAAGGCCTCATATTCCACTTTGTTGTTGGAGGTTGGGAAGTTAAACCGTAAGGCGTATCCAACCTTATGACTTTCTGGGGAGACCAGCACAACACTCGCTCTGCTCGTCTTTTGGATGGATGATTCATCTACATTCAACAACCATACTTAATCGAAAATCTCTTCCTAAGAAAAAGCTTCAGGTGTCGTAAATTTAGCAATGAAATCAGCAGCTATTTGTCCTTTGATTACTAGTCTCGGCATGTATTGTATATTGAACTGGCTGAGTTTAACGGACCATTTAACCAACCTTCCTGATGTCTTTGTTTTATGCAAAACGTTCTTCAAGGGCTGATCGGTCAGCACTACAATGGTGTGACCTTAAAAGTATGCCCTGGATATTTGAATGGTGGCTACTAAGGCAAAGGTAAGTAGCTCCATTCTCGGGTAGTGCTCTTCTGCCCCTCTTAGTTCTCGGCTAATGTATTATATAGGTTTTTGTACCCCGTCTTTTTTTTTTTTTTCACCAAAGCTGAGCTGACCACTGTTGTCGACACTGTTAGCTAGATTTAGAGTTGCTCTCTGAGGGTGGTCCTACTAAACAAATGGATTGCCCTTAAGTAACGCTTCATCTGCTGAAAGACCTCCTGGCACTCGACGTTCTATTTAAAGGCCTTCCTTAGGATCTTAAAAAATAGGAGGCATTTGTCCGAGAATCTTGAGATAAATCATTTAAGAGCGGCGATACATCCTACTAGGTTTTGTAACTCCTTAGTGTCTGGGGGATTGCATCTCTAGATTTGCCTGGGTCATTTCGGGGTTTGCTTCAGTACCTCGACTAGACCATAAACCCTAGAAACTTTCCAAAGGCCACCCCGAAAGTGTATTTCGCTGGGTTCAATTTCATTTGGAACTTTTTGAGCATGTTAATGTCTTCTTCAGATTGGCAACATGGTCAGCGGTTCGTTTGCTCTTTACTAGCATGTTGTCCATAAACTTTCATATTCTGTCCGATTTGTGACTTGAACATCGGATTAATTAGTCTCTGGTATGTTGCTCAGGTGTTTTTTAGGCCAAATTGCATGACTTCGTAGTAGTATAAACCTTGATCAGTGATGAAGGCTGTATACTCATGATCGTGCTCGGCCATCCTGATCTGGTTATAGCCTAAAAATGCATCCATAAAAAATAATACTTGCTAGTCAGTTGTTGAATTCCCCAACAGATCGATTACAAGGAGCGGAAAGCTATCTTTGGGACATGCTTTATTTAGGTTTGAGAAGTCTACACACATCCTCTATTTCTTGTTGGACTTCTTGACCATCACTGCATTAGAGAGCCAGGAAGGGTAGTGTACCTCTGATGAATTCAGCCTTGAACAGTTTCTCCACTTCTTCGGCTATTGCCTCATTGCGCTCTATGGCAAAGATTATTCTCTTTTGCTTGATTATTCGGGCCCCTAAAGAAATGTTGAGACGATGAGCCATCACCTTGGTGTCAATACCTGGCATGTCCTCGTGAGACTAGGCAAACACATATGAATTCTGCTTTAAGAATTGCTTGAGCTCTTTCTTTTGAGGGTCGGCCATTGAGGCTCCAATTTTAGGGGTTCTCCTAAGCTCTGGATCCCTTGTTACGATCTCCTCGAGATCGTCATCTAGCTCCCAGCTTCTTACATTTTTTCCGTCCCTTACCTCTAGCTCTTCTACAATCAGGGCTTCTCGCTTGACATCTCCTCTAATTTCCCTTATCATAACCAACCTTGTGTTCAGTAGAGAATTTGAGCCGAAGGTGGTATGTCGAGGCAATTGCTCTGAATTGGTTAAGAGATATCCTATCGCGTATGGCATTACAGGCTGAGAGGCAGTCAGCCTCAGGAAGCTTATCATCTTTGTCACTTGTTCTAGCTCGGTCCCTAAGGTGATTGGGAGGGTGATGGATTCAATTTGCTCTTTGCGTTCTCTCGTGAAGCCAATCAATAGTGAACAGACCAGATGTAGTTTCTCCGTTCCTATGTTCATTTTTTCAAATGCCCTCTAGTAAAGGATATTTGCCGAGCTCCCGTTGTTAACCAATATTCTCTAAGTCTGAAAATTAATTACAATGGTCGATTTGACTAGGGGATCGTCGTGTGGGTGACTAAGCCTTAAAGCCTCTTCCTCGGTGAAGGTGATAGGTATTGACTCCCTTTTTACCCTTTTCATCGGTTATTCTGTACCCATCAATTCCTGATTCTTTTGGATCTCTTTGACGTATTTCTTCCGAGTTGAGGAAGAATCGCTCTTTCTTGCAAATCCTCCCGAGATAACCCTAATCTTTCCCAATGGTTGTTGGGCCTGTTGCCCTCTGTTGGGGCTCCTCCTTGGCAAGGTCCTCCGCGGTGGGCTCCTTCGGCCATCTTACTAGTCTTTCTGCTACCTAGCCACAAATCAGCTATCCTTACCCTTCCTAATGAGCTCATCGATTAGTTTCTTAAGATCAAAGCACTCTTCCGTGTCTTGCCTGTGGTTTCGGTGGTATAGATAATACTTGGACCTTTTCCTCGATCAAGGCGGCGCCTTCAACTCCTTTGGCCATCTGAAGTCTAGGTCATTTTTATAGCAATCTGAAGTCCTGGTCATTTTTATATCATAGAACGCTTGCTCTATTCGCGAGTTTAATGGGGGTGAAGTCATTTGGGGGGCTCGTAAACCTGTCCCTTCTGTCTCCCGATCGACCTTCAAGCTCGGAAGTCTTGGATGCTTTCAATTCCTTAACATTCTTATGATCGCTTTGACGTTTCTTTTCCGATCTGGGGGTCAATGTCTCTGTTTCTCGTCGGACCTTCATCACATTCTCCATATTCATATGCTTATGAGCTCTGGACATCAACTCGGTGATTGTTGCTGGGGGTTTCTTGGCCAGGAAAAGGTAAACCATCTAGGTTTAAACCATTCATGAAGGCGGAGAGTGCTACCTTTTCGCTAACTTCATCAACTTCCAGCATCTCTTGGTTGAACCAATTGATGTACTCCCTAAGGTATTTGTCCTTTCCCTGTCTGACCATTAATAGGTGAGTTGGTGGTTTCCTCTGACATTGCGCTCCAAAGAAGTGTGAAGCAAACAACTTGCTTAGCTGCTTAAAATTTTCGATGGATCCAAGGTGATCTTGTTGAAACAAGCACGTGTCGGCCCTTCAGTGTGATGGAGAATAAATGCACTTAATCTCATCAGGCATTGCTCGGGGATGCATTGCCGAGTTGTACGTATCCAGGTGGTCCATCAGATTCGTCTAACCATTGTATAGTTCTATCGTTATCATCTTGAACTTTAGTGGCAAATGGCATCTTTTTACCGTAGGGGTAAAAGGAGCTCCTGTATCGCTCTGAACCTTTGCTCGACCATCCTTGTGTTCTCCGTTCTCTCCGGCTCTATAATTACACGGCGTGGAACAATTTCACTCTGAGCCCCATCGTCTATAGCAATTCTGTTCCTTATTGGAGGATTGGGTCAACCATCATTCTCTCCTATTATTCTTCTACCTCCATCACCATGGACCACCCCACCGTTGCTTACATCATGGGCCGAGAGGTCTCGTCGCAATGGCGGAGGCGGTACGGGTGTGATACGCTTAACTCGATCTATGATGGTCTGTAGGGTTGTAGCCATACCTACAAACTATCTCTTTATCGTGGCAGTCTGTTCCTCACATTGGTTCTGATTCTCTAATGATGAGGATGATTGGCTCTGATAAGTTTGAATGTCGGATCTAGTTTGGACCATGAAAATTGAAACAAACCCTCGTTCTCACAGACAGTGTCAATTGATGATTTCGAAATTATGTACCTTTAATTCTTGCCAAGATCCAGGGTTGAAAAAGACAATCCTGTACGTTATTGACACAAATGTAGTGCCTATAAACGATTCTCCGACAATCAAATCAGTAGTGCGGATCAAATTTGACAAAGTAAATACAGGATGGAAAATTGCTTTCTTTGATATTCCTCCAACCTCCATTTATATAGCCCTTCCGTTGGTTTTGGAAGATGTCCTGATAAAAGGGGTGCTATTTGATTTGACTCAATTCTCTTATCTGGATAAGGAAGTAACGATATTTGCATTAATCTTCGGATTAATTGCTGTGTAGAGATGATTTCGTATCAACAACTGCCATGCGGATCACGGGATTTGATCATGAGACTTCCCGCATACTTTGTGGTCAGACTAGCCTTGGATTGCCCTGATGATGAGATTAGCCTGGCTTGTCCTAATCCCGAGCTCAGCATGTCTAGTCAAATCTCATGTTTGACTTAGCTCTGCTTAATCTCTCAGACCAATCGCTCAGCTAACTCGGAAGATCTACGACTCTCTTTAGTTGTCTAATAGTATTTATCTTTTGAGTTGAGCTTAGAAATCTTCCTTACCATTCACTAATTCTTTATTAAGGTTAGTTTTATGCCAAGGGAAACACAATGCTAAAATAGGATAGAGAAGGGAAAAGGAATCGTTAACGGGCGTTCGCAACTTTCCTCTTTTATTTACATTTCTCGTTTGGAAATGCCCTTATGATGCCCCCAAGAATTAGTTTGTAAGCGAAGAGAATGCTAGTTTTTTATTTAAATTGTATGTAGTAGCCAACGTTGAACCATCCTGCCATTAATCTCTCAACAAATAGAGGGGAAATTATTTATATTCAACGTTCTTTAAATCTCCCCATGCAAGAGCTTTGTTGCCCTTTCTTAGTTGAAGTTAAACCATCTCAAGAAGTAATTGAAGTTGAGGCCTTCTTTGGTTAAGAAAAAAGAAAAATATTTGAAAAAACTACCAATTTTTTTTCTCCTCGTCTTCTATAATTTTTTCCATCAAAAATTGATATTTGTTTTAGAAGTTGTATTTTTCAATTGTGTTAATTGCATTTAAAAAAAATAAAAAATTTCATGTCTGTCTGAATAAAATCTATTTGTTTAGTAAAAAGAGTAAAGAAAAGTTAATTTTTTTTAATTTTTATTTCAATTCATTTTTTAATTTTTTGTTTCAAATGTGATTAAGATGCTTAAAAGTTTCATTTTTTTAAAAAAAAAATTTGATAACAAAGTTATTTAAGACCAAAAAAATTACAATTCCTTTTTTTTTTTTGGTAATAAACGAACCCTTTGAGACTTTGTTTGGATTGAGAAAAACCTTTTGAGATTTTTCGGTATCTCTTTTTTTATTTTATATGATTTTTAAATCAAAATTTAATTTTTTTTAGAAGCGGTGATTTTTAAGTATGTTAATTATATTCGTAAAAGGAACAAAAATTAAAAAATTTACATCCATTTCAATTAAAAAATAAAAAAATTAACTATTTTTTATTTTTTAATCCAAATAAATAATTTTTATTCAAACAATTAAGAAATTTTATTTTTTTGATTGTGATTAACATATTTATAATTTATCATTTCTAAAAGGGTACATAAAATTTAATAAAAAATTCATATAAGACTTAATAAAATTATCAATTTTTTTTTTTAACTTTTTTTTTTAATCCGAACAAACTCAGTACGGTGATGGACCACGTACTAATAAAAATCTTATCTCTATATCCAATCACAGATTTTGATTAAATGCAAGGATGGGACACTTTGTTGGAATTTTCTGTAGGGGGAGGGCCTAGTACTCTCTTCATGCCAGCTGGTGGTGGTACTTTAGCGAAGCGTACGTGAGTAATCTAATAAAGCCTGGAACCACAAGTGCGAATGAATGTCTGAGTTTTAAGTTGTTAGGTTGGGTAATATAATCAAAATTTATTAATTTTTATAAAATTATTAATATTTTTTAATTATATTTTATTTTATATTATTTTTATGTTAATTTTTTTTATTTTTATAATAATTTTTAATTAATTTTTTTCCAACTAAACATTCCGTGAGCAAGGGAGGGGTTTTTATTGGACACGCAGGATTATAGTTGTATTCTCTCTCCTACTCCTTCTCACCTCTCACAGGCTGTATTTTCAGTCTAGTAGTCATTGTTAAGATAAATGTATCTACGAGGATGATTAAATTCTTTATCTATGACATGTAGCGGGGTCCCAATTCGACCGACTATTTCCTGCATTTAGTAATTAATTTTCAATTTTAGTCTAAGAGAAATGGTGATTTTTTTTAATTATTTTCGCTACCTATTTTGGGTCACTTGAAATTGTAAAAATTAAGATAAAGGGTCCGTTTATCGCGAAGGAAATTTTTGAAAATATCTGAAAATTTTTATAAGTTATTTATTTTTTATCTCACTGTATGAATAACGAACTCACAACTTATCTCATTTTATCTTATTTTTTATCACTTCAAACATACTCAAAATATGATTTAAATGACTTGTTTTAGTGTTTAGGGTTCAACCAATAAACTCTAAATAGATAAATATTAAAAATTCATTGGAACGTATTTTGGTGGAAGAAATCCGTTCGACGGATTTTGACCAAGGTGTGCTGAATTTTTTAGATTTGGATCGATATTATTGTGATTTGTAGAGATTTATTAGAACTATAGAGATTTGTATATATTTATAGAGATTCACGTTGCAAAGAAAATTTTTTTGTAGAGATTTATACAAAAATTTGGCATTTTTTAGTACTCCAAATGCACGCTTTGTTTTTGTGTGCGCTCGTGTAATCAATGGCTTCACAAAGCACGCTCTCTCTCCATTGGATTGATTTTGGAGCTTAGACTCGTTTAATTTATTTACGGGTCAACCAAAGCCATCCGACAAT
>QLOD02000001.1:22146771-22162279 GCA_003260245.2 Sideroxylon spinosum | reverse complement strand
CAGTGCTTGTTTTTGCTTACTTTGTTCCAAGGTATGTGCAGTGCTTGTTTTTGCTTTTTCTCTTCCTACTGTCATTATCTATTTACCTTTTGAAGTTTTAACAATAGTGGTCTCTTAGGTTGTGTTTGGATCAAAAATTTGTCAAGAGAGCCTTTCAATCTTGTTTGGTTTATGGTGGAAAATAAAAAAAAAAAAAAAGCTACGTAGAATTGAAAATTTTAAAATGAATTGATAATTTTTTTATTTTTTATATATTTATTTTTTAATTCACTAAAACAAGTCATACATATAAAATTTTATGTTTCCATTTTTTAACTTTATTTATTTATTTTTCTTCTCTTTCATTTTTTGACCAAATTCTCAACCTAAACACATTCTTAATGGAAAGCTACGATATGTTTGGATGCATTGGGTAATTAGGAGAGGGAGGGGGAGAGTTGTATGGTGTAACGCATGTTAATGTGACAATGTAAATTAAAGTTTCACAGGAATATATTTGGTATTTCACGTTCATGCTTATGGGTGTGTTTGAAATAATATAAATTTGTAAAAGTTAGTCTCATTATTTTTTGTACAGTGAGTAAAAAAATTTAAATTTTATAATTTTGCATTTCATATTTATGGAAATTTGTAAAATTTTGTATTTTTTTTTAATTCCAAGCAATGCCTATATATACTCCCACGAACATTCCCCTCGTTGATAGTCCCCTAAGATGATGTTTGTTTAGAGGAATTGAATAATGGGTTATAAGTAATATCATGGGATAATATGTGGAATTGAATATAATATGAGAGTAATTTTCTATGTGAGATTATTTTTATAGTGTTTAATTGGTGGGATATAAAGTACAATAAAAAATGTGATAGGAAAAAATTTTGAACTTTCAGATTTTCGTGGGAAGCAAATTCAAATGTAAGGTACAAGTAATATTATACCCCTATGGTATTAATTATCCCCCATTTTGGGATATGAAATTCAATTTGGAGTTTTAATATTACAAATCAAGTATAGGATTAAATTCAACTTGATTAAAAATAATAAATTACTTATCCAGTCCCCCATTTATATCTCTCAAATAAACATTGCCTAAGTATGCATTTATATTGCTATGGGAAGTGATAGTTCAGTTAATTCATGCAGCTCCGATGATCCGGTCCGAGTCCGGGTATCTGTTGCTCAACACCGGCGTGGTGTCTGCCAAATAATCTCCGATGATAAAATTAGATCACTTCTCAGGGAATATTGGCAGGGTTTTTGTATATCAAGAATTGCGTACCTCGTTTGCAAGCCATGCCGTGTTTATATATAAATGAACGGGATCCGTCTGAATCTGGTGCATCGGCATGGTATTGAATCATTCCCTTTCATCCATTTAGGTGGTGACACGTGTATTATAGATCTCAATGTTGATTTTAATAATTAGTTATCTAAAACGTTATAGAGCACGTAGCACGGGAGCCGCCGAAAATCACGGGATATGTCAGAATATTAGTTAGGTCACGTGGACATGATCGGTCGGAGGCCAAAGGGAGTGGGAGATCAGTTAAGCCCGATCGGCGTTAAAGCTAAGGGAGGATCGATCGGTCGGGGTAATGGGTCGGTCAGAAGTATGAATTCCTTGGTCGGGTCGGGTACAATAAATCGATCGGGAATATCACCTATCAGATGTCCCCGATTCCTTTGGTTATTGAAAATGGCGGAAGGAATCAAGTCAAATCGAATCAAATAGTACTTTGGATCGGGAAAGTCCTATCATATACATAACCGTCGGCTTGTGCGCGTCTCTTAAATGCGCGCATTAAATGGCAGTTGCGTGGTAGGTGGGCACGCGCGCATTAGCCACCTGAAGCCGCCTGACGTTTCCCGTGCCCGCCACGCGTCAGAATAGTATTGGCATCCGTAAGAATCTGAGAGGGTGCCAGATCTGGACCTTCCAGGTCGTTTTTCCCGCCCGATTTCTAACCGTTGATCTCAACTCCATATTAGTGTAAATATGGCTGTTGTCGTCTTCATTTCTTTCTTTACGCCATTGTTATTTCGCTGAGGATATCGTGCTGTTGCCACTTTCTTACTGCTGGTGAAGCCATTTTAATCGTTCCTTCGCTGTGTCGGTAAGATTTGAAACTTTAATCTACTTCCCCCGTAGCAAAAACTTTCTTCTCCTTCTTCTTATTTTCTGTTATGTTTTGGCTTTTGGCCCAGGTTGCTTACTTTTATGACCAGTGTCGTTGTCTTCTCCAACCCATAGGTTTTGTAGGGAACCCTAGGTTTATCCAATTCACAGTCGGTGGCTTGATTTTTCTTTCCTATTCCCTTCGTATTTCTCAGCTATTTAGGTCTATTGCGATGGGTAGGCCGGAAAGAGTTAACGTCGAAAGTAGTGATGAGTCTGATAATGACGGGCTCGTCTTCAGGAGGCGAAATGCCCCCAGTGCTCCCAGCACCAGCGGACGCCGTGCTGTGGATGAGGAACGCATCGTTAATGCCTTCGACTCTCAAGTAGGGTCGAAACGTTTTCGAGCTGTTGGGGCCGGGGAACGTGAGTACCAATTCAGGCCAAGCGGATTGGGCCGATAATTCTCCCTGGGCGATTGTCAAAATTAATTTCGGATTACCAGTTCCCTCTGACCTCATCTTTAGGGTTCCAGGAGATAGGGAATCGGCCTGTACGGCCAGAGCAGGGGAGATTGTTGTTTACGATGTGGCATTGATCGGGGGGCTGCGCTTTCCACTTCCGAAGTTCATTCGGGAGGTGTTGAGTCGTCTAAATCTGGCAGTGGGTCATATCGTTCCGAACGGATGGAGGATCCTGATAGGGAGTACTGTATTTTGGTAAGCTGCGACCGGTCAGCCCCTATCAGTAGAGGTATTTCTCCATCTGTATAAAATAACGGAAAGGGGCTCGGGCTGGTGGTACTTCTCCGTGAGGAACCCGAAGTTCAACTTGGTGACCAACATGCCCACATTAAATAAAAGATGGAAGGAAAAGTACTTCTTTATACGTGGGAGCACCTAGGAGTTCCAACCTTGGGAGACCAAGGAGGACAAGAAGGTTCGGTTACCACGGATATGGGGGCAACCGACTTTAAGGGGTATACATGATCTCACTTTTAGGGTTTTTGATATCTTTCCTAGGTTTATAGGTCCTGACCTTTCCTATGTTTTTTATAATCAGCTCGAAAGGCTCCAGCCTTGTTCCCGGATCAAAAAGCACTATTGGCCCAGGCCAAAAAACATACAGTCCGAAAGGCCCAATTTCTTATAACCGTAGATAACCTTTCACAATACCTACTTGGGCCTGATCCTTCAAATGAAGCTATCGCTGCCGAGCGTGAGCAGAGTGAGTTCAATATTTATTTCTATGAACATAATACCTTGTCTATTTTTACACTAATAATTATACATGTTATTGATGTGCAGGTAAGACAATACTTGAGGGCCCCGATCGATCGATTGTTCTGACCAATCAATCCGTCGAGAAGGAAGTTGCTCTCCCGGAGGTTCGGTAATTTTTTAGAGAGGCCGGTTATTCAGAGGAATAGATGTTTGATATCACTTACCTCAATCGAGCCAAGAAGAAGGATGCATCAACCGAGGCATAAGGTGCGGTTGTTACTCCTACTCCAAAGAAAGCGAGGACCGCGTAGGTCTCAGCTCCTACTTCTTCCTCCTCCGGAGAAAAAGAGACCTCTGAAGTCTCTACTAAAAAAGATAGGGCTAGGGTGCCGCCTTCTATACCTTTGACCGAGGCTATGGGGTCGGGCTTACAGGCTGGGGCTCCTTCTCGCCAAACACTCCTTTTCAGCAGCAACTTGGCTTGGCAGAAGTTAGTCACCAATGTGACCGACGTCGATCTAGCTGAGATGAGAGGAACTCTCAGCGAACAATTGGCCACTGATCTAAACCACGACTTGTTCAAGGCAAAAAAATTTTATTTATATATTTTATTTATTTTTTTTTTTTTATATCTGATGTTGTCTTCTTTGTACTCAGGGCATGGTCAGGTCTTTTGCCCTTTACAACCGGTTGGCCGATGTTGAGAGGGCCCTAGTGGTCGAGCAGAAGAGAAGGGAGGAAACTCTGATCGAGCTCGAAAAGGCCAAAAATGTCGCCACTGTTGCCCAGGCTGAGAAGGAGGAGATCCTAAAACATGAGCACCTAACAATTGAAGAAAATAAACTTCTGAAGAGTGATCGGGCTCGGTTGGACAAAGAGGTGGGGATTCACCAGAAGAAGATTGAGCTCGAACGAAAGAAGGTATCCGAGCTCAGGAGCGAATTGAAAGATGCCGAACGCAATGCTATTGCCAACTTCATGAAGACTGATGATTTCCAAGCCGTAATCATGCCAGTCTTCATGGAGGGCTTCAAGCATGCTAAGGCAAAGTTCTCTGCCGCGTTCCCTGATCTCGATATTTCTAAGATAGCTGCAGGCCAAGATGACATTTCCTCACCAGCACAGGTCGAGGGAGTAGAAGGGGAAATCGGTGCTACAGCCGAGCAAAACGTCGAGACAGAGTGTGCTGATGGGGCTCCATCGGTTGCCAACACTGAAGCCACTACTTCCGAAAATACTGATGCAGCGGACAAAGACGACACTCCAGTTGGTCTTAACTGAGAGAATCCCATTCCCCCTTAGCCTTTTGTTATATATATATGTATATTTTTTTTTTTTGGTGAACGTAAACTGTCTTGAAGTATTTTGGGAAATATATGAATTTATCTTTTCTGAATGTGATCTTTCTTCTTTTTCCTTCCTGTTATGTTGAATGGACAATGTTGCAGCATTATTGTAGCTTGACAGGATTTTGTTTCATAAATTCAACTGTTGATTTTCTACCTAGCTGTTTGAGTCTATCGAGCAAGGTCATTGCCTCTGCTTGGTCGCGTGAACCGAGCAGGGTCACCATTTTTGGCATTGATCGCGTGAGCCATCTTCTTCTGCTCGGCCATGTGAGCCGAGCAGGTCTTTGCCTCCCTCGGTCGCGTGAACCGAGCAGGATCGCCATTTTTAGTGTTGGTCGCGTGAGCCATCTTCTTCTGCTCGACCACGTGAGCCGAGCAGGTCTTTTCCTCTGCTCGGTCGCGTGAACCGAGAAGAATCTCTGTAGACATCCATTAGCTGCAAGAAGATACTGCAAAAGTAGTCTGAAGTAGAATAAAGTGTTATTGTAAATAATTTGAATAAGTAAAACGACCATATTTTATCACACATAATATCTTCTTAAGTGCTCAGCGTGCCAGGGGTGAGGTAGCTTTTTTCCTTCTATAGTCTTTAACCAATAAGTCCCCTTCCACGTTGATTCCAGCACTTCATATGGTCCTTCCCAATTTGGGCTTAGTTTCCCATCCTGAGGATCTCTTGTAGATTGACTGACCATTTTCAACACTAGATCCCCAGTCTTGAACTCGCGCGGTCTTGCCCTTGAGTTATGGTACTAGCGTATCCTTTGTTGATAGGATGCCATCCTGATGGCAGCTTGAAGTCTTTTTTCCTCCAATAGGTCAGCCTCTGCGTTCATTCTGTGCCTATTTTCTTCTAAACTGAAACCCAATGTCCTTGCACTTGGAAGACCGATCTCAACCGGAATTACTGCTTCAGTCCCATACGTAAGAGAGAACGGTGTCTGACCTGTTGCAATTCTCTCTGTAGTTCGGGCCCATAGGATGCTAGGAAGTTCGTCAGCCCAGAGTCCTTTGGCTTTGTCAAGTTTAGTCTTGATGATCTTCAGTAGAGAACGACTAGTAACTTCTACCTGACCATTAGCTTGAGGGTGTTCAGGGGATGAATAGTGATGGCTGATGCCGAGCTCTTCACACAATTCATTGAACTGCCTTCCTTCAAACTGTTTTCTGTTATCTGTTATCACAACTCGAGGGATACCAAACCTGCAAACTATGTTTTGCCACAAAAATTTCTTCATGTTCTGCTCGGTGATGGTTGGCAAGGCTTCTGCTTCTGCCCACTTAGTGAAGTAGTCGATTGCCACCACTGCAAATTTCCTCTGACCTTTTCCAAGTGGGAGCGGTCCGACAATATCAATTCCCTATTGTGCGAATGGCCAAGGGCTGGGGATTGGGGTTAGCTCTAGAACGGGTTGTCGAGGGACGTTAGCAAACCTTTGGCATTTGTCACATTTCTTAACAAATTCTTGAGTGTCTTTCTCTATGGTCGACCAAAAGTAACCGGCCCTCAGGATTTTCTTAGCCAAGGCTCTGCTTCCCGAGTGATTCCCGTAAACGCCTTCATAAATTTCCTTCATGACATAATTAGCCTCCTGTTTGCCAACACATCATGGGGAACTGTGTCCTCTTTTATACATAACTCCATCCACTGTCAGGTATCGACTTACACGGTATTGAATCTGTCTTGCTTCATTCTTTTCGTTCGGGAGGATTCCGTCTTGCAAATAATCTCTAATTGGTTTGATACAATCAGCATCTTCCTCCACCTGATTGACCTCTGGACTTCGGATGTTTGGCGAATCCAATATTTCAATTGGGACGTCGTGATTATTCTCTCCAGAGGATGCAATTCTGGCTAGTCTGTCAGCTTCTTCATTCTACTCCCTCGGGATTTTTTGTATTTGGGTTCTTAAAAATTTTCTGAGCACACTTTTCGCCAGCTGGTAGTATTCGGTCATATTCTCCCCTCTTGCTTCATACTCCCTTTCCATCTGCTCGACTACCAATTGCAAGTCACTCCGCACTGTGACATGATCGGCCCCCATTCGGCAAGCGAGCCGAAGACCAGCTATCATTGCTTCATATTCTGCCTCATTATTGAAGCGCAAAGCATACTCGATCTTATGGTCATCGGGGGAGACAAGTATTACACCTGCGCCACTGGAGTTTTAGGTAAAGGAACCGTCAACATTGAGAACCCATGTCAGTTTGGCATCGTTATCTTCGGTTGGATTGTTCACATGAGTCGGTAGGGCGGTGAATTCGGCGATGAAATCTGCCGCTGCTTGGCCCTTTATTGCCAACTTAAGGCGGTATTGGATGTCAAATTGACTCAATTCCACCAACCATTTCGTTAATCTCCCAGAGGTTTTAGGCTTGTGCAGAACTTATTTCAGAGGTTGATTGGTCAACACCGTTATAGTGTGAGCCTGAAAATACGCTCTGAGCCGTCGAGCAGATGTCACCAAAGCGAATGCTAGCAACTCTATTTTCGGGTACCTTTCCTCCACTTCTCGGAGGGCCTTACTCATGTAGTAAACCGGCTTCTGCACCCCTTTTTCTTCCTTAACTAGAGCCGAACTCATGGCCGTTGGTGAAACCGAGAGATATAAATAAAGCTCCTCTCCCGCAATTGTTCGGCTGAGGAGTGGAACTGCCCCCAGATACTCCTTCAGTTGCTGAAAGGCACTGTCGCATCCTGCGGTCCATTCAAATGCTTTCCTTAGAACTCTGAAGAAAGGACTGCATTTATCTGTGGACTGGGAGATAAATCTGTTCAGTACGGTTACTCTTCTAGCCAACTTCTGTACCTCCTTGGTTGTTCTGGTTGGTTGCATTTCCATTATGGCTCGGACCTCTTCCAGATTGGCTTCAATCCCTCTGTTTGACACCATAAAACCAAGGAATTTCCTCGAAGCTACGCCAAAGGCACACTTGGCCGGATTTAATTTCATATTGTACTTCCTCAAGGTATCAAAGGTTTCTTGCAAGTCGGACACATGGGAACTGATCTTCTTGCTTTTAACAAGCATGTCATCCACATATACCTCTACATTCATCCCAATTTGCCCCTTAAACATTCTGTTCATTAACCTCTGATATGTTACCCCTGCATTCTTCAGTCCGAATGGCATGACGTTGTAACAATACAACCCTCGGTCGGTGATAAAGGCAGTATGCTCTCGATCATGTTCTGCCATATGTATCTGGTTGTATCCGGAGAAAGCATCCATGAAAGATAACAATTCGTGGCCCACCATTGAGTCCACTAGCTGATCAATTGCTGGTAATGGGAAGCTATCCTTCGGGTAGGCTTTGTTGACATCAGTAAAGTCTACGCACATGCGTTTCCCGTTAGATTTCTTCACCATGACAACATTTGACAGCCATGTTGGGTATTGAACTTCTCAGATAAAATCTACTCTGAGTAGCTCGTCAACCTCTTCGGCTATAGCTTCATTTTGTTCGGGGACGAACGTTCGTCTCTTCTGTTTCACTGGTTTTACGGTCGGTAAAATGTTCAGGTGGTGAGCAGCCACCTTGGTGTCGATCCCTGGCATGTCCTCATGAGACCATGCGAATACGTCAGCGTTCTTCCTTAATAAATCCTTCAGATCTTCCTTTAAATCTCGCGGTGTGGCCGAGCCGATCTTTATTAATCTTGTCTGATCGGGAGTGCCGATCATTACTTCTTTAAGCTTACCCTCAGGCTCTCCCCTCTTTAGCTCTTCGTCGTCTCTGACCTCCAATTCTTCAACAATTAGGGTCTCTTTACCCATTTTTCATTTCAGGGAAGATATGTAGCACTCCCGTGCTACCTTCGGATCACCCTTCACGCATCCCACACTGCTCTCGATTGGGAACTTCACACGTAAGTGGTAAGTAGAGGTGACTGCGCGGAATTGGTTCAGAGAAGTCCTTACTAGGATGGCGTTGTATGCCGAGGGACAATCCACGACGAGAAAATTAATCATCTTTGTGACCTGGTGAGGCTCTTCGCCGAGCGTAACCGGTAAACTTATTGACCCGAGTGGGTTATTCTGTCACCTGTGAACCCCACTAGGGGAGAGGCCATTGGCTGCAGCTTCTCTTTTCCTATTTTCATTTTTTCGAACGCCCCCCAGTATAAGATGTCTACCGAGCTCCCATTGTCCACCAATATTCGCCAAATTTTAAAATTGACGATTATTAAGGAAATGACAAGTGGGTCATCGTGGGGCTGACAGAGCTCGTTCGCTTTTGTCCTCGGTGAACGTTGTAGAATGCTGCTCGGTTCGGGACTTTTTAATCGGTCGATCGGTCCTCATTACTTCTTGACTTCTTAAGGCCTACCAAACGTATTTCTTCCGAGCAGTGGACGATTCTCATCCACCTGCAAACCCTCCAGAGATGACCCTTATTTCTCCAATGGATTGGTTGTTCTGGTGTGCTCGATCGGGGCTTCTCCGATCGGGAGTTCTCGGATTTCTTCGGTCTGGGCTCCTTCGGCCCCCTCTCCTGTTATCGTCTCTTCCAGTAAGGAATCTATTCAGCCGACCTCGTCGGATTAATTATTCTACTTCCATTTTCAGATCAAAGTAGTCATTTGTGTCATGACCATGATCTCTGTGGAATCTATAATACTTCGCTCGAGACCGTTTGTCTAATGGGGTCTTCAATCTTTCCGGCCATTTTAGTGCCGGATCATTCTGAATTTCATAAAAAACATTTTCTAGCCTTGTGTTCAGGGGGTGAATGCCTGATTGGTGTCCGCATATCTCCTAGGGTACCGGTCATTCCTGTCGTCGTATCTCCTGTTTTTGGAGCTTCTGTTGTCCCGAGCGTCAACCTGCTCGTTCGGTCGCTTCTTCTCAGTTTTGGAGCTTCCTGCCTCCTCGTTTTCCTTTCTTGCCGTCATGGCGTCCTCCACATTAATGTATTTCTGAGCTTGGAACATGAGCTCAGCTAAATCATTTGGAGGTTTCTTGACCAGGGAGACCATAAATCTGGGTGTCTGCAGCCCGCTCATGAAGGCCGTGACGACCACCTTGTCATCTGCTTCGTCGACCTCCAATATTTCCTTATTATACCTTCCAACGTAGTCTCTGAGAGACTCTCCCTTCCCTTGCTTAACCGTCAGAAGGTGAGTGATAGGTCTCCTCTGCCTCTGTCCTCTAATGAAGTGGCTCACAAAGAGCTTACTTAACTGGGTGAAATTGGAAATGGTTCCTGTTTTTATCCTTGTGAACCACATCCTTGCAGCTCCTTTAAGGGTGACTGGAAATACTCGACACATTATCTCATCCAGGTATGCGTGTATATGCATAAGGGTCTTGTATGTCTCCAAATGATCCATGGGATCTCGAGTTCTGTCAAAGGAATCAAGCGTTGGTATCTTGAACTTAGATGGTAATGGGCATGCCATTACTTCTTGAGAGAACGGGGACTCAGCTGTCCCGATTAAGTCGTCGATCATATTTGGCACTCTAACGGCCGCCAAAACACCATTCATCTGGGCCTGTATTTCAGCATGCATGGCCCTCATCTGTTCCTCCCAAGGGTTGACAGTGGCGTCTCGAATGCTTGTTGCCTCAGTTCGTGAGGCGTCTGCTTGGGCGCCGGCCCTTCCGCCGGTTGCCATGGTTCTTTCTCTCCTTCTTGACTTTTCCGCCAACCTGTTAGGGAAATCATTTTGCCCCACAACGCCAGCTCTATTTGCCCCGTTTGGTTCTCCATATCCCCCATTTCTCTGGTCTCCGTTTATCTCCATAACTCCGCCGTTATGTGCTCCGTTAACCGGGGGAATCGCGGGGGGCGGTGCATTGACAGGGGCTGCATCAATACGTTGAAGCAGCGCCTGATTTTGGGCCAGCAGGGTTTGCATGACCGCCATCATTTCCCTCATTTGGGTCTCCATGATATGAATTCTTCCTTCATTCTGGTTTTCCATTGCTTCCGTTGGCTGTGATTGAGGTTGAGTGTTTGTACCAGACCTAGTTTGGACCATACAAACTGCTAGAGAAGTCGTTTCCCACAGACGGTGCCAATTGATAGATCAGTTAATTCGTGCAGTTCCGATGATCCGATCTGAGTCCGGGATCTGTTGCTCAACACCGGTGTGGTGCCTGCCAAATAACCTCCGATGATAAAATTAACTCAATTCTCAGGGAATATTGGCAGGGTTTTTGTATATCAAGAATTGCGTACCTCGTTTGCCAGGCATGCCGTGTATATATATAAATGAACGGGATTCGTCTGAATCTGGTGCATCAGCAAGGTATTGAATCATTCCCTTTCATCCATTTAGGTGGTGACACGTGTATTATAGATCCCAATGTTGATTTTAATAATTAGTTATCTGAACTGTTATAGAGCACGTAGCACGGCAGTTGCCGAAAATCACGGGATATGTCAGAATATTAGTTAGATCACGTGGACATGATCGGTTGGAGGCCAAAGGGAGTGGGAGATCAGTTAAGCCCGATCGACGTTAAAACTGAGGGAGGATCGATCGGTTGGGGTAATGGGTCGGTCAGAAGTATGAATTCCTTGGTCGGGTCGGGTATAGTAGGTCGATGGGAATATCACCTATCAGCAAGCAAATAGAGTTAAGTATGAATAAGACAAAGCAAAATTGGACCTTTTACAGCCACTAGACAGAAGGTAAACTTTGAGTCCAGATGCCAGTTATATATATGTCTACAATCCACGAAAAGTTCTGGCTGTGGATACGCCTAAAATTATAGATTATATCATATGTAGCCCTCTTTCTAACTGTAACTAATTACTAAAAAATTAATTTTTTTATATTTAAAAATAAAAAATTATTTTTGTATAAATTTTTTTTTTAATTTTATATTTTTATCCTTTAATGTTTGAAAAAAGTTTAAAATATAAGATAGTAAATTTGAATATTTAAAAAAAAACAAAAAATTAGTAATTGATAGCCTTATCAGCCCTTTTTTTCCCCTAACACAGACCTGACATCAATCAATCTAAAAACTTTTTTGTTTGTTTGTAATAACTTGGTTCAAATAATAAAAAATATTTTTTAGTCATTGGATAACATATTAATTATATCGAATATTAAAATATTTAAAAATAAACTTTTTAATATAAATTAAAATACTATAATAAAAATTTAATTATCAACAAAATTTTAAAATATTTTTAATTAAATATTTCTAAAATAATATTTGAAAATTACATTTAAAAATATTATAATAAAAATTCAACTATTGTAAAAATCAAAGGATCTATATGTGTCATATTAAATTTATATAAAAAAATATTTTCTATTATGACCCGTTTGGATGGAGAGAAATGAAAAGAAAAGAAGAGAAGAGAAAATATTTTAATACTTAACTCGTGTCTGTGACTTTTTTTGGGAAAGAAAAGAAAACAAATGGAAAGAAAAGTTATCAGTTAGTTTTTAAAATTTTTATCTTCCCAAAAGTGGAAAGAAATGGGGAGAAGAGAAAAATTGCTTAATGAAAATTTTAAAATGATACCTTTACCCCTGAAATAAAAAATAAGAAAAAAATTACAAATATGTCCTGGTGTAAATTAAACTTTTTAATTTCATCGTTTTGATAGATTTTTTTATTACTCTTCTGAAATTTCATTCCTTTCTAGTTTTCACAGTCTACATAAGTGTTTTTTTTTTTTTTTCCAATCACGTTTCAAGACTCTGATTTTATCTTTCTTATATAGTGTTTCACAATATATATTTTTTTTCTTTAATAGTAGCGTTTTTTGTTGAAGGTTTGTTTTTTTAAATATTATTTTTATTTTTATACAGTATTTCTAAGTTTATTTATTTCCTTGTTTAATGTGTTGATGCACTAATACTTTATTTGCTAATAATATATAGAGATTCATTTGTTGATAATATAAAAGTATAACAGTAAAATAACAATATACATTTTCTTTTCTTTTCCATTTCTTTTCAACTCAAAAACAAGAAAAAAATAGTACTTATTTTTTTCCACCAAACTCTCAAAGAAATAGAATGAAAATTATTATTATTTCTCTTCTTTTCTTTTTCTCTTAATTAATGTTTTCTTTTCTTTCCTCTCCTAAACTCACAAAGGAAGGGTTATCAAATTCTATTGATAAATTAACTTTTTAATTATTGTTACCGAATTATTATAAAAAAATTTAGACAATCAATATAAAATAAAATAAAATATATTAAATATTAAAATATATAAAAAAATTATTGATATAATTTAAAATATTATAATAAAAACTTAGCTACCAAGAAATTTTAAAAATACTTTAAATAAATATTTCTAAAATATTTAAAAATATAATTTATTAAAATAATTAAAATATTATAATAAAAATTAATTCTGACAACAATCTTTGTTTGTTTATTAAATATTTTAAAACAGATAATAATTTGTCATTATAATTTATTTTTTTATAGTAGAAAATATTTTAAAAAAATTTTAAAACAGATAATAATTTGTCATTATAATTTATTTTTTATAGTAAAAAATATTTTTAAAAGAGTTCAAAGAGGATAATTTAATCGTAAGTTTTATTATATAAAAATAACGAATGTTTTATAAACAGAATTTTTTAAAAATATTCAATTTGTAATTGTTTATTATTTAAATGAAAATTTAGTTCAATCAACTTATAAAATTATTTTTTATTTTTATCATAAGAAATTGAAGTATTACTTCAAATATTCAAGTAGGCTAGCGATTATTTATTATAATAATTATTTTTATAGCAATTATCTAATTTTCTTACAATAATCAAGTAAAAACTAATAAAAAATTAAAAAAATAATTTATCAATAAAATTTATTTTTTTATAATAGAAAGTATTTTTTATATGGGGTTCAATGAGACATATGGAGATTCTCATAGTTGAATTTTTATTTTAATATTTTTAATTATATTGACAAATACTATTTTTAAAAATATATTGATGGCCGAATTTTTATTATAGTATTTTAAAATTTATATTAAAAAATTTATTTTTAAATCTTTTAATATTCAATCTAATTAATATATTATTCAATAAATAAAAATATTTTTATTATTTGAACTGCATTCTTAAAAAAAAATTCTTGAAAAAAACAATTGTTGGATTAATTGACGTCAGAGTTTGTGTTTGAAAAAAAAAAGTTGGTAGATCGACTATCAATTATTATTTTTTTGATTTTTTTAATAATTAAATTTGTTATCTTATATTTTAATTTTTTTAAATATAAAAAGATAAAAATATCAAATTGATAAAAAAAATAAAATATAATTGCTAAACGTGTCAAAAACTTTTATGCAGTGGCGTTTGGAAAACCCAAAGGCGCAATGCAATTTGGGAAACCAAACTTCATTGATTTTTTATTTTTATTTTATTTTTATTGTTACAAATACTGAATATGGTGGCGTCACTTTTACACCATTATTTTATTATTATTATTATTTTTTTTCCCACCCAAACACCACAATTAGAATGGAATGGTTCATCGTTGGCATAAGCGTGGTCTTTTTCGGCGATGTTTGCTTCATCGCCATTGAAGGTACTTGCAAAGTCCGAAACTTCGTAGTCTCGTCCAAACAAGCCCCCAGTAACCCCCACTTCCAGTTTGGGTTTCCATTTGGGATTTCAAGCTTCAAGAAACCCCCGAAAATGGCGATTCGTGGTTCCCAGATCTGTTCTTTGTTAGTTGTTATAGTTTTGGGAATTGGGTTGGGTTCGAATTTGAGCTTTGGGCACGAGGGTCACCACTCTGATTCCTGTTCGTTACCTGTCCAAGAGGCTGATGCTTATCACCACTGTGATCACAAACACCACCACCATCACCATGGTAGTCATCATCATCATCATCATCAGGAGAAAATGGTTGCATCAAAGAAGCTGCCAGAGGAATTGGCTGAGGAGGAGGATCTGAAACTGGGCGGTTTTAGGTCCCTCCAAGGTCACGAGCATGACCACCACCATCATCGGGAACATGGTGCTCCCGCGCTTTCTGGTGTCGGTAATTTATTGACCTTTGTGCTAAGTTTATTTCATTTCAACGTTGATTTTCTTGTGTTTGTGCTTTGCTCGGTTGGGTTTTTGAAACCGCCACTAGGCAATCCGCCTGCTCTCAATGCATTGCTGTTGAGAAAATTTATTTTATCGTATTTTTTTTTTTGTGTGTATATGTTTGGTGCTGTTTGATTTACCATATATCAATGGAACATAAGGCAAATATATGGCAACAAATTGGTGCATTTTTTTTGTGACATTAGTATCTTGTTTTAAACCCCGCCTATGTTAACATAGGCTCGATATAGTCGGTTCCAAACTCGGATAAAGGAGAAGCGTTGTGCGTTAGGTAGCCGACAACCAGCACAATATTTAGTTGGATTTGTTTTCATAGATTTGAGACCTATTGAAATTTCGTGAGGGTGTCCCTTGCTTAGCAACGCACTGTATGGTCAGTGTATAGTGATAAATGAGTAAGGACCGCTGTATCGGTGCCCGGGTGCAGTGTTAAATAGGCAAGGATCCTCACTTTCCTAGACGAGTGAGGGGGCAAAGAAGCTAGTCCAAAATAGAAGGTTAAGATTAGGTACTTGGAACATTGGAAGCCTAACTGGAAAACTTATGGAAGTGGTGGATACAATGGAAAGGAGACGTATCTCAATTGCTTATTTGCAAGAGACAAGGTGGGTGGGACAGAAAGCTAAAGAGATTGAGAGGATTGGGTATAAATTATAGTATACGGGACTTAATAAATCGAGGAATGGGATCGGCATAGAGGTAAGCAAGGAGCTAAAGGAAGATATAGTTAATGTAAAACGCTCTGGAGATAGGATTATTGCGATTAAGTTAGTGT
>QLOD02000001.1:22128436-22143102 GCA_003260245.2 Sideroxylon spinosum | reverse complement strand
ATCGTTGATTATAAATATAATGGTAGAGTAGGAGACCAATTAAGTCTCTGAATTATTCCTTACCAATTTCTCAACAAGAACCAAACAAACCAAGCCATGCTAAACTGATTTTATCATTTCTACACGCCAAAACCTGTGCATAAGTTTGGGTGTTGTTAGGTTATTAGTTCCATTGGTTCTTTGTTCACCCCTAGTTTGAAGATGCTACTATCTTCATGCGCTTAATTTATGAATTTGTAGGAATGCGTGTTCTTTGTATCACCATGTTTACGTATATTTGTAGTGTGATTTTGTCAAATGGATTGTTTCTAGCCTAAGAACCATGGACACTGACATGAAATGGATGCGCCAAGTCAGCGATTTTTAAAAAATGCTGGACACTACACGATTGGAAGTTGACAAAAATATATATTTCATATATTATATATCTTTTGAATTTAATACTTTACTCAAATACAGTATAAATAGTACAATATAACACTAAATAAAATTATAAATCATGTATTTCATAATTTAAAAGTCAACAGAGAAGTCACGTGGTAATTGCATTCCATCCAAAATGATGACTAACACTTCGTTTTACATTTCAAACAAACAAAAAAAGGAAAATCATTTTAACAAAGCATTGTTTCATGAATCCATAAATTAAATTATCATTACATTATATCAAATCATCCAATTATAAAATTCACAAAAAGTCCAAAACAAGTCTGTAACACATGTCCAAGGTGAGTTTGCCTTGTGTTGTAGTCTTTCATGAGTTTGACGCATAAATGGCACTATTGATAGTGAGTCCATGCTCTCTAGTTTCTAGCTATTTGATGTTTTTATTATTAATCCTTTTTGCAGTTATATTTTTGAATTGCTGCTTTGAAAGTCTGAAACTAACTAGAGAAATTGTGATTCATCTTTGTCTATGTTGTAGAAAAATCATTAGAAAATGCACGTCGCTGGAATATCATTAGGAACGAATGTTGTAGAAAAATTATTGAAAGAGTGAACTGAAAAGGAGATTAAAAGAAAAAAAATGCTTATTTGTTTTATTGCCTTAATCCATCTCATTTTTTGTTTCATTTGGCAGGTCTTTGGATTCATGCAATGGGGTGCTCACTGTTGGTGAGCATGGCTTCCCTCATTTGCTTGATAATTTTGCCTTCAATATTTAGTAAGTAGCGTAGGTTGACATGCCCGTATTCTTTATCTGGACTTCAGCAGTTGTTTTGGCTGAAATTTCCTTCTATCGAAGATGCCACTTCATACACAAATTTTAACTTTTCTGAGTTATTTCAGTTCAAGGAAAACCATCGAAGGCAGTTGTTGATTCATTGGCTGTATTTGGGGTCAGATTCTTCCTCCCCTTCTTTGGTCTTTGAGTTTATGAATATGAATTATCACTTTCTTCTAAGTTTTGGTTGTTACTCCTGTTGCATATATGTTGTTCCTGCTATATGTTGTCATCTAAAAATTGATATTAGTGTTGTTCAAGAAGTTCTCTGACTTGATTGATTTCCCCATTTCAGTAAGTACTATATGATGGATTACTCTCTTGCTGTGATTACTGCTGGGACTTCTGCATGTGCTACTGCTCTAATTAGTTCTACTAATAAATTAGATTAGGATATTTAGTATTTAATGCTGCTATATATTTGTTTCACTCTGGGGAGAATCAGGGGATCGCTTTTTTATGTTTTTGTTTTTTTTTTTTTTTTTTGATAAGTGGAAAAAAAGTAATGTCGTGTGAAAAGGTCCTTTGGTTCTGTGATTTGAGAATCACAGGATCTTGTATTCACTAATTATGTAATTTCTATTAATATGATATTTTTCTCAAGCTTAATTCACGGGTTTTTGCAATAAAGTGCACACTTATATTTGACCATTATGGATACATAATATAGGGTGCCATTATTTTATTGATGCTACTTGTTGTGGGCATTGCTTGAATTATTTTAACCAACTGCTTCCAGGCGGACTCTGTCTATGTAGGCACATAATGGAAAATGGATTTAATTCATCTGACAGACAAATATAGGGTAAAAGGTTGTCTTTTTTTTTTTTTTTTGGCTTTTGGGTGGGGGGGGGGGTTGTAAGTGTAATGGGTTGTCTTGACTACTGGGAAGGACCCCAATCCATGATATGAACCATAAAAAAAAACATTGAATTGATATCTATTAGTGGTAGAGAGTCTCAGTGCATTCCAACAGATGATATGTGCTTGTCATTGCTATGATCTGTCCAAAGCACTCGCTATGTTTCATGCTCTTGATTTAGTTAACTGGCTCTGAAATTCTATTCCAGAAAATTTCATCCTTCTTTATCTTTTGACCTTTTAAATTCTTGAAAAATAACCCCCCTAAAAAAAGAATTTGAAAGAAAAGGAGGGAAAAAAATCTGACTTGAGCATTTCTATTTGGAAGGTTGACTTCATTTGAATTTTGGAATGCATGACATGATTTTAATTGCGTTAGATGGGATTGATGCCTTCCACTAGTCAAGAAAGTATGTTGGCCGAAAGGAGCTATGCAATGGCATTTCAGCTGTCCCTTAAAACAGAATGTCACTTTATAAAAAATTATGTTAGGTTTCTTTGGTAGATCATTGCATTGTCATATTTTCTTTTTAAAATTGATATATATATGCGCGCACACATTTAATTTTACTTACAAGTTGGTTGTTGTGAAAATTGAATATTGCATTGACTGACATTCTCTGAATGGAATGGAATGTCTGTGGGATTTTTTTTTCTCCAGTTTCTTTGTTATGGAGGCTGCTGACCTTTTGTCTTTTTGCTATTTGCAGGCAGGGGCTATGTTAGGGGATGCTTTCCTTCACCAATTACCACATGCTTTTGGTAAGTATCAGGTCTGATATTGATGCCAATGTTTGGGACTTTAATCATGCTTGTTTCTTTAGGTCTACTTCTCGTTCTTGAACTTCCCTCTTTCATTAACCTAAACAGCTTTGCCTATTATTACATTGGAAGAAAAATTGAAGATTTAAAATTTCTATTGGGATAAGATATGATTCATTTATGGAGGTGCATGATTGTCCTCTTCTAGGACTCAAATTCTCAAGTGGTCAAGTGCTTATCAAAAGAAGAATTAGTTTAGTCGATTCCATCATCTCTCTCCCAGGAGTGTGCAGTTGGTTCGCTCAACATATAATAACCGCCCTGCCAAGTTAATCAGCTTATCATTGCTAAAACCAAATTCTATTTCAAGTCCTGCTTGGAAGTTTTTTCTTTTTTTTTTTTGGAACCTTTCTAGATGCATGATATTTAAGAGTTGGATTGGTCTATCCCATAGTCACCACAAATCAATACTAGTCTGTGAACCACATTTTGGTATACACGTTTTGGAACATAGTTCACTAACGTTCCAATATACTAAATATAATGACCCAAAAAGATTATACATATATTATACTAGTTTTTTGCCCACGCCTAAAGGCGGCACACAGACAAATCTATAAGATCAAAATTAAAATAAAAAAATTATAAAATAACTTGAAAAGATAAAAATCACCGATCAAAAGAGATTAGTGGTTAGTTTACTTAAAACGAACGAAGAGAAATTGACAGTATGGAACAAAAATCAAAATAGGAATGAAAATTATCAAAACAGGAATGAAAAATTAAGTGAGCAATTATATGAAAAAGTTAAGTGAAAAAAATAAGAGAAAAGAAGAAATCAGAAGCTTAAACAAATAAGTACATTCAAATGATATTTTTACGTAATTTGAACCCTACTATATACCTTCTTTTTTTCCCTAAAAATAATTATGAAAAATTAATGGCTAAAAAAATTTCAATGGGTCTATAATTAATGGCTAAATAAAATTTTTACATTTAAGTAAAATAGAAAAAAAAAAAAAAATGCTTGACACTTGCCCTTTACATTGAAAAGTTAGATTTTAAATAACAAATTTGTGAATTAAACCCCTATAACACATAAAAAGGCAAAAACTTATACAAAGAGGAAGAGGAGTATGAAAAGGAATGCATGTTTATTATATAAGTGCTTAAAGAATAGGTAAAAAGAATGAAATCAAACAAAGGCAATCCAAACATATAGTGCTGAGAAAAAGCAAATGTCCAAAATTACACTATTTCCATGAATTTTTAAAACAGTAGCAAAAACAAAAATAAGAATTTGCATTAAATTGAATTTTTATTGTAATGGTGTAAAAAATGAATAATAGGGACTTACAAATGAAATGTAATTAGGCACCAAATCACTTATACAATAACATTTGAATTAATTATAAATTACTAAACAACATATTTTTTTTTTTTTTTTTGAAAAAAAAAAAGAGACATCGTTGTCCACTCTTGAAAGCCATCTTCCAAAAATTGTCATCATGTAATACACGGTGCAAGCCTCATATGCCCAAAACCCTTGTATGCCCAAAACAAATACCAAGGCTGAACTAGTCATATGCCATCTATTAAATTTTAGTAAGTGTCTGGCACCCGACATTTACACTTAAAAGTTAGGTTTGAAATAATAAATTTGGGAATGAAATCCTAGTAACACACAAAAAGCAAAAACTTATACAAAATGGAAGAGAAGAGTATGAAAAGGAACATGCATTTATTAAATAAGTGCTTAGAGAAAAGGTAAAAAGAATGAAATCATACCATGGCAATACAAAAATATGATGCAAAGAGCAGAGGAAAAGAGAGGCCCAAAATTACACTAAAGGCCCAAAATTACACTATTTCCTGCCATGTGCCATACTTGGCTCAAAAATTAACAAAATATTTATATTCAACTGCCAATTTGAAAGCTTCCACCAATTTTTTCAAAAATAGCAAAAACAAAAAATAAGAATTCACAATAAATTAATTTTTTTATTGTATTTGTGTAGAGAATGAATAACATAGACTTACCATTCAAATATAATTAGGCACCAGATTTGTGATTGTCAACAGAGTGAATTCAAAAATTGTAGAGGATGTTAGTTTTGGATTAGATAGTTAGGGATTTTAATTAATTAATTTATGTGATAGCATATATAAAGTTTTAAATTACATCTAATTTCAATTGTATGACAATAATCAATCTCAAATGAAAATGAGAAAGCACTTTATTTTACCTTCCAAGTGCTGTATGCCCTAGAATTCTGCCAGACCATAGACTCTCTCCTTTCTTATTTTCAAAGTTTATCTCAAACATTTTTGCATAATATTGACCCAAACAGTGTGAAGTTGCACCTTTCATACCACGACCAGTGTTTGGAATAAAGCCTGGAAAATATCAGAGATACAGATTAATTAAACATTTTAACCAATTAAATCCAATGCACAATAAGTGCAAAATTTGGAGTGATAGATGATGGACCGTTTGTCTGTACATATCAAATACCTTAACACTGGTTGTATAAAGTCTACTAGCAAATTTTTAGTGCTCACTTTTAACAGGAATAGCCAAGTATTCTTCATAGATGCATCTATAAAGTTCTAGTATTTCAAGGACCTGGAATACAGAAAAAGTCAAAAGTAAACCAAACAAACAAAGGATACCATGTCCTGATTTTCGTATTAATCTATATCTTTTAAGCAAAATTTTATTAACATTTAGGCTCCATTTGGATAGAGGTGGGTTCCAAATGAATGGATTTAGCATACAAATCCATAAAGTAATATGCTAGTTTCATTAAATAGTAAGAAAGAAATGATGCTAGCAAGTGATCTGATCAGTCTAGTACAGCAACACCAAACTTTAACTACTCTTCACAAAGTTACTTTTAACGGACTTTCCCTTCACAAAAAATAACTGTGCCAAAATTTCTTCAAACAGGGCCCATGTCCTTCAAAATTCAATCACAATTGTACCAACCAATATCAAGATTAAAAAGGATGCCTAGAAGTTTTGGCATTACTAAAAAATTCCAAATCCAAGGAAATAAGAAAATGATAACCCCAAAAGCTATGGTAAAAACATATATCAAGGCTCCAGTCAGTACAAGAAAATAGAATGGAATGGAATGAAGGTGCAATGGCCATTGTCATTCCCTTGTTTAGTTGTCAAATTAAATAATTCCAAAATGGAATGATTATTTTAAAATGAAGTAAAAGAAAAAAATTTAAAAACGGTGGTTGAGTATAGGTGAAATAACGGATAGCAGTGGAAGTTGGTGATGGTGGCATGGTGGTGTCAGAGGTGGTGGAAGGGGGTAGAGGAGGTGGAAGGTGGGCAAGGGTAATGGGTGCAGTACAAAGGGACATAGGTAGTGGTGGCAAGGCAACGCATGGAAGAATTTGGTGAAGTGGTGGGAAATGGTGGCAACCACCATTTGCTCTCTTTTTTCCCCTTCAATATCTCAATTCTCTTCCTCTCTTTTCCATTGTCTCTCTTATTATACGAAGAAATAAAATTTGATCCAATGAGGAGTGAATAATTACAAGTCAATTAAATTCTTAATTCAACATCATGTTTGAAGAAGTACTAACCCTAAAAAGTTTGGATCAATTTGACTACTGAAATTGATAATCAAAATGTATAGTGAAACACACAATCCAGAATTATGAAACAAAAATAAAAGGAAAATATGAATAAGCATAATAGCATATGCTTAAAACAATCAAAATCCAAAAAAAAAAAAAAAAAAAAAAATCGAAATTGTTGCCAACAAAGTTTAAGATGTACGTTTAAAAATAAACCTTGAGAATTTACAACTGCTATCAAAGCCTATGAAACACATTAATTCCAAAGAATTAAGGCCAAAAAATTCAAAGTCGTATGGTAGCTTATTTTCTTTTGGGCACACAATAGTGCTGCTCGAATTACAACACACATTAATGTTGTCAATTGAATGAAACCCCAAACAAATAAGAAGTCGTACTCTCGAGAAGTCAATCTTGCAACGGCAAACCTCTTCCCTTGAAAATCCTTTTCAAGCGCTGAATTTCTTGATTCTCATGCAGGCAATTCCTTCTTTTAATCAACCACTAATCTTGCAAACAAACCTTCCCCCACAAAAAAAAAAAAAAAAAAAAAAAAAAATTCAAACTGAATAAATATTTTTGATGCAAAGAGGGTTTCGATTTGATAGTTCTGGAGGAAGCCACTTACTTTCTAATGAAAATAAGATTTCGAACCATTGACGCAGTTTGGTGGCCGTGCTGTCGATTGAGAGGCCACGACCATGAGAGAAAGAAAGAGTCGTGCGGTGGAGTTGGGGTTTGCCACCATTGATGCCATTGGTGGCGGTGCTATCGATTAATAGAGAAGCGGAGGCTATGGCTGTGAGAGAGAGAAAGCATCGTGCCATGAAGTTGGGGTAGGTTTGCGCGGAAAAGGCTGAAAAGAATCTGTCATTGATTGATATGATAGTATCAATCATATTATAATCCTTCTTTTTTGAGAAAAATGGAGACCTCAAAAGATAAATTCAGCTCTTTCATGCACAAATTTATAGAAATTTCCATACATCTTTACTAAGAAAAAGAAAAATAAAAAAAAAAAATAAAAAAAAGAAAAGAAAAGAAGATTGGATAGCTAAAGCGTCGTTACTACTCACTAGAGGAGATTCGTGATGGAAAATATTTTAACTTTTTTCTCCTGCTTTCTAGCATTTTCTTTGCCAACAAACAAGGTGCGTTTGTTAGACATAGTTTGGTTTCGTTGACTTATTGCTTTTTTTTTTTTTTTTCCTAATTTTTTTAATTCGTGATTGTACTTTTAGCGCAATACTCGATCCCTGATCTTGGTTGCACCACTAAGGTATTTCAGAGTCTCATGACCACCTCGTAAATATGTAGTTAAAAACACCCCCAAGTATAAAGGCGTGCAGTGTAGTTTTACCTAGTGAGACTAGGATTGTATCCACAGGGAACTTGATTGAAACCTAGGCTTACTAAGTTATTCTAGTCTATTGTTGTTGTCTTTAAAAAGCAATAAAAAAGTAAAATTGGGTTTGGTTTTGAAAAGGTTTTTGATTACTACTACTGAACAATGAATTTAAATTGCAATAATTAAATTAACTTAAAAGCAAGTACTTAAAAATAATTCTAACCTCAGTATGAAAAATTGCAAAATTCAAAATAACTTAAACTAAAGCAAAGCATAAAAACTAGAGTTTTAAATGAATGATAAACGACTTGATCCAACCTACAAATCCAGATGGATACCTTATTCTTATGCTAGATGTGATAGAAAGATATCATTGTTAAAGCTTTTATTCCAGATTTCTTTTTGATGATTTCAGAGTATGAAGAAAGTTTTAGTCAAGCAAACGTCATCAGTGATTTCAGCAAAATATGATCGAGGCCACGAGTTTTCGAAAGATTAAAGAAAGTCCCAATCACGCGAAGTCAACAGTGATTTCTGTGAAATATGGTTAATGTTGCTTGTTTCGAAAGTTTTGAAAATTAGAAGAATAAAAAAATCCTGAAAACCTTAGATCTGATCGTTATATTTTCAAATTGTTAGGAAAGTTTTAATCATACGTGGGTAACAGGAGTTTCAAAGAAATATAATCAACCACATAAGCTTTCGAAGGTTTTGAAATATATAAGATCGATCTAGAAAAACAAGAGCCTTAGCATACAAGTTTTACGTTGCATGCTCGGATCCATTCACATCTAACATTCAAATAAGGATTCACTTTAGCACTCTCATCTCCGTAACTGCCATCTTCTGAACATGATTATGCTTTACTGCCCAATACTCTGATCCATATAATAACGCTGGTTTTACCACCATCTTATAATACATCAGTATCAATCCCTCCGTTCAACTGCACCATAGATCTAAGGTACCTAAACTTTTCTTTCTCTATAATCTTATGTGTGCCTAAACTTACTTTTATGCTACCAATTGTCCAGCTTTGACTAAACTTGCATTCCATATATTCCGTTTTGCGTCGACTTAGACTAAACCCTTTTGTCTCTAACGTTTCCCGCCACAATTCTAACTTAGGATTCACTCATTCTCTCGTCTATCCACTAAAACAATGTCATCTGCAAATAGCATACACTATGGAACCTCATCCTGAATATGTCTTGTAATCTCATCTGTAACTAGGACAAACAAGTACGGATTTAACGGTGAGCTTTGGTGTAGATGAATTGTGATATAAAATTCCTTAGTTTCTCTGCCAGTTGTTCATATATATGTTACGGTTTTATCATACATGTCTTTTATCGCGTCAGTATATTCGACACACATTCCTTCCTTTTCCAATACTCTCCATAGAATCTCCCTAGAAACCCTGTCATGGGCCTTCTCTAAATCAATGAACGTATATGTAAATCTTTTTGACCCTCTCTATATTATTCTGTTAACCTCCTTAGGAGAAAGATAGCTTCCATTGTTGATATAGCTTCCATTGTTGATCTCCCAGGCATGAAACCAAATTGATTCTCTAAAACGTTTGTTGTCCTTAGTCTTCTTTAATAATTTTCTCCCATAATTTCATCGCATGGCTCATTAATTTAATCCAGCAGTAGTTCGCACAATTCTGGATATCTCCTTTGTTCTTGTATATGGGTATAAGGATACTTTTCCTCCATGCATCAGGCATCTTTTTGCTCTTTAGCACTACATTAAAATGCTGTCAACCAACTTATGCCATCCTCCCCCAAGCAGCTCCAAACCTCAATAGAGATACCATCTGGCCCAACCGCTTTCCCATTCTTCATCATTTTCAGTACTTTTTTTATTTCCTCCCTACTGATTCTCCTGTAGAATATATGATTCAATTCTTCCCCAGAAGTGTTAAGCGGCCCCAATTGTATGTCACTACAACCGCTTTCATTAAATAACTTGTAGAAGTAACTCTTTCAACGCTCCTTTATCTTCCTTTCCTTTACTAACACCTTTTCATCCTCGTCCTTAATGCATTTAATTTAGTTTAAGTCTTTGGTTTGCTTATCTCTGGCTTTAGCAAGCTTGAATATCTCTCTTTCGCTTTCCTTAGTGTCGAGTCGCCTATATAGCTACTCATATGCCTTTGCCTTGGCCTCACTAACTGTCTTTTTTGTTTTTATTTTTGTTTCTTTATAGTTCTCCAAGTTCGCTTTATTTCGATCCTTTTGTTAGGATCTAAAATGCTCTCTTTTAACTTTTATCTTATCTTGGATAGTCTCACTCCACCACCATGCCTATTTTTGTGTCGGAGCACTCTCTTCAAATTCTCCTAAGACTTCTTTCCCTGCCCTCCTAATACACTCTGCTACCTTATTCCACATATTATTTGCACTTTCATTTATCCCCCAAACGTCTTCCTATAATACTCTTTCCCTTAATGTTGATTGCTTATCACCTTTCAAGTTCTACCAGTTAGTCCTTGAGCATCTATAAAATTTCTTTTTTCTAATCTATCTTTGGAACTGCACATCTATGATCAACAATCTATGTTGGGAAGTTAAGTTTTCCCCTGGTATAACCTTGCAATCTTTACAAGTTAAGCGGTCTCTTTTCTTAGTTAAAAAAAAGTCAATCTGTATCCTTGCGGAGCCACTCTTATAAGTCACCAAATGTTCCTCTCTCTTCCTAAAAAATGTGTTCGTCACCATCAGATAATAAGTTACTGCAAACTCCAAAATATTCTTCCTTTCTTCATTTTTATTACCGTATTCATATCCCTCATGTATTCTTATGTATCCATCTACGTCTCATCCTACATAACCGTTCAAATCTTCTCTTATGAAAACCATATCTCCTTGGGGTATTTCTAGTAGCACTCCTTCCAGGTTTTCCTAAAACTTCTCCTTATGTCCATCTCCTAAGCCCACCTGGGGAGTATAAGCACTAATTACGTTCATTATGTCTTCTCCTAACACTAACTTAATTGCAATAATCCTATCTTCATAGCATTTTACATCAACTATATTTTCCTTTAGGTCCTTGCTTACTAGTATGCCGACCTCATTCCTCGATCTATTAAGTCTCATGTACCATAACTTATACCAGTCACTCTTTTTTCAATTGAATCAAAATTCTAATTTGAACTCAAAACCTTATTCTATAAAAAAGAAACATCCAAATCCAAATTTGATCACTCTTTTGTGACCAAGGCTTCTATTAACCAATTATATGTGACACTTGAAATTTCAATTCAAATTAGCAAAAGCAAGGTTTTTTTTGGCATAATATGGATTCCAAATCTCCATGAGGTGGATGTGAATGAGTCACTCTCTCTTCAATTGAATCAAAATTTCAATCTGAACTCAAAACCACATTTCATTTAAAAAAAAAAGAAAAAACAAAAAAAATCCAAATTTTGTTCACTGTTTTGTACTGAGCGAAATGATTGAAGAAGAGAATTTAACATGGGGCTCGCGACGGCTCCCTTCTAATGTATCTTACATTAGTTTAGGCTACTCCTATTTAGCTTGCTACTACTATAATAATTTCTCTTACTTTCTTTTCCTTTGGTTGCTAAGGTATGTAGTTTGCCAGGTTGTCTTCAACTATTCCCCTTCTTCTTCCCAATAAAACAAAGGGGATCCTTCTTGCTTGACCAATTTTGGAAGATAACCACTAGTTTGGTTGCTCCAACCAAAAAAGGCAAATAGTCCTATTTGAAGCAAAGCCCCTCTTATAAAGAACTAGTGAGTTATGGAATCTCAAATATTTATTGACCTTATAATTTTTCTCTAGTTCAATTTTTGTTTTTGATGAGCAACACAATTTTATTGATAGTGAAAAGGAAAAGTATGTGTCAAGTGAATAAGATACCCACTTTGACAAAAGGAACAAAAGAAAGACGCGAAACATTATCAAAAAAATCTGCATAAGATAAAAGAGATCCAACATCTATAAAATTCCAAAATCAATGGCATAATTCCCTCCATCCGTGTTGAACTGTGTTGAATAAGGTTCAGGGGAATCCCTTAGAGTACAAGTTTTGCATAGGCCCACAGAGATGCCAAAAATTTTCATATGTCATATAAATGATTCACATCCATTACTTTATCGTCAAATACTCGAAGATCTATCTTTGTTGGTATTACCCAAGAACTAGCAAAACAACCTGCATCTAGTTATTAATACTAATTTTGTCTGCTTTGTTAAAGGAAGTTTGAGTTGAACCTTCACATGGGTTACAAGCTTTTGAGGAAAAAAATTCTGCATGTTTCAATTTGGTAGTATAACATGCTGGTTTATGAATTATGTTATATTTTACAGGTGTTGAACATTCCCGCTCACACAACCATGATGGGGACCATGCTCATTCTCATGTTAATTCTGGACATTCTCATTCACATTCCCTAAAAGATCTCTCTGTTGGATTGTCTGTTTTAGGTAAGACTTGAAACACATCATGTGCATGGTTTGTTTGTTAATCTTAGACTTCGCACAACATGCTTCCTTGATTTACAATACATACGTATGAATTGAATGCACACAATAATTATCTGTATTTTATTTATATTTCTAATTATGCCCCCAGTAACCTGTAAACAAATGCATTCTCATCTCATACTAAAAAAAATAAATAAATAAAAAAAAAAAAAAAAAAGAATGATAAATTATTAATAGATGCATATTTATTGATAAACCAAATGTGCCATTAGTGTAAATTGGAGTGCTTCAAATTAATTGAGGTAATGGTTTTAAAGTCTTTTAGGAATGCTGAGGTAATGGTTTTAAACCAAATGTGAGTGAAGTTTTCTCAAATTAAAAGGGACATCGTGGCAGCCTTAAGTGTATTGTAGTTTATTTGACTTTATAAAGTCTTAATATTTGTCATTCTTTTTTCTTCGGATTTGTGGTTTGTTGGTCTAGTTAATCTGATTTTCATGAGGCACTTTATAGATTCGATTACTACAATCAGTAACTCTTAGTAGTGATATTTGGTTGTTGCAGCTGGAATTGTACTTTTTCTCGTAGTAGAGAAAATTGTAAGGTATGTTGAAGATAATTCTGGAGGAGCCAATGAAATGAACCATGGTCACCACCACCATCACCATAAGAAAAGTAAAAAGTTGAAGGATGACAAGGACAATGATGACAAGAGTCAGCAGCAGTGTCTCAATGAAAAGAATGGATCAGAAACATTATCTCGAGGGAAGCTTTTAGATGGAGGGCCTGATGAAAAGCAAAGTCAGCCTGAATCTCTTCGGAAGGTTAGATGAAAAGAATTACAATATTGTGATTTCGTCTAATTTCCTTTCAGGTTGAGATCAAATTTTAACTAGGTTTGGTTTCAGGGCATATTTTCAAATATGAACCTAGAGTAACACTCAGGCATTGGCTGGGGTAGAAGTAGAAATTTTACCTCAAAGGAAAAAATACAGTTGTCCCTTGGTATATATATGAGCACAGGCAACATATATGGATCCATGATCTGTATATGTTACTTGCAAAAGGCAGGGGATGTGAACATATTGAGATGTATGGTGTCCAAATCTAAAAAGTTTTAGGCTATATTACGAGGCATTGGAAGGAAATATGGGTGAAGATTTCCCATGGCAGAGCATTTGGGTTAGTGGGGCTCCCTCAAAGTTGGCATTCTCCATTTGGTGTTGCCTTGTTTGAGGTTTAAAAGTTATTACTAGGCATTGGAAAGAAATATAGGTGAAGATTTTCCTTGGCGGGGCATTTTGGTTAACAGTGCCCTCCAAAATGTGGCATTCCCCATTTTGTGCTTGCTTCCTGGTAGAACAATTACAATTGACAACCTTGTAAAAGACACACGTTTTGGTGACTTATTGCTGTGTATGCAAAAGAGATGGGGAGACCATTAATCATTTGTTCGTACTTTTTACTTAGACGAAAGATCTATTGGAGATGATTTTGGCTTGTTTTATTATGCAATGAGTCTTCCCATTAGAGGCCAAGTAGGCTATTGAGTCGTGGGGAGCAGAAGTCCCCAAAGGGAGGAAGAGAGCTTGGTGTTTAATTTCTTTTTGTAGTTTGGTTGATTTTGTGAAAACTAGGAGAATTTTTCAGGAAACTAAACTATCTTTGTGCAAAATGAGAAGTATTTTTTTCTTTATGTTTTACAGAGGGTTATGCTACGGAGAGCCAGATTTACTTAGTTTTTTCTTTTCTTACTTCATTTTGTCTTTGTTATTGTTTTTTGATACTATATTGAGCGCATAGAAATTACTTGATAGAAAGATGTCTATACTTGGGTGGGATCCTCTTAATGCTCTTTCAACATAATTAATTGTTTATTTATAAATTAAGAAAAAAAAAAAACAAAGAAGTTGTTCCATTATTCAATCCCATAAAAATTCCTTTCAAGATTTTCCAACCTTTTGGCTACTGACCTTGATAATGTAGAAAGGGATATAGAATAGGTTGACAAATTGGACATACTTTTACTTAATCCCTACTCCTCTCGGTATGTAATTTTTTTTCCCAAACTAGAAAGCCTACATTGAGTTTTTTTGTAAAACCATCCCGCATGTTCTTAGCCTAAAGAAGTACCCAAAGGAAATCCTAAATAGGAAGAGGGGAAGAGAGCCTACCTTGCCGTTCTTCACCAAATCAAAGTGGTAAGGGGTTGATTGTTAACGTAATACGTAAGAATAAATAGGAAAAATATTAGGTTTAATTCTATTTTTATTATAGGGGTACTTTTGTAAATATAGTAATTTAACAGAGACCCTAGTTTTTCTTCTCTTTTAGTAAGAGTTGTCATTATCAATATTTTGTCATAAAACACCATTGAAGAGGGAAGATGTTTTTGGGGGTGGGGTGGGGTTTTGG
>QLOD02000001.1:22117651-22128336 GCA_003260245.2 Sideroxylon spinosum | reverse complement strand
GTACGATATCCGTCGAAACGGTTTTGTAGTTCCGTCGGGACGGTTTAGCCCAATGGCCAACCCGTCAGAACGGATTTGCACATTAAAGGCCAATGTAGATCTAGAACTACCTTATTGCGTTAGAACTTCTTAATGAATAACTATATAATCATGGGTTAATTATATAATATTCGAGTGGCATATAATTTCTTAGAGGGCTTTTTACACTTACTTGGAATTGAAGCCAACAAACTACGAATTAATGGCCCTCATTTTTGTAATTTCAAGTAGATAAATTGAATAAAATGTGAATATTGTAAATATGGTAGGATGTTAATATGCTTTGATTAGGGAAATTAGGAAGAATATTCTCTATAATCCTTGTTTCCTGTTTTGCTTTCTATAAATATATGCTATGACAACTATAAGGGTGTAAGTCATGTCATTCAGTCTTTGATTGTTTGACATGATATTAGAGCAAAGATCCTAGTCTTTGTATTGGATTTCTCTTGGGTTCTTGTCTTTGTCAAGAAACCCTAGCCAGTGTTTATGTTTGTATCAAGGAACCAAAATCGATATTGTCTAATAATTATTAGTCTATCATTGGTGACCTGACTAGAACTGATGAAGTATCGTCAATTTTGATCTGATCCTCAAACGATCATCGCAATTGCCACGATCTCAGACGTTGCCGTCATCTTCATTGTGCCATCCAACCTTCCATTGACGTTGCCATCGTCATCATCATGAAATCCTTTAGTGAACTAAGGTTAGTCAATCTACGTTGGTCAACTACCAGTCGACTAGCTTCCATCATCTATGAGCATCTCCACCGCCCAACTAGTAATGGTCAATCAATCATTGTCGAGCCATGACCATTTGACTGGATTCCATCGTCGACAAGCATCCATTGTCAAGTGGTGACTAGATTCCATCCTTGTTTATTCTCGGCATCGTTGTCTATTCAAAGTTATCTTATTCTGATTTTTGAACCTTATATTCATTTATGACTTTCAAATCAAGTATCATCGCTAGTATTCTCATGGAATCTAAGTCAATTGGCTCCACCAATTGGCCTCGAAAATTGAATGGAAAAAATTATCTTCATTGGTCCAAGTCGGACAAAATTGCTGTTAAGTGGACTCAGCAAATTGAAACATTTTACTGACTTTGCACCAGCATCTTCCGAACCGACCTACAACTTTTGGATTCAAGATGATGTTAATATTGTGAGCCTGCTACAAGACTCTATGGAAACCAAAATTGCGGACTTTTGTAATCATCTTGACACATGCAAGGAGATCTAGGAATATATTAAGCTATTGTACTCGAATGATCTTAGTCGGCTTTATAATGTCTAGTGACTTCTTCAAACTCTAGCAATCTGGTAAAAACATCATTCAATATTTTGCAACTCTCAACAAGATGTATGAGGAATTGAACTCTTTGCAATCATTGTCTGCTAATAGTCACGAGATGCAGAAATAGCGTAAACCGATAGTGGTTCTCAAATTCCTTCATGATCTTGATCCAAAATTTGAATCAATATAGACACAAATACTTGGAGTAGCCTCTCTTCTCCTTTGCTAAAACATATTCTCGAATTCTTATAGTTGCATTCTAGAACCCTCTTGGTAAACTTGAGTCAGCACGATCAGCCTTCTCCAATCAGATAGTTTCTCATAATCATTCTAATGGCTGTGGATGTTAAAGATGGTTGTGGCATCAATAGCTAAGGAGATCATAGTGGACCCAAATGTACATATTGTGGAAAGATTGGTCATCTTCAAAAGAAATGTTGGGTTCTCGGTTTACAAATAGCTCATATAGCTTATTTTGCTGACAAATTCTGCTCCTACTGTGGCTTCTAGAGACAGTGAGCATCCACCACCTGTACCGGTGATTATTTCTAGTACGTAATATTTCACGCTTCTTTGGTATCAAGCAGCTCATCAAGCATCTCATTGACTGCTTTCCTGCTTATTGAGATAACTCCACTGTTTTTCTATCTACATGCCCTTCCATAACTTGGATTATTGATTATGGGGCTTTTGACCATATTTCAGGGCACCTAAATTGTTTTCCAATATCCACTATTCATCTATTAATTCTCTTGTGATAACTGTTGATGCTTCTAGTAAACCATTAGGAGGTTTGGTATGATATCTCCTTTCCCTTTTTTATGATTATCATTTGTTTTATATGTTCCCTCAACCTCATTTCTATTAGTAAGCGAATGAAACAATTGAACTGCTGAGTAACCTTCTTTCTTGGTCTGTCACTATATAGGATATGAAGACGAATGAGAGGATCGGTGGAGGGCATCAAATAATTGATATTTACTAACTAGATCCTCCATTTGTGTCCCCTTGTACATCATCTTCTACAGTTGATTATGCTATGGAAATTCATTGCTGCCTGCGTCTTCTTTCTCTTGATCGATTGAAGCTTCTAGTTCCTGGTCTGAGTCATTTGAAATATTTACATTATGAGTCCTGTCACTTGAAAAAATATCATCATTCATCTTTCCCTCTTGGAGCTAATAATAGAATTTTGTGTTCTTTTGATTTAATTCACTCCAATATTTGGGGTCCAAGTCGTGTAATGTCTAAGTTTGGTCTTCAATACTTCGTTACTTTTGTGGATGCTTTTTCAAGAACGACTTTGCTTTATTTAATGAAAGATCATTCATAATTGTTCTATCTTCAAATCTTTCTATACTGAATTACAAGCTTAATTTGGGCAAACAATTAAAATTCTTTGTAGTGATAATGTTAGGAAACTTTTACTGATTTCATGTTATCCCATGGTATACTTCATCAATCATCTTGCTCTTACATTCTATAATAAAATGAGGTTGTAGAACGTAAAAATTTACTTATTGAGACAGCCCATCATCTATCATTTCAAATTCATGACCCTAAAATTTACTATGGGGATGTTGTGCTCACTACTTGTCATTTAATCAATAGGTTGCCATCCTTTACCTTACACAATCACTTCCTTCATTATTTACTATTTCCGAATTGGCTTATTTTTCCTCTTCCACTTCGCACATTTAAGTGTGGCTTTTGTTCATTAGCTTGACATTGGGCTGATAAATTAAAATCTTGTGTCCGTAAGTGTGTTTTCTTGAGATACTCTCGCTTACAAAAAGGATATCAGTATTATAGTTCATCCCTTAACCGATCATTTGTCTGTGCAGATATTACCTTCTTTGAGCATGCACCTTTTTTTCTCTACGTCCCAATCCTTATCATCACCAGATGAGGATACTCCTTTCCTGGGTTCTTCCATCACCTAGCCATCTCCATTATCCTAACTTGCAAGTTTACATTCGACCCCATGTAGTTTTACCTCCCACATGCTACACGAATTCTCCCTGTGCCTTCAGACCATGTTGATGATTTAGACCTTGGTATTGCAACTTGGAAAGGTAAACACCTCTCATCCTATTTGTTAATTTGTTTCCTATCATGCCTTATCTCTCTTGCTCCTATCATATCTTTGCTGCCTCATTATCTTCCATTTATACTTTTAACTCTGTGAATGAAGAATGAAGCTTTATCCCATTTTGAATGGCATACAATAATGGAGGATAGGATGTCTGCATTTCGAGCCAATTATACTTAGGACTTGGTTCATCTTCCTCTTGAAAAGTCAGTTGTTGGTTGCCGTTGGATCTATATCGTTAAGATGCATACTTATGGTTCCCTTCATCGATTGAAAGCTCATTTGGTTCCCAAGGGCTATACCCAAGTATATGGCTTGGATTTTTTAGAAACCATTTCTCCAGTCAATTAAAGTACATCTGTTTGTCTTCTGATCTCCTTGGTTGCTAATTATTGTTGGTCCCTTCACTAGCTTGATGTGAAGAATATATTCTACATGGTGATATAGAGGAGGAAGTTTATATTGAGCAATATCCTGAATTTGTTGCTCAGGGGGAGTGATTTAGTTTGCTAACTTAAAAAATCTTTGTATGATCTGAAACTATCTCCTAGAGCGTGGTTTGACAGATTTAGTACAGTAGCTATGGAGCTTGGTCTTACTAGGTGCGGTGTGACTTTGGTCTTACTGGGTGTGGTTTGGATCACTCTGTTTTCTATTATCACTTCACTCATGGCAGTATATAACTCCATGTACATGTAGATGTACTATTATCATAGGAGATGATACACAGGGTTCATTGATTGAAATCATTTCTTAAAAAGAAGTTTTGTACTAAAGACTTGGGAACATTGAAGTTTTTTCTGGTTATTGAGGTAGCTTGATCACGAAAGGGGATTTCTCTCTCACAAGGCATGTATGCTCGGCTCTAAACTTGTAGACACTAATGGGTTCCAATATAAAGCTAGATGAGAGGATCTATTGGACAATCCTAATTATTATAGAAGATCGGTTGGCAATTCGAACTTTTTGACAATGACAAGACTAGATATTTTGCTCCCATTAGTGCAGTTGGAATAGTTTCTAGAATTATCTCGTACTAGTTATTAGGATGTCATTGTCGAATCCTGAGATATTTGAAAGGAGCACCGGGGAGGGGCTTGTTATATTAAGATAATGAACACACCTCATTAAAAGAATATAAAGATACAGATTGGGCGGGATCTCCACAAGATAGACACTCCACTATTGGTTATTACATCTTTGGTGGGGGAATTGGTGTCATAGAAGAGTAAATAATAGACAATAGTAACAAGATTGAGTGCAGATCTCTTATTTACCCAAAAAAAAAAAAAAAAAAAAAAAAGAAGAAGATCGAATGCAGTGTCTAGAGTATAGGGCCATGGCTTATACCACGTGTGAGTTAATTTGGACACAGAATATGCTGAAAGAACTAAGAATTCAACATTCGCAACCTATGGAATTGTTATATGATAACCAGGTTGCTCCTCATATCACTTCTAATCCAGTTTTTTTGTGAGAGGACTAAACATGTTAAAAGTGGACTATGAATTTGTCAGAGAAAAGAGTTTTCAAAACATCATTAAAACTTGTCATGTTAAGTTTAAAACTAGCTAGTTGATTTGTTTACCAAAACGATTGGGAAGTCTCGAGTTCAATATATTTTACCAAACTTGAAACGTATAAGCACTCAACTTAGAGGGGGTGCTAGAATATTGTAATTATAATAAGATGTTGATATGCTTTGATTAGGGAGATTAGGAAGAAAATTCTCTATAATTTTTATTTCCTATTTTGTATTTTTTGTATATATATAAATACATGCAGTAACAACCCTAAGGGCAATATTTGTTTGTTTGCCAAAAACCAAATTACCCAAGATAACCTACCCAAAAATCAAATTTCGCCTCCCTACCCACACTCAACCATTCTACCCTTGGATCTAGAATTACCTTATCATGTTATGTTATTGTACAGTGTTAGTATTAATTCACGATGTTAATGTACGTTAATTAAGATACATGTACATACATAGGTATCTAATGTGTAGGTGATTCGAACAGACACTTGTGTGTATATATATATGTGCACTCCCAGTTGATTGAATATCAATAAAAATTCAAGTCTTTTGATATGGTATTAGAGCGTTAGTCCTTCTGATCCTTAGTGTGCTTTGTTTCTACCGGTGTTTGGAACTGCCAAGTCACGTGTTCCACCTCCCATGAGCATAAATCCATCTACTGTTCCTCACTTGGTCTTCGTTTTAGCAAAATCATCACACTTGCGCAGTTGTTGGAGGAAGGCGGTACCCTTTGGAGGAACATCATCACCTAGTAGCCAGCCACACGCCATCACGCACCACCAGAGTCTTTGCACGTGGGCCTCACATGCCACCACCGAAGCCCCGCATACGGGCGCGTGGATCTTCGGTGAACGTCTGGCTAGCTTTGCAATCTTCTCTCCTCCTTCAGGGGACTCCTTTGGTATCCCTTTCGCACGGTTTGATCTAACTCTATTCCTCTCTATCCATTTCTAGCCTTCTGTCCAACGTCCCAAGTGTTATTGTGTACTGTTTTAATGGCTTCGGACATGTTTGTTGAACAAAAGGTGATTGGTGGCTCAATTTCTACGCCCCAATAGTTAACCACAAGAAAATTAAATGGAACAAATTATGTTCAATGGTCCAAAACTATAAAAAATTGCATTAACTGGGTATGGAAAATAGAAACACTTAACTGAGTCTGGTTCATCTGATTAGTCTGGTTCATCTGAAACTGATCCTAAGTTGATGCTTGAGTCCAAGAAGATGCTCACCTGGTTAGCTTATTTGGAATTCTATGGAACCCAACATCGCCGACATGTGTACTTATCTTGACGCATTTAAGGAAATGTGGGAATATGTTTGCTTATTGTTCCCTAGTGATCTCACTCGCTTATATGATTTGTCACTAGAGTTCTTTCAACTTCAACAATCCAGTAGACCAGTTACTGAGTACTTTGCCTTTATGAAACGTGTTCATGAAGAATTAAATTCTCTCAAGCCATTATCAATCAACATTAATGTGATGCAAAAGCAAATGGAACAGATGGTTGTACTCTGTTTTCTTGTCGGACTAGATTCTGAGTTTAAAACTATTAAAGCCCAAAAACTCAGTGGGGCATCTCTTTTCTCGTTCACTGAAACTTACTATTGAATCATGATAGCTGCTTCTAGGGATCAATCCACCATTATTGATGCTACACAGACTGCCCTAGTTGGTTAGATGACTCCAGAAAGTAAGAATTTTAGTTACTAGATTCTGTCTTAGATTGGTGATTGTGGGGCTCTTGGAGATCGTGGCTGCAGTCATGGAGGACATGGTACACAACCCAAATGTTCTAATTGTGGCTGTGTTGGACATATCAGGGAAAATTGCTTGGATCTTCATGGAAGACCATCTCATATGATCCATGCTATTTCTTCTGATGCATTGGTCTCTATAGAGAGGCCTAGTGCTAAATAGAATGTCACTTTTCTGATGCATTGGTCTCTACAGAAAAGCCTAGTGCTAGTGAGAATGTCACTCCAACCATAGTAACTATTTCAAGGAATGGATATGCCAAGTTCTTTCAGTATCAACGACTCATCAAGCATCTTTTCCTACAGTTTCTTTAGCGCATCGAGGTGATCATACTACTTGTACTCCGTGGATTCTTGATTTTAGTACGTTCAACCACATGTCTAGTTCTTTCTCATTATTGTCCAATATTCAATGCTCTTCCACTTCAAATGTTATCACAGTTAATATAAAATCTAACCCTGTCAGAGGCATTGGTACAACTTTTTCAACTCTTATCTTTGTCTTCTGTGTTATTTGTTCTATCATTGTCCTTTAATCTTCTATCTATCAGTAAACTCCCTAAACAACTAAAATGTTCATTAACATTCTTTCTTGATTCTGTGGTTATTCAGGATTTGAAGACAAGAAAGAAGATTGGAGAAGGGCATGAAGCTCAAGGACTTTATTATCTAGCTACTCCGTCTGCTTTCTCATCCACCACCTATTCTGTTGTTGCCTCTCTTATTGAGATCCATTATCATCTTGGTCATTCATCATTAGATAAATTGAAGTCTATTGTCCCTAGTTTGAGTCGAACTTCAATCTTTAAATTGTTAGTCTTGTTAGTTAGGAAAGTATTATTGTGCTTCTTTCAGTCCTAGAGTCAATAATAGGGCTTTATGTGATTTTCATTGGTCCACTCCCATGTATGGGGGCTGAATCGTGTTGTCACCAAGTTGGCTTTTAAATATTTTGTTACTTTCATTGATGATTTTTTAAGACTTACATAGGTCTATTTAATGAAAGATCGCTCTGAGATGTTGTCTTTCTGTCAAGTCTTTTATGCTGAAATTAAAATACAATTTGATGTTTCTATTAAGGTACTTCATAGTGACAATGCTAAAGAGTATTTCTCTAAATCCTTCACTGATTTTATGACCTCTTTTGGCATGTTACACCAATTCTTTTGCTCTTGTACTCTACAACAAATTAGAGTTGCAGATAGGAAGAATTTGCACCTTGTTGAAACAGCTCGATATATGCTGTTCCATATGCATGTTTCTAAGGCCTTTTGGAGAGATGTTATTCTTATTGCATGTTATTTAATTAATAATATGCCATCCTCTGTCCTATATGGTTGCTCTCCTTATTCAGTTCTGTCTCCCAAAACACCTCTGTTTTCTCTTCCTCCACGTATCTTTGAGTGTGTCCCATTTGTGTATCAAATTGATTATAGGATTGACAAGTTAGAGCCTCGTGCTCTAAAGTACGTATTTTTGGGACATTCTCATTTATAAAAAAAGTATTGGTGTTATTGTCTTTCTTTCATCGATATTTTGTGCGCGTTGATGTCCACTTCTTTGAGACTACACTCTTTTTTTCTGATACTTGGTTCTTTTCTGGACTGGATGAGGGTCTTTTGTTATCTATAATTTCTCCCTTTCGTTTTTCCCGTCCTAATTTTTAGGTGTATACTAGACGGCAGACAGCTTCGGAGTCTTTCGTTAATGCTTCGGCTACTCCATTTTTTCCCATATTATCTTCAGATCCTGCTCTTGAGCTTGACATTAGTGACCTTGATCCTCCTATTACACTTCGGAAACGTACATGAACCTGCACTTCTCATTCTAGTTTTAATTGTCTCCTTATCATGCCTTTTTCATTTCTCTGTTCACTGTTTCTGTACCTAACTTTTTGTCTAGAGTATTATCTCATTCTGGATGGCGTGGTGCTATGGAGGAAGAAATGTCTGCTTTTCAAGCCAATTATAGTTGGAATTTGGTTGTTCTTTCCCTTGGAAAGTCAACTGTTAGTTGTTGATGGGTATATAATGTCAAAGTCCATCTGGATGATTTTGTTGATCGGTTAAAAGCATGGCTTATTGTTAAAGGATACACTTAGATATATGGATTGGATTTTTCAGAGACTTTCACCTATGTGGCTAAGATCACCTTTGTTCGGCTTCTCATTTCCCTTGCTGCTATGTTTCAGGGGCCATTGCATTAGCTAGATATTAAAAATGCCTTTCATGTTGATTTTATGTACATGGAGCAACCACCTAGGTTTGTTGCTCAGGGGGAGTCTGGCTTAGTCTGCAAATTAAAGAAAGTATTGTATGGCCTAAAACAATCTCTTCGGGTATGGTTTGAACGGTTTAGTACTGTGGTGATGAATTTTGAATTGACATGATGTGGTGTTGATTTCTGTATTTTACCATTATTACTCTCATGGAAAAATCTGGTTACTAGTTTACGTGGATAACATTGTGATCACAGGAGATTATGCACGAGATATACTTGATCTAAGCCTGTTTCTCCAAGCTCAGTTCATTAGCAAAGGCTTGGGCTCATTAAAATACTTTATGAGAATTGAAATTGCGAGATCATACGAGGGGATTGCTCTCTCTTAAAGAATTATGTACTTGATTTGCTGTCTGAAACTGGTATGTTGGGAACCAAACCAATTGATAATCTATTGGATCCTAATACAAAATTTTTGGCAGATAAAGGAGAGTTATTGATTGATCCGGGAGATGTCGTAGACTAGTCGGGAAATTTAATTATCTGACCATGATACGGCCAGATATCTTATTTGCTACAAGTATAATTAGTCAATTGTTTGATGCATCTCGGTCTAGTAATTGGGATGTGGTTATTCGCATTTTGAGTTATCTAAAAGATGCACTAGGATGTGGTCTGTTATATAAAGATAATGGTCATACTTTTGTCTAGGATTATATAGATACAAATTGGGCTGGCTCTCCGTTAGACAGACGATTCACTTTAGGATATTGTGTCTTTATGGGAAGCAATCTAGTTTCTTGGAAAAGTGAAAAGTAAATTGTGGTGACTAGATCTAGTGTAGAGTCAAAGTATTGAGCTATGGTACATACATCTTGTGAATTGATTTGGATATTTCATATGTTTATAGAATTAGGAGTCTCTGTATTACAGCTTATCGAGTTGTTTTATGATAATCAGGCTGCTATCCACATGGCTTCTAATCCAGTGTTTCATGACCGAACAAAACACATGAGGTTGGCTGTCACTTTGTCAGAGATAAGATTTTGCAAAATATCATCAAAGCTAGCTATGTAAAGTCTGAAGATCAATCTGCTAACTTTATTCGTTAAAGCCTTGGGAGGCGCTAGTGTGCAAGTTATTAGTATCAAGATTAGAACATATGACATATATGCTCCAGTTTGAGAGGGAGTATTAATGTACAGTGTTAGTATTAATACACGTTGTTAATGTTCATTAATTAAGATATATGTACATGTATCAGTATCTAGTGTATAGGTGATTCAAACAGACACAGGTATGTGTATTTGTATGTGTCTATGCCCTAGTTGATTGAATACCAATAAAAATTTTCGTCTTTTACATGTTAGAACTTCTAAATTTGTAATTATACAAGCTATGTAAGCATGGTTTAATTGTTTACTCGCTCTTTTTTTTTTTTTTTTTACCTCATTAGGTTTTTAACACTTCCATAGAAATGAAGCCAACAAACTACGAATTAGTGGTCCTAATTTTTGTGACTTCAAAAATGGAAAAGCGATTGGACCAGATAGTATCACTATTGAGTTTTGGAGGTGCTTGGGGGAGGATGGCATAAGTTGGTTGACAAATTTTTTTAATGTAGTGTTGAAGAGCAAGAAAATGCCTGATGCATAGAGGAAAAGTATCCTTATACTCATATACAAGAACAAAGGAGATATTCAGAACTGTGCGAACTACCGCGGGATTAAATTGA
>QLOD02000001.1:22005067-22019050 GCA_003260245.2 Sideroxylon spinosum | reverse complement strand
CAAATAAAAACCTTATGAGAATGTATGAATTCATTAAAAGAACAGAATTGAACATTTTCATGTTGGAAAATTGGCCAGAGTTAAGATTCTATGGTTAACTCAATCCAAAAATCAAAGTAAGCCGACTCCCTTCTTTACTGCAAAGTGGACTATGGTGTCTACTAACTAACCCACAGAATACTGTTGACTGGACTAACCAAATCAAATATGGAAAAAATAAGAAGCTTCCAAATATTCAAGAACACATATGAGGACCCAAATTGTGGCTTGGAATTATCAAAAGATGCTTTTAGAAGCTGTCTAAGCATAAAATGTTCAAAACAACTCTCATCATCAAAACCACATTGACTAGAATATCAAACACCAATTTAGCCCTAAAATCAAGTTAGAAGACCTCTAGATTATACGAGATTATCAAGGATACATTCCCTGAGATAAGCCCATAGTTAGGTCTGAGTAAATTTGAAGAAGTCTCTCAGTATTGATGCCTAGAAATATCAGTATTAATTTACAGGTTGATAGAAATATTCAGGAGTCACATTGACCACACTATTGAAATCGCCATACCAAAAATGGTAAGAGGGGTCTTTGTGGTTATACCTTTAAAGGTTACAAGAAGGAATTAGGTGGGTCCTACTCTACTTCAGCCCATTTTAGAGCAGTGATTCTCAAGTAGGCCTAACTTAACCATAAAAGAATTCAATTTGAACCAAATATTAACCTAATTGACTATTTTTCTCCCATGAGCATCCAATATGTCTTTAAGACTCTTGTAACTTTCTCAAAACTTCCCAAAATAATCTAAACATACCAAAATAGTACTTGAACTTAACCAAACTTGGCCTAAGCTTCGAGCTGTGGGCCAAAAGTGACCATTTTTCAAGATACCGCCTTTTCACGATGCCACACCTTTTTTGGTGGACTTTTCTACCTGTAAGGACAGGTTGAATTCTCTGCCTGCACTGTCAGGAAAACTTAATTTTTTACCTAAAGGCCCAGGTAGATTTTTCCGCCCATGTTCATAAGCAAAACTTTCCACTCACCTTTATAGGTGAAGATTATTTTACCTACGTTTATAGGCGGATTTTCCATGTACAAACACAGGACGATAATTCTGCTCGTAATTGCCAAGCAATCATTTTGTTTAACACAGGGGAAGGCCTAACCTCTCTCTTTAATCATTTTTACACATCTATCTAAGACGAGCTCTTAAGGAATGTTTGAAGAACTTTTAACCCTTTCTCTCTCTAGGACTTCCGGTTCTATATTATTTTCTCTCTAAATATTTCTTTTTTATTTTATGTATTTAGTTATTTATTTAGCATATTGACCGTCTTGAAATGTGTTCGGGTTCTACCTTTCAAGTGCAAAAGGGTGGTCGTAGTTTTACTCGACGAGAACCGAGGTCATTTCCACGAGGAGGGCTATGTTAAATGTTCAAAACTTGTTCTTTTTAGTTAGTGCATGAACCTAAGTTAATTTAAACTACCTTTGGATTTATGGGATGCTTAGATATGGGTTGAGTTGAGAATAGTGGAGTAAAAGAATTGTGATTCTAAATTAAGATAAAAACACTTCAAATAATATAACTTAGACAATCCTGGCTTCAAACTAAATCTAGTAGTGGGATAGTAGTGGTCTACTCAAAAGCAATGATAACTCAACCTAACAAATGCACTTGCATTGCTAGGTCAAAATATATTTCATTAAAACCTAATTTATAAAACTCAAACTAAGTGAAGGCTTTTGAAATGGATTTCAGACTCAGCGGGACATTGAATCAAGCACCTAGTGTGCACGAGCGTCAACTTGTAAACAATTTTTGATTGTAACACGAGTGAATTGATTTCAGTATATTGGCATTTAATTTACCCTTAAAAAAAAGGAGTAAATGATTTCTTAAGAAAAAAAACCTCAAGTTGTGGTTTTAGGAAAAATGGGTTCTAAATCACCAGGCCATTGAATCAAATACTTGGTATACACAAGGGGCCACTCGTAATCAAGCAATGATTATAACATAGTTGATTTGTTTTCATAAGGAAACCTAATTTGGGTTTAGCAAATAGATTTCTAACTCATCGGAATATTGAACCAAACTTTTGGTGTGCACAAGTGAAAATTCGTAACCAAGCTATGGTTAAAACGTGGGTGATTTGAGTTTGAAAGAACCGTAGCTTACCATGAGATTCTAATTAGAAATCAGAAAGATGTTTCATTAAAAAATTTTCTTTTATGTTTGAGTTTACCAAACTATCAAATCACCTTCAATGGCTTGAAGCCAAGAATAAACCCTGGCCTAACATACTTGAACTTCGAAGAGGAATATATACATGCAAATCATCCATTAATGTAAAATGAAAAAACGAAAACAAAAAGAGATATTAAAGACTAAAGAAACAAAAAGAAATATGAAATAAATTTGAACTTTTTAAAGTTTTGAATTGAAATAATCAAATGTGAAGTAGCTTACGCACGTAAACCTTAGGAGAAAGAAAAACAAAATCACCTTACGAAACTTCTAATAGCTTTACCGCTTAAAACGTAATGCAGCCAATCCAAAGTAACGAACTTGAAATTATAAACCCTAACTCCAACCCTACTGAAATAACGTAATGTAAAAAGCTCCTCTAGAATATAAGAAATTTGGTCTATTTATAGGCTTACAATAGTTAGGGGTAAAAAAGGTAATTTACACTTGAAAATAATATTACAAATCTACTAGTGAGAGTCCATGAACACTCAACAAAAAGCTGATGTGCACCCAAGACAACAGCACATCCAAGTGTTTGAAAAACGTCACGAGAGACGAGCAAAGAAACTAGCTATCGGTGGCTGCCCAAGAGCAAACATAGTCAGGCGCGCCAAGATTTCGTGTGCCCAACAGAAAAATTCTCGTGCACCCTAGACCTTGTACAGTCATGCGCACATTGCAAGCCTTTTACTTCTCTATTGATTTTCTTCTTTAAATTTCTAAATTGTCTTTCTTTGGGTGCTTTTTTTTCCATACCCCAACAAAACACATAAAAATAGTAAATAAAATTAAAACATGTTAAGAAAAGAATTTTACTTGATAACATGTTTATAAGAAGAGTGTAAAATGAAGTTAAAATCCATAATGATTGTAAGCCATCGCATATCAGCATGATTAGGATAAAAAAATTATTTTTTAAGAAAATAAAAATTATTCCATCAATTAAAAGTATTCAACTCATAACTCAAGCACGAATCGAACCCGATGTATAATATCGAAGGAATTTACTCCAGAAAATTTTGAAAAATTCCCAACATGTTACCATGCCATAACATGTCTTGATATCATTTTTAACAGACCATATTCTATCTAGTAACTTGTTATAGCATGACATATCTTGCTATTTGCCATACTTAAAATATTGTAACACCAAAAAAGCATGCAAAAACTTGCTCACTCTTGCTATTTGCCATACTTAAAATATTGTAACACCAAAAAGCATGCAAACACACGCTCAGAAATAGTCTTAGAAATTAAACGTTTATCAATCTAGAGCGTTTATCTAAGTGAGTAACTCTTCAAAGAATGGGAATGACTTAGCATTGGTTAATCTAATAACTTCTAAGTCTAGTATCCCATAAGGATATCTGAGTATTATAAACTGTCAATATGATAATATACAAATGGTTGTGATATAAACTATCATTACACTTGAGCATTTACATAACATTTGGCCCCTGATCCACATTGTACAAACTTGATCAATTTTCAAAGCAAAGCTCCATATTAGAGCAGGACTATTTACCAGACTAGAACAAATGGAGGGAGGCCTATCTCCTTAACTAGACCAAACCAAATAGAGCAAATCTTCTTTCATGATTAAGTGGAAGGCACTAAATCTTTTCTGTATGAGAGCACGCCCTAAGTGAAAAACTCTATATCAAAGTAAAAACTCTTCCTTTAAGATCATGTGCTTGAAACTGACTCACCCACATCTAGAGCAAGGTTTCTTTTTGCCAGTTATGTATAAAATGCTAACTATTATTTCTCATCTGAAGCAAGACTCTTTTTCCTAGATATATGTGAGGGACTAACTATCTTATCCACTCTGGAGCGAATCTCTCTTTACAAGTAATGTGCGAGGTACTAACTTTTACTTCAAATCTCAGAAGTGAGGGTCCTCCATATTAGCTTAGAACATAGTATCAGCCTCCTTGGTTGTTCTATAACACTCAGCCTACCCTATCCATTGATAATGCATAAGGCCACCAATTTGTCAACATGACATTCTGGAATTACACATTCAACCAGTATACTGTCGTTGAATCCAACATATCACTCATATAGTTTGGATCGCATTAGATTTGAATTACAAAGACCTGATCCATTCTTTAGGTACGTAGGCAGTTTTACTAGATAGTTTGGGTTCGATCACCTACCATTTAGGCCTTCATTTCATTCATTCATTCATATGAACTATATTAATCTAAATATAACAAAACTATTATATCCCAACATTCATCCCTAGCAAAACTCAACTTTTTACAAAATATCCTATTTGGAATTCCTGTAAAAAAAAAATTATTCTTTAATTTGCATTTAGAGTCTATACAATATATAAAACCTCCTAGGGTACATCATAACCAAATAGGCAAATACATCACTACAATTACACACACGAATTACAACTAACTTAATTCTCGATAAAGATATGTATGCAACCTTATCAACTACAACCATTTCATGTCTCATGCATCATATGCATTTATCTTAAGTTTGTATTGTAATAATTATTGTAAATTGGATATTATCTTATGAGATGAGGATTATGAAGAGTGGAAAAAGACCCTAGATATCTCGAGATATTCAAGCACAATGGTTTTTTTAGTATAGTTGAACCCCCAAATCCAGTATTTCTAATTACATAAACTAATTTAGAGTCACTAAAAAGGGCTTGTTATTATATTTTGAAAAATACTGAACATAATATTTTAAAGTCTAAATTGAAATTTAAGTTTCTTAATACATTCATTTTAAAAGTGTCGAGTCACTAGATTGTTTCTTTTGCCCTATTTCAAAACACAAAACTGATTTGCAAACATGTGAGCTATTGTGAGCGCATCATGTTAAAATAGAGACACACGACTCGCACACATTCAACGTGGCACGCAGATCCATTCACAACATAGGACAACCTTTTTTTTTTTTAATTTTAGGGGTGCGCTAGCAAAACAGATGGAGGGGAAAGAGAGAGATGAGAGAAAGAGAGAGAATTGAATAGTAAGGTTATGGGGGTATTCATTATCTTCGTGAGCTGATCAATGTGGTGCCACGAGTTCGGGGCGAGGGTAGTCAAGGGAGCATATCTTGGATCATCTTTGCCCCGAGATTTTGGTTAACAAATTGAGAGTAAAATATCAATGTAGTAGTGTTCGAATCTCTATTTTTCTTTCAGATTTAGCCAAATACATTTTGAGAGAGCCCGTTGGATTCGCCTGAAAAGATAAGGCATAAAAATGACCGACAAAATGGTGAAACAGGCCGGTTGGTAAGGATTAAAAATGACCTAGATAGTTGATGGAAATAGAGTAGTGCCTTTGCGGTTACAATTGCTAACTATTCGCATATTCACCTCCTTAGTGGAGTCACCTTAATGTAGAGGTCCGAGAAACAAAACCTAAATTCAAGCAACTGAAAATGCTTAAGAATGGGGCACAAACTCGTGTGACTTTGAAGTTTGTGGTGTTAATAAAGATAAGATGAAAACAAAATCAAGTGGAGAAACTCCATCACAATTCTTTAGTATTACTAAACTTAGTGACTTGAGTCTCCAAAAATCAATAGGCTCTGTGTCCAATAAAAAATATTAGGCTTTGTTCGGCAATACTAACTAAAAAATAATTTCAAATTAGTCAAATTTTTGAATTTTTTTTCTTAAAATAACCACAATTACCCTATACCAGTTTAAATTTCTTTTAATCCTTGAAAGGAAAAAATATAAAAAACCTAACTATTAAAAAGTTCTCTTTTTTCCCTTTTCAATAAAAATTAATTTTTTAATAGTTAACTAAGAATTAGATGGCATGTTCATGGTTTCTCCTCCGTTGAATTAATAATCTACCGCAATAAATAAGTTGTGTATATTGCAAGGATCACATATGTGGTGTACACACAATTGAAGAAAGCCAATAAAAGGTAAGCATGTATGAAAAAGTGTATGAAGGTGACACATGTTTGGTATCTCTTTTCAATTCTCTTCTCAAGAACCATGTGCATGAAGTCATCATGACAGCATGACTTGCTTAATATTCATCATCTGCTAACACTCCCTTATGACCTACCAAACCAAAACTCCATAAAATCCATTGGCGGAAAAACATGAGATTATCTTAGGACATCATTTAAAGGGATTAAAGAATACCCTACGTGTTATATCTTCCTTATACTAAGTGATTTCATCGAGTTATGTGATTACATCGCCACCCATCAAGCTTCACCTGCATCGTCTCTTTAGCTCTCTAATGATGTACTAGTTCTCCCAAGTTTCTTACTAGTTCTCCCTATTGAAATATAAACTTGATTTTGGGCTTATTAGTTTTGGGTCTTAGTTGTCTAAATAAAAGCCCAAATTCTAGAAAGTAAAAATATGTTCTAGAAAAGTCTTTTTAGAAGTCTAGAATATTCTATAGAAGAGTGTAGAATATTATAGTAGATTTGTAATTATGAAGAAAATTCTAGAGAGTCATTTGTAGCCATTAGATTAGAATTGTGGTGGCATAATCCTAGCCATTGGTTGAGGAGGTGCCACTAGTATAAATAGGGGTAATGTTTTTGAGTTTGTATCAAGCAAAAAAGCAAGAAGTGAGAAATAATATAAGTAGTCTCTTTCTCTAAATTATCTCTCCCATTTTCAAATATCCTCCACTACTAAAATTTCATTCCAACAAATTGGTATCAGAGCCTGATGATCCTTCCTAGAGATATGGCGAGTAGCGGTATGATTCCCTTCCAAGTCCCAGCACTCAACAAAAGCAACTACGACAATCGGAGCATCAAGATGAAGACGCTCCTTAGCTCCCAAGACATATGGGAGATAATAGAGAAAGGCCACACTGAGCCAGAGAATAGGGTAGTCTATCTCAAACTCAATGGGATAGTTTGAGAGACTCAAGAATGAGAGACAAGAAGGCTCTCTATCTCATCTATCAAAGATTAGATGATGATGCTTTTGAGAAGATTTTGGAAGCAAAGTCAGCTAAGGAAGCATGGGAGAAGCTTCAAATCTCTTACAAGAGAGCAGATCCAGTCAAGAAGGTACGTCTTCAAACCTTAAGAACCGAGTTTGAAACCCTGCATATGAAAGAAGGAGAAGTCATCTCTGACTACTTCTCAAGAGTCTTAACGGTGACCAATCAACTAAAGAGGAATGGTGAAAAGTTAGATGATGTAAATTAGATCGTTAGATCCAAATTTCGATCATATTGTTGCCATCATCGAAGAAATAAAAGACTTAGAAGCGATGATAATGAAGCAACTTTTGGGTTCGTTAAAAGCTTATGAAGAAAAGAAAAAGAAGAAGGAAGGGATCGTGGAGCAACTACTCAAGACTTAAGTTACTTCAACTAAAGAAGAAAGTGATCGCAATGATTAAAGCCAGCAAAGACAAGGTCGTAATCAAGAACAAGGACAAGGTCGTGGATATGGACATGGACGAGGTTGGAGGCCCAACAACGACAAGAACAACAAATTCCAAAGAGGAGAAAGCTCAACAAGAGACCGTGGGAGAGGCAATCTAAAATTAAGGTATGACAAGAAATGCATTAAGTGTTACAATTGTGAAAAATTTGGTCATGACGCTTCAGAATGTAGAGCTCCTAGCAATTATAGAGTTAAAGAGAAGGCCAACTCCGTTGAAGAAAGAAGTCAAGAAGATGGTACCTTGTTGTTGTCTTATAAGGATAATGAAAGAGGTGAAGATAATAGATGGTACCTAGACACCGGTGCAAGCAATCATATGTGTGGAAGAAGAAGCATGTTCATGGAGCTTGATGAATTTGTGAGCGGCAATGTGTATTTTGGAGACGAATCCAGGGTAGCAGTAAAAGGCAAAGGTAATATTCTCATCCGATTAAGGAATGGGGAGCACACATTCATTTCAAATGTCTATTATGTGCTGAATATGAAGAGCAATATCTTGAGCCTAGGACAACTCTTAGAGAAAGGTTATAATATTCACTTAAGAGATAATAATCTTTCTATAAGAGACAATGTTAGTAAGTTGATCGCTAAGGTGCCAATGTCAAGAAATAGAATGTTCGTGCTCAACATTCAAAACGATGTTGCAAAATGTCACAAGACATGCTACAAAGATGCATGTTGGCTTTGGCATCTTCGATTCGGGCAGCTCAAAAGGATGTCTACTTGGGAAGCAATTCAAGAAAAGCTTTCCAAAGGAGTCAAACTCAAGAGCTTAGAAGCCGCTAGAACTTAAACACACTGATGTGTGTGGTCCAATCAAGCCAAGCTCACTCGGTAACAGTAACTATTTCCTTCTTTTCATAGATGATTTCTCAAGGAAAACATGGGTATACTTCTTTAAGCAAAAATCCAAGGTCTTTGAAGTCTTCAAGAAATTTAAAGCTGCTGTGGAGAAAGAGAGTGGCTTAGTGATCAAAGCTATGAGTTCCGATCGAGGAGGAGAATTCACCTCAAATGAATTTCAAGAGTACTGTGAGACCCAAGGAATACGTCGACCATTGACAGTCCCAAGATCCCCCTAACAAAATGGGGTGGCGGAAAGAAAGAATAGAACGATTCTTGACATGGCGAGGAGCATGCTCAAAAGCAAAAGACTACCAAAGGAGTTTTGGACAAAAGCCGTAGCATGCAGTCTATCTATCCAACCGATCTCCAACAAGAAGTGTAAGGGGAAAAACACCACAAGAAGCATGGAGTGGAAGGAAGCCTGGTATTTCTCATCTAAGAGTTTTCGAAAGTATAGCTTATGTGCACGTTCCTGACGAGCAAAGAAGCAAACTGGATGACAAAAGCAATAAGTACATCTTTATTGGTTACGACACCAACTCCAAAGGTTACAAGCTCTACAATCCTGATAGTGGGAAGATAGTCATCAGTCGAGATGTCGTATTCGATGAAGAAAGAGAATGGGATTGGGGGCCACATGATGAAGATTACAATTTTTTTCCATACTTCGAAGAAGATGACATGGAGTAACCAAGGATAGAGCAAGCAAGAGATGAACCTACTATCCTACCAGTTTCACCGATTGGGAGTTCTCAAGAAGATGAAAGCTCAAGTGAAAGGCTTCCACGCTTTAGAAGCGTACAAGAATTCTATGAGGTAACTGAAAATCAAGATAATCTTACTATTTTTTGCCTCTTTGCTGATTGTGAGCCCATGAACTTCCAAGAAGCTGTGGAAAGTAAGAATTGGAAAAATGCTATGGATAAAGAGGCGCGATCAAGAAGAATGACACATGGGAGCTACCTTCACTTCCAAAAGGAAAAAGACGATTGGTGTAAAGTGGGTGTACAAAGCAAAGAAAAATGCCAAAGGAGAAGTCGAAAGATACAAGGCTCGATTGGTAGCAAAAGGCTATAATCAAAGAGCCGGCATCGACTATGATGAGGTATTTGCTCCCATTGCTCGACTAGAAACTATTAGAATAATTATTTCATTGGCAGCTCAAAATAATTGGAGGATACATCAAATGGATGTGAAATCTGCCTTTCTTAATGGAGTCCTTGAAGAAGAAGTCTACATTGAGCAACCACAAGGCTACGAAATCAAGGGAGAAGAAGACAAGGTTTTCAAGTTAAAGAAAGCACTTTATGGGTTGAAGCAAGCTCCAAGAGCCTGGAATGCTCGAATTGACAAGTATCTATAAGAAAGAAATTTCATCAAATGTCCATATGAGCACGCATTCTACATCAAAAACCATAATGGTGATATCTTGATTGTATGCTCGTATGTAGACGACTTGATATTCATAGGTAGCAATCCAAGCATGTTTGGTGAGTTTAAGAAAGAAATGATGAAGGAGTTCGAGATGACCGACATTGAGCTCATGTCTTACTACGTCGGTATTGAAGTAAAGTAAGAAGACAAAGGCATCCTAATCATTCAAGAAGGCTATGTTAAGGAGGTACTTAAGAAATTCAAGATGGATGACTCTAATCCAGTCGGCACACCAATGGAATGTGGAATCAAGCTATCAAAACATGAGGAAAGAGAAAGAGTTGATCCAATACTCTTTAAGAGCTTGGTTGGAAGTTTGTGATACTTAACATGCACAAGGCCGGATATTCTCTATGCAGTTGGAGTTGTCAGCCGATTGATGGAGAATCTAACAAGAACTCATTTGAAGGCGGCAAAGAGAATTTTTCGCTATCTTAGAGGTACAACAAACTTTGGCTTATACTATTCTGTTTCTGATGATTACAAGCTTGTTGGATACAGCGATAGCGATTGGAGTGGAGATATAGATGACTGTAAGAGCATAAGTGGCTTTGTGTTCTACATGGGAGACACTACCTTTACGTGGATGTCAAAGAAGCAACCGATTGTCACCCTTTCCACACGTGAAGTGGAGTATGTAGCTGCTACTTCATGTGTTTGCCATGTAATTTGGCTTCAAAATTTATTAGAAGAGTTAGGTTTTCTACAAGAAGAGCCAACCAAGATTTGCGTCGATAACAAGTCAGCAATAGCTTTGGCCAAGAACCCAGTCTTCCATAATCGAAGTAAGCACATTGATACACGCTATCATTACATTCGAGAGTGCATTATGAGGAAGGATGTGCAACTCGAGTACATGAAGTCTCACGATCAAATAGCCGATATCTTCACCAAGCCTCTCAAGCAAGAAGACTTTGTGAAACTGAGAAGTTTGATTGGAGTAACAAAATCAAGTTTAAAGGGGGGTGTTGAAATATAACTTGATTTTGGGCTTATTGGTTTTGGGTCTTAGTTGTCTAAATAAAAGCCCAAAATCTAGAAAGTAAAAATATGTTCTAGAAAAGTCTTTTTTAGAAGTCTAGAATATTCTATAGAAGAGTGTAGAATATTATAGTAGATTTGTAATTATGAAGAAAATTCTAGAGAGTCATATGTAACCATTAGATTAGAATTTTGGCGGCATAATCCTAGCCATTGGTTGAGGAGGTGCCATTAGTATAAATAGGGGTGATGTTTTTGAGTTTGTATCAAGCAAAAAAAAAAAAAAAAGCAAGAAGTGAGAAATAATATGAGTAGTCTCTTTCTCTAAATTATCTCTCCCATTTTCAAATATCTCCTCCACTACTAAGATTTCATTCCAACATCCGGGCCCTCCAAAACATGCCATGGATAGATCTGATGAGGATATTTGATTTGGCTGCATGGGAGGGAGCTGTGAAATTGGCCTCCCAATGTACTTAGCAGCAATGCTAGAAACTCTCTCAAACTGTCTCAAACTGTAGCAAACATGTCAACAACCTAAGCCTAATAACAAAAAGAAACAAAAAGAGGTGGTTAATAAAAAAAGAAAGCATAAATTCAACTTTGAAACCGCTAAAAACAATTTTTTAGATGTTATCTATTGTTGGTTTGGAAAACAAGACAAACCAAATGCAGTTTTAAATAATAAACCAGAAAACTGTTTCAGAAAAATCAATAACAAAATAGGCCCAAGTCATCTAAGCTTCATTTGGAAAGGCAGAAAGTGAAATTACCTCTTCCTTCAACTGGCCGTTTTCCATTCGTAATTTTTGCTCATCAAGATCTGGATTTGCTTCAAGAGGGGAACCCCTACAAGTAGGGCATATCACAATCTTCAGTGTCTCTGTAATAGCTATATTTTTGCATCGAATCCTATCATTCTCCACTCGAAGTGCACAGTTATCTGCTCATTCGTGCTGGGCATAAATTCAAACAACTCCAATCGGACATCAAAGCAAAACAGAAAATAAAAATACAACAGTAAGGAATATACTCGTATAGAAACAAATCAGAGAAATACCTTCATTTGGGTTCTCCTACGTACCCCGCAAATTGTTTTTATAAATAAAAGCAGCTGAACCTTGTTAAGGCTACCTACGTACCCCAAAAATTTGGGGATCAAGCCGCACGCAGTTCTTTCTAGTGCAGTTAATTAAATAACCAAATCATAGTTTGTTATCATCCATTCGAATTTGTGATCATCAAATCGATCCTCCAAACCAATAATGTTGTCAATTCCCGGGTCTTCCAGACCTATAACGTCATCAATTCCGGAAGTCCAAGTTTCCTCGTTACATCCATCGACGACTGTACTTGATTCTAGTTCGGAGCCATTTATCAAAGTAGAAGTCCCAAGCAGGTTTCCACTCCTCTGTCCTTCTACTTCAACCTCATTGTTAATCCAAGTGAAGGCCTCTGATTCTTCTCTTATGGTCGGCTTGGCTGCTGCTGCTGCTTCACTTTGTGGTCTGGTGGCTAACGTTTATGGTATCTAAAGGCAAATTTGGAGCAGTTGAAGAACCGGCCATTCTTAGCCCTCCAAAACATGCCATGGATAGATCTGATGAGGATATTTGATTTGGTTGTACAGGAGCTGTGAAATTGGCCTCCCACTGTACTTAGCAATAATGCTAGAAACTCTGTCACGCTACAATAAACATGTCAACAACCTAAGGCCAATATCAAAAAAGAACCAAAAAAGAAGTGGTTATTAAAAAAGTAAACATAAATTCAACTTCAAAACCAAAGAAGTGGTTATTAAAAAAGAAATCATAAATTAAGTTTCAAAACCACTAAAAACAGTTTGTTAGATGTTATCTGTTGTTGGTTTGGAAAACAAAGACAAGAAATAAGACAACTAAATGCAGTTTCAAGGAATAAACCAGAAAACTGTTTCGGAAAAATCAATAACAAAACAGGCCCAAGTCATCTACGCTTCATTTTGAAAGGCAGAAAGTAAAATTAACTCTTCTTTCAACTGGGAATTTTCCATTTGGAATTTTTGCTTATCAAGATATGAATCTTCTCCAAGAAGGGGACCCCCACAAGCATGGACGGAGCCATGTGAAGGCAAGGGGAGGCAAGTGACTCCTTAGATTTTTGACATGAAATTACCAAAAATGTCCTTGAAATTTTAATTTTATTTAAAAAATCAAATTAATTTAAAATTAAGGTATTTAAATTTTATTTAAAAATGAAAGTAAACTCAAAAATTTTTCAGCATATAAAAAAGTGTATAAGAGTCAAATCCTAGTATTTTTTGTAAAATAAAATACATTCTCCCACAACACTATTAAATACTTCTATGCATAACATAAAAAATATAACATAATAAATTCTATAAATAATAAAACTTAATAATAATTATTTTTTTATAACGAGAGACATTTCCAAATCTTAGGTTCTACGGCGAGTTAAATCATTAAACTGTGAAAAATGTATTTACCGGTTTAATGTCTAATAATAATTTTATGTCCCCCTAAAAAATAATATTATTTTTTCTCTACACTTAATCCCAACGTAACTCGTTATTTTTTTTTTTGTTATTCTCTTCTTGGATGCTTAGTATCCGGTGCCCGATGCTTCTTTACTTTTCTTGGATACTTAATATCTGGTGTCCAGTATCCCCTTACTGAAAATTCTAGATCCACCCTTGCCCACAAGTAGGACATATCACATTCTTTAATGCCTCTCTAATTGCTATATTTTCGCATCGAATCCAATCATTCTCCACCCAAAGTGCACAGTTATCGGCTCGTTCATGCTGGGCCCAAATTCAAACAACTCCAATGGAACATCAAAGAAAAAGAGAAAATAACAATACAACAGCAAGGAATATATACCTATAGAAACAAATCAGAGAAATACCTTCAATTGGGTTCTCCTACGTACCTCGCAAATTGTTTTTATAAATAAAAGCAGCTGAACCTTGTTAAGGCTCGTAGTTCTTTCAAGTGAATTCAATTAAATAACCATATCACAGTTTGCTAGCATCCATTTGAATTCGCGATCAT
>QLOD02000001.1:21916857-21934723 GCA_003260245.2 Sideroxylon spinosum | reverse complement strand
ACCTTGCTTCAGATGGTTCTTCTTGAGTAACACGTGCCACTTTTCTTGTATTTGCTTTTTTTGGGTGACATTGTTTGTTACAAATGCCGTTGTTCACTTTCTTACAGAAAAAACAAAACAACAGAATTTGAAAATAAAATAAATCTTATTAATATTTAAAATATAGACCCATTGTTTCCGAATGAAATAAATTTGAATGGATCAATAACATTTGAAGTATGTCTTTAAGAACAAATTCATCCCCCACCGGCTTACTTCTGAATTGAATAGGCATTGAACTCCCAAATTATATTGATTGGCCACAAACATAGACGAGCAGCCCATGTGTGTCCTTTCGAACAAAAACAATCGCAGTATATTCTCTATAAATGAATGAACACAAGAAAGAAAAATGAACATTTATTTTGCCCGGAAGCCTATGGAAGATTTTGACCTAGTTTGGGCAACACTCAATTACCAAAATTTATCAAAAATTACAAAAAATTTGTACTTTTTTCCAATCAAATTTTGTTACCTATCATCTTTATGTCACATTTTGTACTTTTATTGTACTTTTTTGTTAACTTTTTTTTCCACCAAAATAATAGGCACACGTGTAACTATCAGACAATTGCAATAGTCCGTTTGTTATATCTATATTCAATTTCTTAATTTTACAGATAAAAATTAGGTAGTGTTTATTCAATTTTTAACATAGATATTAAAAATTAAAGTGCTAATTGTTGGGAAAAAAATTAAATAGGTATTGGGTCGTTAGTTTATTTTATAGAAAATTATGCTTAAGTCGTACTTTTTGGCTTTTTAAACTTATTAGTCACTCAAAAAAAAAAAAAGTATTACTTCTAATTTATTTTTATGTAGAAAATTTTACGATTAGGTCACACTTTTGAATAGGTCCCACAGTTTGTTTTAAATATAGTTTCTAATATACTAATAATATCGTTTATTTCTATAATATAATTGCATGATTTACAAGATTGACAGAAATCACGTTTCTTCAGTTTCCTTTTTCGTCTCCTTGCTTTCAATTTCATTGTTTGCAGTTTTACTTGTGAAGATATAAAGAAGACAGATCTTATTTGGTCTAACATTAATTTGAATGAAAACTGACTGAGATTAGCGTCTTTCAAACGAGGAATATATACAAATTTGTATTACGTATTAGGTGATTTTATCCTATTAACGATTCCAGATAGTCATGTCTTTGAATCTATTGTTACTCTGTAAGTTTGGTTTAGAGACTTTTGTAGTAAATGTTAATTATAAAATGCTGCTTTCAGATATTGTATTGAAGGTGTGTGAGAATTGGTCTTGTTTGAATGTGGAATATATGTCATTTAATTACTCAATCCATGAACATCCTTCATGTTTTCTGAGAAATGATGTTGATTTTAAAAATATGATGATGCTGACTCGTATGGTTGGTTTTTGTTCGTATTGATTGATGTTTTTTACAATAGTATGAAAACAGTACCAATACCATATAGTACAGGTATTGTTTCTCATAATAGCGGTGCTGTTGCTAATAGTGTATCAAGCGATACTGTCTGTAGTGGTAGTACTGGTATGGATTCTTATGATGATTCTTGTGATGTTAATGTATATCGTAGTTCAAGTTCAAACAGGAAGGATAGACTATTATTGTGTTCTAATTGGTCGTCGTTAATATTGAGAGTAGGACAGGAATTCAATTGAGGTGTTGATGAATTTTCACGATATAATTTGTCGGTATACTATAGAAGTTGGCTTTCAGTTCATATATGAGAAGAATAACGAGAACAGAATTGAAGTTGTTTGTGTTAAGAAGTTCGAGGAAGGTTGTCCTTGGTCAACTGTTGTATCATTGTCAAAAGTTAATGGTAACTTTTACATTAGGAAATTCAACAACATTTATAATTGTGGTCTGACAATTATTAGGGATAGTTTTAAGAGGATCAGTTGAAAAATTTTAGGTAAGTTGATTGTTAATTAGCTAGCATTAAAACATTCAATGTCGCCGATCGACATTATTATATTTTTTAAAAACAACTATGGTATGCAACTTAGCCATGATAAGGCTTGAAGTGCTATAGAGAAGATTAAAGCCATGATTTATGGTGACTACAATGATTCGTTTAATCAGTTAAGATGGTATGTCAAATCTGCAATAGATCTTAACCTAGGCAGTCATATTGTGCTGGATGTGAATGAGGATATAAGCTGGTTTAGACGGTTGTTTGTATCGTATGGGGCTAGTATATGCAATCATTTTTATTGATGGTACTTTCTTGAAGTCACGTCTTAAGGGTGTTTTTATGGCGGCTACTGGAAAACATGTGAATAATGTTATGGTACTGTTCCTAATTTTACGGCATTGTTATATGGTTAATTAGTTTGCTCTTTAGCTTTTTTTTTTTTTTTTTTTTTTGTATTATGATTTATGTAACTTTTTTTTTTTTTGAATGTTTTGTTAAGGATTTGTCTTTTGTATGTTTTCATTTATGTTTTATTAAGGTTGTGTTGTAAAGATGTGCTATATATGGTACTGTTTTTGTTAAAAACATGTTTTAATACGGTACTGTGTATTTACTTGTTCATATTTTTAAATGTTCATCTACAGCATTATTTCCATTGGCCTTTGCTACTGTTACTTTAAAGAATTTTTTGATAATTGGTCTTGGTTTCTCGGTCATTTGCATGAGATATTGGATCCATCTCATTATGTTACATTTATTTCTGATAGAAATCCAGGATCGATGGAATCTTTGCCAATTAAGTTTCCTATATCTCTTCGCTTTTTTTTTTTTTCCTGTCTATAACATTTGAAGAACAATTTGAGGGATGAAGTTAGTCATAGTAATTCAGCTAATGGGTTCCGTGAATATATTATGAACTTGTTTTGTCAATGTACTTATACTCCCACAGTTGCATCATTTAAGAAGAAGTTAGATGTATTGAAGAGGGAATGGGATGCAATTGTTGATAAATATTTGAGTGGATTGCCTCTGTAAAATTAGACTAATGCGTTTTCATCTGGTAAAAGGTATGGTGAGATGTTTTCAAATGCATTTAAATCTTTTAACTCATGGATTCTTGATGCAAGAAATCTGCCAGTGGCACATTTGGTTGACAAGATAAGAGTGAAATTAATAGAATAGTTTGTCATAAGAAAGCGCGATACTATAAAGTGCAATGGTGTGCTATGTCCAAGAATAGAAAAGAAGTTTGCTTCATTTGTTGATGTTGGTAAAACATGGAGCATTAAAATGTGTTCAACTACTGTTGATAAAAGATTTTCTAATCCTATAAAAACTGTTGATTTGGTGAATTGTACATGTCTTGGTTATAATTGGCAAATTTTTGGTTTTCCTTGCTCTTATGCCTTTTCTGTTATTGGGAGAATTAGTACCTTTGAGCGAATTTTTGATGAGTACTTTCATGTGGATAAGTAGAGATTGGTATACGGAGGTATGATTGTTCTGATACCGATATCTATAATACAAGAGTTTACAGATTTTAGTAGTTGTTCAATATTACCTCCATTAAAACAGAGACTAGCTAGAAGGCCAAAGAAATGTAGGATTAGATCAACAGGTGAGCTTGTAAGAAGAATTCGTTGTGGTAGCATGGGATCTCATAACAAGAAAACTTGCGAAGAGTCGTTGAGTTGACATTTTCTTTCTTTTTTTTCCCCAAATTCTGCTGTGCAGAAGTGTGTTATTTTTTGTTTGTCATGGTGCTATTTATCAATTAATAACGAGTATGTTTCAATCCATTCGCGTGATAGTTATTTTTTTCAGCTATATTTGTTTTCTTATGTTGATACATTGGTATGATTAGTAGTTGTTAATTTACCAATTTTGTAGATTGAAGTTTGTTGATATTTATTGCAATTGATGAAACAAAATGACAGTGATTGTAAACGTTTACAAAAATAGTACCATAAATATTTTAGACGTGTAGACAATACCACTGTCATTCTTATGAAAAAATATTTTGTTAGTGATAATATTTGTAAGTGTTTTCACAAGTCAACTGCATTTGCCTTATGTTGATATTGAGATTAATAATTTCTTAAAAAATTATGGAGATAGCTTATAGATACATTTTATTGCGAAAACATGAACATAAACCATTTATATTAGCATAAATAGTACCATTCATTTTTTTTTCAATAAACATATGTCAATATATCACTAATAATGCCATCACCACTACTAGCAAAAAAAAGTAGAATATACAAGTATGTTGTTAGAATGAATCAAGAAAATGTAAACAAAGTATGCACTGATATTGTGTTGATTACAATCATTATGTTTGTACATCACTAATGGACAAAAATTGTGAGACCATCCTTGCTCGGTAAGCTTATACTGTTTCTTGTGAAAGTGTGGCATCAAGTGGATCATCATTTGGCAAGCATTGCATACCAATTGCCCACAATCAATACTACGTGCAAGATTTTATAGATTGTAAGAATTTAGTTAGAGGTGTTCAATAATCTGCATAAAACCAAGAGGATGTGCTTATGATGTACGTCCTTATTGTGGACAATTTGTTGCAGAAACCATTATGTATTCGAATTGCATGTTAGTGTGTTCAATGTTTTTTGTGATTGGATCTTTGAGATATTGATCTTTAGGCTTTGACCCCACGTACGTTTTCTAATACAATGTGACAATAAACAATCAAAATGTGGACATAGTACCAGTTATAATTAACAGTACCGGTACAGTTGTATATAGTAGAAAATAGTATAAATGAAATTACATATAAAATTTAGTCACTGAATCGTACCTCTTTCTTTACATCCTCAAAATACATATCTGTAGAATTTGCTCTACATGGTTTTATGGAGTTATAATGTGTCCATATCCATGGGTCTCTATCCAACACCAATAGCATCCAATAGTTGGGATCAACAGAGATTCTAGTTCCACTTGTATTCAAAGGGAACACAAGTAGTCTAAATGCATCAGATAATTACAGCTTTTGATCAATTTCAATTTTTCAAATTGCATAATTTCTCTCAAATACGACAAATGACTGCATTAATTAAAGTTGCATATTGTCAAATTTTTTTTTTTGTGTGTACGATCGTGTTAAAGAATTATGTGAACAATAAAATAATATGTTTTAACAACAAAAGATGTTGAAGTACAAGCATATTTTGGGGAAAGTGTTGTGAATTGATTAGTCTTAACTTGATTCTAGATAGTACGGATGACAGTCAATATTCTAGGAAAATATGGTTATTAGTAAATCACAGACTTATTTGTTAACGTTAAGAAATCGTTAAAATATTTTATTATGACTGCAGAAAAAATCAGTTATATAAGTACCATGTTTGATATCTTGTCATTGGAGATGAGGTTGTGGATCTCTTTAACGGTAATCATGCAGAGTGGATGATTTGATATAGCCCAAATACTTGCATTATGTTGTGTACACACTGAGATGCCAATAAAATCAGCCAAAAAAAAAAAAACTTGAGTTAAGTAATATGAGTTTAAAATATTTATCTTAACAGTACTAGATAAAGGACTAACTGCACCAATTACTATAAACAGTACCATTTAAAAATAAAGGATAACAATAATAGAAGATAGCAAGTAAATTTATTATATTGCACAAGTAATATAAAAAAAATAGAGTTAAATGTTATCTTACACTTACCCATCATTATCAGTGAGTTTTAGGATTTGTTCTTTTTCTAGATCTGCAAGGTGTATGTTTTGTTGAAAACTTGTATTGATCTCCTTGAGTGAAGGTTTCTTATTCATTTCTGGTAGAGCTTTAGACAGTTGTTCTAGAAGCTCAACATCTATTATATCATATTCTAGATTTATGGAGCCAACTGCTAGAGTGTCTATCTTTTGCTTTTTTGTAAATTTTTTCTTACAACTGTATGAGTATTTAGGATCTCTTTTATTTTGGTGTTTTTTCTCTTTCATCCTCTTATATAGTGAAGTTGGTCCATTTGAAGCTGAAGTTTTTTGTTCCTTGGTATCCAACGATGTAACTGAGGCTTTTACTTGTTGTGTTATTTCATGAACTCGGCTTTCTATAAATTTTGCCTTCTATGCCTCAGTTACTGGGTGTTTTTGCGTCACCTAGTGGACGCTAGCTTTAACAAATTTAGCCCTCAACAATTCAACTGCTGCATTGATATTAGTAAGTTCTGCCTTCAGTTTTGAGTTTTAAAAATTGAGATCTTTATTTTCAGGGTATAGTTTTGTGTGATAGTCATCCTTTTCTATTATTTTCTTTTTTCAATACAGCAATCTTATCATCTTTTTAGTTGATTTGTTGCTCAAGCTTTTCAATTCGTTCACGGTTCAAACTTGCCAAAACTAAAGTAACTAAATCGAAGTATCGCTGAACTGGTACTAATTCTAAGATGCAACATCATGTGTCTCCTATAACGATATTGTTTCTGGTACTGATCCAACATTAGATTCTAGTACTATCACTAATACTGTTTCTAGAACAGTTTTAGCCCTAGCCCTTGAGTCATCCAGTGATATTGCTTCAGTGGCAAAACCTGAGGGAACACTACCAAATGGATCATGTTCAGGACTTGTTGGTTTATCTTCAATGATAGTACCAAATACCTTTTGTTTGGCTTGCCTTTTGTTGTCAAAGGTACTATTTTTGATTTCAGGTTCTTGAGAATGTTTGAAATTAGCAATTCATCATCACTCATTCCAGCTGTTTTGGTGGTTGCTTCAGGTCCTTTTTCTTCTGAACCTTTGACGTGATCTTCTGTTTGGATCCTTTCATTATCATCATATTTGTTTTTTCTTAGCAATGTGATGTCTCTGCATCTTTTGTATTTTCTTTCTTTGCTAATTCTTCTCCATAATTGCTGCATTCATGATTTATTACCTAAGATTTTTTTCATGAATTCTAGAATTCATTAGTATGTCAATGAATATATCGTTCGACCTACTATGATTTATTTAATATCGTTCGATTTAGTACCTGATTTTGAATCAACTTTTTGAGTTTTGTTTTCTTTCAATGCATTAGATAATGGCTTTAGATCCCACACCACACATCTAGGTATTCCAGTCTTCCATGCTCTTGGGCAATGGTGTACTCACAGATCCAGTACTGCATCATTTGTTATGATTCATTAGTTAAATGAAGTTTATAAGACAGTACAAAAATACAACATAGAATGTGATACGAAAAGATTAACAGTAACATCATAACACAGCCTGTAACGTTTTTGTTTCTGGATGCTGAGTACAAATTATTTTCCAAGAATTCTTAGATATTTGTATTCTAGTTGTATTGATGCATCTAATCCAAATTTTTAGCTAATGTGGTATGGGACCATCATAAAGATTATCCTTTGTTAGGGACAAACAAGGTTGCCAAATAGAGCAATGTTAAAAGCCTTGTGACATCTTATCTTCCAATATCTGTTTGATTTTTAAAAGCCTGTCACAAAGCCTCAGAGTTCGTTATGACCCATGGAATCCTCATGAGGTAAATTCAGTGTTTAGTCTTGCCATTTTTTGATTTTTTATTTTTGCAATGTGTACCAATTGTTCACCATCTTCTATGCCAAACATCATTCGTACCTCATCCTTTTTAATATGAATTTTTGTTCCACCAAAGTTAAAAGATTTGGAACATGCATCAAATGTTTTGATGATTGTCTCAACATCAAATCGCTTTTTCTCAAATATTCCTTTTGTAAATGTGACCTTAAAATACTGAAGATGAGCTTCCAAAATGAAGTTAGTCGAAGATAGACGTAGTGAGCTTTCGTTATATTGATGGATTCAACTTCGATAATAACTGAGATTAGATTAGAACGATACTATATGTTCATCATATCTATTTTGTGTGATTGTAATACCTGTAATTGAATAACATTTATTTTCTAATCTTAGTTATTAACAATACCAGTTATATGAAGTAATTTCTAGGTGCATGTTAAAGGATTAACATTTTGTATAAAAGATATATCATATAATGACGTTATCACATATCTAAACAATTAACAGTGCCAAATATATGGTTGACAGTACCAGGTTGATAAACCAAGCACAAAAGCAGACATTTTTATAAATCTAACAGAAAAATAAATATAGTTGACAGTACTAGATTGATAAACCAAACACAAAAGTATATATGATTGACATACCATATATATAAATACTTACAATATCACATATAGAATACTGAAAGCACCACATATAAATTTTCAGAATAGTACGTATAGGTCACTGACAGTATCGTATATGCTTAACCGATAGTACCATTTACGATTTACTCATAGTACCACATGTAAGTTTTACATTATCAGGTTAATAAACCAAACACAAGAATAGTAACATGTTGATAAACCAACACAGTACCAAATATATATATGGTTGATAGTATCATATATAGCTAACAGTACCATATATAAAGTTAATAGTATTGGATTAATAACATTAAACTTATAAGTGGTACTGTTTTGTATAAAATGTATGATCTTGTAAAACTTATAGTGAAACAGATACATAACCATACCTATATGTAAAACTTATATCTAGTACTGTTATTTATAAAATGTATGATCTTGTAAAACTTATACATGAAACAGTTTCATAACAGTATTGTATATGTGAAACTTATATGTGGTACTGTTATGTACAAAATGAATGCTCTTATAAAAATAGTACCAAATATATCTAGTATGAAAACAGCACTATTAAACACAAAAGTAGTCACATATCTAACATAATGACAATTCCACATATAAAGTTGACAATACTTGGTTAATAAACCAAACAGTACTATAAAACTTTACATTTGAAAGCTAATCGAAAACACGAAATAGTACCATATATGAGTTTTGACATAAGCATTTATGGTTGACAGTATCACATATATAAATACTTATAGTATCACATACAAAATATTGAAAACTCTACATATAAATTTTCAGAGAAACTAAATACATAAAAACAGTACCACAAAATCTCGCATTTGAAACCAAAATGAAAACACTAAATAGTACCACAAAATCAGAAAAAATAAGGACAAAAAATATCAATTGCGGTTTTCATTGAACAAATCACACAATACCACAAAACTTTGCATTTTAAAGGTAAATAAAAATACTAAATAGTATCACAAAATTAGAAAAAATAAAGATACAAAATCGTAATCGAGGTTTTCATCGAAAACCCTAAACAGTACTGATAATCAAAAAACTAGTACCTCTTTTGTTACGGAGGACTTTGGAATTGTTCACTTGGGCAAAACGTTGGTTGAAACTGTGTGATTTTCTTGATGAAAACTGAGGAATGATGACCAATTGAGGTTTATTCGCAAGCAGTTTTGATTATGTTCCCAAAATTGATTTTCTTGCATTGTAAAAAAGATGGAAAGTCGTGGAAGTTATGTGATATCAATTATTTTTAGATCAAACTGTCAGTTTTGAAATGTATTAAAAAAACACGTGATGTCGTTTTTTTTTCTTTTTGTCGCAATTGTGACTTATCCACAAACAAGTTTTTTTAGTGTAACTAAAATTCTTGTAAGTCTATAAATAGTGACCGGCCTCCAAATTTCCATATATTCTAGTTGAATCCAAGCCTCATTGGGCCTGGCAGGCAATGCACATATGTATGTTGATGGGTTGATCCATCTAGGTCTTCTCTTTTTTATGCAACTTGTGTGCCTTTTCAAGCTTAATCTTAATTGCCAAGGTAGCCATATATAATCAAAACACACCCATCCTATAAAGAAACATGGGACATTCCACTTTACACTTTTGATATTACCATTGCCAAGACACTTATTTTGAAGTCAATTTCAATTCAGTCTATTTCTGAATTTGAACAGATGAATGCATAAACTTAAGGTATTCATGAATAATTCTACTATGTATCCATATTAAATTTTATGTAGTCCCCATTATAACTTTGGCCTAATGTTTCCAAATTATCGTGTTAAGAAAATGTGAATATTTCAATAATTCTCCGCATGAATTAATGGATGAAGGGAAAAATGCAAATATAGACTCGAATGAAAATATTAAGGAAAGTTACCATATCAAGAGAGGTAGCTTTTTGGTATTGAACCTTCTGTAGTTAAATAATATCAGTTTTACTAGGTAACTAGTGAACTTGATATCTTAAATAATTCAACTTTTAAAATAAACTAAGATAGCACTCATACAGTTTCTTTCTAGCATTGTTTGCTTTTTTTGATTTTATCCATTTTGTCGCTGCATATTATTGGTCTTTCTTTAAGTGCTTTAGAGAATATAGATTATTCATTCTCATAGAAACAGCCCATTCATACTTAATATAGGTGATCTTTTATTAAGATTATCCTGCCATACTCTACTTAAAATTTTTAAGATATGAGGATCATTAAAAGCAGAGTTTATCCTAACATACGTGACATGCCATACAAGCTATCATAGGAAAAAGTAAAAAAACTAGTTCCTTAGTAATGTTGTGAGCACCACGACAGTATTATCCCTTTGTGCCTATATTTTGAAATCTCCAAGTTGGGTTGTCGTTGTGAAAATTCTCAATTCATAAGCTTTAAACCCATTACCATTGATGCGTTCATACACTTGATCATTTGTGAAATGTTTAGTCAATGGATCGTAATACCATATTTTGATTTTACTTAATCAATGGATATTATACCATTTAATAGCAATTATCTCACATTATTATTTCTACAATGTACATGTCATGATTTACCATTATATATGGTATGCTATTCTTTTTATTTCTAATTGACTATCACAATGTAAGAAAATAGCTAAAATAGGTTTTTTTTGTTAGATTATATATGGCCCTAGAGGCTATACCGTTTGTACATTTGATAAACTGTTAGTAGAGGTTTTTTCATTTCTACATACATTTTTATTAATATAACAATTATATGGAAGCAAAAGATGTGCCAAGACTAAAACATATACTTAAGGTGAATTTGTGTATGAGTGTGACCATACATAAAGAGATATAATCTCACCAGTTACTTGTATTTCTACATTTAGATCATAGTCATAGTGGGCTTGGTCAACTCCGTCAGATTGATGTAACACAATGACTTCTATTTAAAGGATGGTTTATTTTGACTACGTGAATAACAAGGTCAGTGTATTAGTGTGCTAGTAGTATACTGAACTTGGTCACGATTAAGACTATATTATCACATCTATAAATGATTGTCACTTTTTACATAGCTATTAGTTGTAAAGTGAGTTTTAAACCTGAGAGGTTGGAAGACTTAAATTCTTAATAGTGTATGCTTTAACTTATAAGTGAATGAGAATTTTACATGGTCAATATCTTGAAATTTAGGTTTACATTATCAAGAATTAGGAACTTACAATTTTAAAATGACTATGACATTCATTCACGTAAAATATTCCCTTGATTCAATCTATGTTATAATCACTAGAGGCATGCATGGTTTTTTCTTTGTATATATTATTGACAAAGTATTGTTTACTATTAAAGGAAACAAATAATCAATGATCAGATTTTGTAGGATTGATCTATCAAGATTAAAGATTTAAATAAAATTGAGTTAGTAGTTTCCTAACTAAATGTTTTCTTATAGATACTATTTTATGGGAATTCATTTTTACGAAAATTAATAGGATAAAAGTTTCGTCCTAACTAAGAGTTCAACTATCATCATTTAGTGGAGTTGATAGTGGTTTCAAAGATTACTCTATTAATTAGAGGTTAAAGTGGAAATAGAGGAATCCTTGTTAGTTTGGAAAAGAAAAACCCTACCAATCTCTTCCTTGCACATAAAGGTTTTTGTAGTCTATATAAAGACAACACTAGAGGTGGCACACCAATTCATAAGAATCCTACTCTAAGATTTGGCTTAAAGAAAAAAATAGGCAGCGTACTGTTTTTGAGTCCCACCACTCATCCATTCATTCCTTGTGTGATTAAAGAAAAAGAGTTCTCGATCTTGCTTGAAGGTCGAGGATCAATCTTTTCTCATTGTTCAAGGTGTGCCACCTAAATCTTACAGAGGTGATTATCCTATTCTTATTGTATGAATTATTGAAAGATCAAGAGACTCTAAAAATTCTTTAAATCATTTTTCTCCTATTGATTTTGTTCTAGAACCTTTAATTCTAGCCTCATAAGAATATCCTCTACGAAATTACAAAGACACCCAATTTCTTTTCTAACCTTATTGTAGACAAGAAAATTTTGGCTAATCAAAAATTGCCATAAATCAAATAAAATTCTAATTAAATCGACAAATCAGTTCTCGCCACATGTCTTGTGGATTTCAAAAAAGTTATAGTAGTGGGCAAATCACATGCTGCCACGTGTAAAAATTAATGATGCAGTTCTGATGATGACAAGATTGACCAATTAAATTGAATCACTTGTTAGCAGACCACACTTCTAGAAATAATTAAAATTTCCTGATGTTTATCACTTAGAAAATAAAAATTATAGAAATAATTAAAATTTCTTAATTTTTATCACTTAGAAAATAAAAAATTGAGGAATACTTATTATAGAAGTTTGACGTTATCTTAATTCCTTGATTTTTAATCTTTTATTAATAAATAAAATGATAAGATAAGTATTTTGGAGATGTTGAATTCTATCGTTACTATGTTTTTAAATCTTTAAACAAAAGTCACTCCCAAAGTGAAAATAACATTTTGTTTGCTTACAAAGAGACTTTGTTGGATTAAACTTTTAGGACCCCAAAAATATTCCAGTATCAAGAAGACTCAAAGTGTTGGTTTGAGAGTTAAAGTGTTACTTCGAAGTTTTTTCAAGTCCACAAATTAACACTTTGAAGAGAAAAAACAAAAAATTATGTCTATGATTAGAAATTATTAGAGATTGTAATTTAATTTTCATAAAACAATAAAAAATCAATTTATTCCTATTATTTTTCTAAATTTATTTTCCAGCAAAATTTGTGTGTGCAAATGTTTGGCCTGCCTAGTTCAACCATTTATGCCTCTTATTTACTTTAATCTAAAAAACTAACTTGTAAGCCTACTCACATCTATAAGCATTTGGGACAAAATAAACAATCATGATGCATTCGTCCTTCATTGAAGAATAACTTTCAATCTTATCCAAAACAATTAAGATGCTCACGAAGTGACATCAACAACAAGATATTCAATTCCAAAAATTTCTACATGGTTTCAACTGAGTGGATAAATCAAAGTGTGGTGAGCAGAGTCTTCTTGAATCAGCTAAATAACATCACCAAAAAATCTATAAACTCTATCCAAATCAAATGTTTCAAGTAAAAAAATTGAAAAAAAAATGAACACGAGAAAAAAAATAACAAATGAAAACGCTTTAAATCTCTCAGTTCCTCTCGTTTTGTTTCTAGCATTTGTTCCATATTTACTAAGCACTTGACATTTTCATCACTAAAAATGGCTCACTTTCAATGGTAGATATTTCTTCCTTAAGACTTGATGTATTAGCTTGCAATATAGATAATTATTATTTTAATATTTCCTTCAACTACTCCTTTTCAAATTCGAATGCTATAATTGTAGTCTTAATGGATTGCAGATGTTTGATTTTTACACCTTCCCTAGCTAGGAGTAGGTTAACTGACATTTCCCAATCCCCTTCATTTCACTAAGAATGTATCCATACAGTGTTGAATACCTATATCTGTTTCCGCAAGATCAAAGTTGAAGATTTTCTAGTTGATTAAGGCTTGAGTATAGGTATTTTAAGCCTCGTTTGTAATTATTGTGTTTTGCTTTTGTTTTCAGTCTGTTTTGTTGTTCTTATTACTATTACATATGCTATCAAAAGTCCTTTTAGAGGTAAAAATCCACTATTCACTCGCTTGTTCCCATATTCTACCGATTCCCATCTTTGAATCACTCAGATCCCGGCATACCAGCCGACACACACGCATACATACATTTGGAAATTAAAAAAAGAAAACTCATAAAAGAATGTGCAGTTGATTTGTGACCACTTTGAGCACAAACTATATAAAATCGAATTTCAAATCAAACAGTGCTCTTCCGTAATTCTCATCCACTAAAGGTCCACCAATTTTACAATATATATATATATATATATATGTATACATGGAGTATATGTACATCAAACTTACAAAAAATCATGAATAAAAAATGAAGCATAATGCCACAATTTTCATATTGCACAATAAATAACCAAAAAAAAAAAAAAAAACTAACCTAGCTAGTACAATACCAATCATCTGTAACCAAAAATAGATCTTTTGTCAAATTAATTTCTATTGTCCAAAATAACAACACTAGAAGAGGGTGAATATGGTTGCTTAAAAAATTTACAAATAAAACTTTCAACCTTTAAAACAAATATGTCAAGATAAAAAAGATAATAAGAAAAAAATAAAGTACACCTAAAAAATATTTAATATTTCTGGAGGAAAAATGAGTGCTAATGTTTGCAATAAAATAAAGAGAAGGGAAGAGAATCAAACATAATCGATTTATATTGGTTCGGATTCAATGTTGTCTACATCCACTCTCCCAAGATCTTCCTAAAGATTTCTCCACCATTCTTTGAAAAGATTATTACACACTAGCTTCCTAATGTGCTAGAAACCTTTCTCAAATGATTTTATTCCCAAATCACTCCACGAGTCTCTCTCAAAGAATATCTTTTATTTTGGTTCTCAACACTTGAACCAAAACCAACAAGAGCTCACCCAACTCTCACAAATTAAGAGTTTAGCACTCAATCAAAGAAAAAATAAACTCTCACAAGTTGAATATGAAAGATGAAGCACAAGTGTAAGAGGATGTCACCCTATCATTGCAAAATGATGAACTTTCTTGTTTCTCTTTGTAAGAACTTCTTTCTTTCCTTTTTCTTCCTTTTGAATATGAGCTTAACGCTGTAATTACAGGAAAAATCTCCAAATGGCTGTTATTAAGTGAAACTACACTTTTTCCCTTGAAAGAAATTGAATTTCTTTGCTTCTAATGCTGCTTTTCAGATTCAGATTTTCTAAGATAACTTTGTGACCGTTTTTTACCCTCATAACATTCATATTTGACTTTTTCTTAGATTAAGAACTTTGTAGATATAGAAGTCAGCTATCAAACGTCAAATTTGAGCTTTATCCAAAGGTTAGATGTACAGATATGGTTTCCGCACAAAGACCAGCTACTGATACTTTTTTCTGACACTCTGAATCTATGTTTCCAGTTTAAGTTTCTGTTTCACCATAATAATTGTGGAATTAGAAGAAACTTAAACTATAATAGTTGTAGCTTTATCAATCTTCTTTTCACACATCAAAAATCATAATTTTTGAATTTTTATATTATGAGTTATGGCTCAAAACCCAATATTAGCTTCAGAATTTAGAATTAAAACTTCTTTTGCCAAGACTAATCTTCTATCTCATTTTTAGACTATTTTCCTTTAGATCCACGAAAACATTACTTAGAAACAGTTGTAGATATGGAAGTCTAGTTTATTATATTTAAATTTCATTCAATTTAGAGTTTCAGATATCATCAATATACTAACAAGTGTCTGATTTGATTGTTCATCCGAGTTAACCTTCTAGTTCAAGTCTTCATCTTTCTTTAATTTCCATTACTCCAAACTTTGAAATTCCTTTATTTCTTCATCCAAATGATGTAAAAATATTTGAAAGATAATATCAATATGTTCCAAGCATGTCATCTTGAACCAATCAAATTAAAATGAATTGTAACATTTCATACAATGTCTATTTGAAAATTAATTATGAAAATTTAATTCAATATTTATTATCATCAAAATCAATTATAAAACTAAGTTTATGAACCTTGAGTCAACAATTTCGTTACATATCAATTTGTCAAAACTGTAATTGCTTACTAATTTTTCATAAAACTAACCATTTGGTTCTAAGAGAGAGAGAGAGAGAGAGAGAGCTGCTAATCAATAAACCTCTTAATCTAGCATTCGATATTTAACCCAACCAATCTTACATTATTGCAACTAGACCCATGCGTAGCGGATCGTGATTGTCAATTATGACATGATGCATTCAAGATTATCCATTTGATGAAAAATAATTAAAAACTATTGTTTTGATTAATTTGTTTAGCCTTAAGATGGTTTGTAAATTACTTTCTCTAATTTTTTATTCTATAGGTAAATATGTCATTTTTAAAGTACCATTAATTTATTTTTCTCTTCACTCCATTTCCTTTCAATTTTGGGAAGATGAAAATTTTAAAATTTTAACACACTTTTTTCCTATTTTTCCATTTATTTCCTAAAAAAACTGAAAAAACAAGCGATTGATTCTAAAATATTTTCTTTTATTTTCTTTCCATTTTACTCCATCCAAATAGCTGTAATGGTTCTTTAATGTTATTTCTTTTACTTGTAATTCTTCTTACTTAATTGTTGGATTTTATAATAAAAATCATATCTTATTGTTCCCATGGACGTAAGCATATTACCAAACTATCTAAATCTTGAGCCTTTCTATTAACACAAAAGTATTAATGGAAAAGTTGACAAAATTAAATACATTAAAATGTGTGAAATATAATGAAATAGCAAGCCCTTATTTATAAGGTGAGGATAGGAGAGTTAAAAAATATAATAGAATAATAACTCTAGATAACCTATTCTAAATAAACTACATAAACTCTAGGTAATCTCTTCTAAATAAACTATAGATCTAATATGAATATATAATAGAACAAAATGGATATATTAACATCCCCTTCAAACTCAAGATAGGATAGTAGAGACTAACTTAATAGAACAAAATGGATATATTAACATCCCCTTCAAACTCAAGATAGGATAGTAGAGACTAACTTGAGTTTAGAGACCAAGAATTGGAAAACAGTCAACACGGCCCCTTGCACGAAGTGCAAGTTGAAAGCCTAAGGGCCACAAACTTCTTAGCTCTTGTTATATGCCCAAAGACCATGAACTTAGTTCTTGTTATACGCCCAAAGGTCGTAAACTTAACTTTGATTGCACGCAAGTCACACGCCCAAAGGTTAAGAACCTAACGCAAGTTAAATGTCCAAATGCCAAGAACGAAGCTTTTGTTATACTTCTAAAGCCATGAACTTAGTTCTTATTATATGACCGAAGGTCATAAACTTTGCTTTGATTACACACAGCTTACACGCCCGAAGGTTACGAACTTGTAAAACCACCATTATTTGAAGCACATATTGCACACCCAATTGTCATGAACCTATAAAAATATTAAGAGCACTTGAAAGCTCATTGGAGTCTCCAATAGATAGGCATTGGGGTCTTCAACAGGAAGACTGAAAATTTTCGAAATGATGATATGGGTATTCAATGGGTAAGTTATGGAATCTCAAGAACAAGAAAACGAGAGATATGATATGAGATAGCAGAGAAAGTGAAATAAGATGCGATGGCAAAGGCAACGTGACACCAGGAAGGGTAGCATTGGCGACCAAAGATGTGGCTGCTAAACGCCTAATTTACCCAGGATCAAAGCAATGAATTCTGATACTATGCTAAGAGAAAAGAATGAATAGAAAAGCTGGGAAAATTATATATATTAAAACGTGTTAAATACAACGAAATAGCAACCCCTATTTACAGGTTGAGAATAGGAGAAATAAGAAATCTAATAGAATAAGAACTCTAGATAATCTATTCTAAATAAACTATATACATTTTAGGTAGTCTCTTCTAAATAAACTATATATCTAATATGGATATATAATAGAATAAAATGGATATGTATTAATACTTTCCATTGTGGTTGTTTTTGTTTTTTTTGTTAGTATGCTTTACTAAATTCAGTTGTGTGTGTTGCATGAAGGTGATCCAACATTCGTAACAACATATGTATTTAGGCAATTCATGCATAATTCTACGTGTTC
>QLOD02000001.1:21890560-21901312 GCA_003260245.2 Sideroxylon spinosum | reverse complement strand
CTTTCTTTCATGTTCTAATTGATTTTTGTAATCCACTAATTATATTAACTATTGTTAAGCCTTTTATGGCAGCTTATATACTATTGCTTTTCTACTTAGTTTGTTGAAAACAATTTTATTTTTTATTTTTTTTCCTTCAGAGTTGTTGTAGTTTTGTTGGGTAAAATACATTTTGCATCTGTACACTTTCCATCAAACCAATTTTGGCACCTGAGAGTTAATTGTAATTAACAATTAAATACCCTCCCTTTCAATTTTTTGCAATCATATGATTTTGTGAAGCTCTTTATCATATGAGTGAATGGCAACCATAAGGGAGACTCTTTCTGGCATCATCTCTAAGAAAGACCTACCTAGGGTTAGGTTTTCCACCCAAAGAGAGAGGTGTCACAAGGGCGATGGCTGCAAGGATGATGATTTCCATAATATTGATTATGGGACAGATGATGATGATAACAAGATATATAACTCCAATGCTGACAGTTGGGTGTGGAGTGGAATGGGGTTACCAGAGCTACGATTGGTAAACAAGTTGATATAGATGGAGGGTTTTTGCTAAATTATATCTTTTAAAGGGCCATGGGATGTAGAGCCATGCATATTTAGTTCACGTTTTACTAAGTTTTGGAAACTTGCAATTTTGCGTCTTCACTACAATCATTTAAAATTTTAATTTCATAAGTTTTTTTTTTTTTTTTTTTGGGAGATTCCACGAAACCTCAAACTGTGACATTTTACATTTTGCATGCACATCAAGACTGTTTAAAGTTTTTGGACTACACGACATCTAAAACCATCTTATTTTACTTTTTGATAAATTATATCTTTTAATGAGTTACGTGACGCAAAGTTATAGGTACTTAATTCATATTCTATTTAGTTTTGAAAGCTTGTATAAAACGTAGAGTTGAGGATATGTAACTCTTGTTTTACTAAATTTTGAATCCTAGCATATTGGCATCTTTACCATATGGGGCTCCACGAAACCTAAAGCCGTAGCATTTTACATTTGGATTTACTCTGTTTTTTTCATGACTAAACTGCCTGAATTCGCTAAAACATTCGGACGGGTATGTTTTGTAAATGAATTGCAATTTACGATGACTTAAAAAATATAATTTGAAACAACTTCGAGAGTTAACGAGACAGACAAGTGTATTTCAGCATAATGCATGATCCTTCGCTTCTTACTTTTTTTACTAAACGAAGTATTTATTTGCGCAACATTGCGTGAGAAACCACCACTGACAGATCCCCAGAACACAGTCTTCATCCATGAAACTTGGGATCGTTTAGCTTCATTCCAAGGTTCATTCATTTTTTTTTTCCCATATTTTCAATTTATCAGACTAATACAACTGACCCAATTAAGAATGCATTAATCTTATTTTGATTCAATCAGAATGAATGAATTGCAAATCTGATATTCCATCTTTCAATTGTTCATAATTAGGGGGGGGAAAAAAAAAGTTACAAATGATTTCCTAGAAAATTGGAAGCTTGCATTTTCTTATGCTACGATGCCTGCCAAAACTAGTTGCTGGACATCCCTTTGGAAGCCGTAAATGTTCATTATTATAATGGACACTTACAAGACAAAGCCCATGAGGTGGAACAGATAATGCAAACTTAGCAAGCTCCTTGCGATCTCGAGTTGCCAAAATCTTGGCGACAATATCAGGTGGAATTGCCTCCCTCCCAATTTGCAGCAATAACGCAACCTGAAAAGGTTAATTATTAGCTTATAGCGACCAAAAAAAACGGATAATGTGTATGACATAGGGAGTGAAAATAAATCGAGCTGTTAGCAAGCTATTTGAGCTTGGCTCGAAAAAAGCTTGACTCGAGCTCGAGTAATGATTAAAACGAGTTCGAATCGAGCTTGATATATAACTCATTTAGATTCGAGCTCGAACTCAAGCCTAGAAAATCTCAGGTTGAAAGCTCGCAAGCAAACTCAATAAAATAATATATATTTTTTTAATAATATTTTTATATTTTTTCATAATATTTTTGTCATATTTTTATATGATATTTTATTTATTATATTTTAAACTAAAACAATGATTTAATTAAACAATTCGCGAGTCGAGCTCAAGCATAAATTCTTCTTTATCGAGCCGAGTTCGAGTCTATATAAAGATTCGAATCGAGTTCAAGCTCAATATAAAAGACTCAAGCCGAGATTGAACAATTTAAAACTCAATTTGATTCAGCTCGTTTTCACCCCTAGTATGAAAACCTTTGAATCAGTAGTATGAACAAAATAATGGCATACCATATTTCGCACTTGTCTATATAAGAAACCTGAGCCTTCAACTTCAAGCTGCAAAAGAGGTCCCTGGAAAATGACACATTCAACCATCAAGTTAAAAAATTCACTAGTATAAACACAGACTGAGCAAAACATAAGGAGAACGTGCAAAATGGAATCACATCCATTAATCTATGGGGAGCAATAGGATGAACCACAAAAATCTCACTAGCTTTTTAAGGCAGTGGCATTAAGCTTACAAAAGTACCATTTCATTGACATCAAAGCGGCAAATATTCTTCACAGGGTCAGGTGATCGGTCATTGCGTGATGCATTGACAAAAGCAGAGAAGTCATGCTTCCCAATGAACTGCTTTGCAGCTTCTCTCATGACATTGGCATTCAGTTTATAAACACTATGGTAAGCCCATTGATGCTGAAATGGATCCATGATGGTGTCATTATAAATTTTGTAGTGATAAATCTTGCTCTTTGCTGAAAATCGAGCATGAAATTCAGGGATTGCAGGGCTAATTTCTCTAACTCGAATATCTGGAGGAAGAAGACCATTTAGTGCTGCATGCATACTTTCCAAGCTTTCATAGTTGAATGGTGTAACAAAGTGTGCCACCTGAAAACTAATAAACCCAATTTAAGTTCATGTGCTATATATGTTCATTATCACTATTAGCTAGCTGAATCCCAACACAAGAACGAGGATAGAGTCAGACCTGTCCACAAGCATGTACTCCAGTATCCGTCCTACTTGCACCAACTAAACAGAGATCGGTTCTCTCTAGTTTTGTGATTTGCGTTAAAGCTTTCTCCACAATGCATTGTATGGTTGGTGGGGATAACTGATATTGCCAGCCTGAGACAAAATAATGAGTGAAAGCATATATATATAAATAATAAAAAATAAAAAATAAAAACCTTGAAACAGTAATCATTTACGGAGTATTAGCCATTTGTAGCCTATCAGAACAAACTAAATAAATAAATATCAGCTCTGGAAAAGCCAAGCCAATACGGGTGTTAAGATGTTTTACCAAGGAGAAGAATTTTATGATGAGATATTTCACCAGCGAGAAGAAGAAGAATTTATCTGGATTCACTTGTGCCAGACAAAGTCTGAGGCAGTTTGTGTAGAATTGGTCAGATTTAATGAAGTTCCCAGCAGGCAGAGGCCTAGAGAACAATCAGAGCGAAGCTCATGTATAGATTGTGCATGTCGATTAGCCCATATGGCAAGCCAATGGGCACTATGTCATCTCCCCATAATCTCCATTACCTTGGGTCCAAGTACCATACAGGAGGCACCTGGACTTACGGGATTTGACCTCACACATTCTCCCTCCATGATGGAGCTCTATCGGCCAAAACTAATACTTGTGTCTTCCCACGCACGCAAGAAGCTCGGTCCATCTCACACACACTGGTTAACTTTCCATTCAAGCATGCCCATCACCACTCATGTCAATATGCTTCAACCTCCCTTGGTCCAACCAAGAGGATTATCCACCAAAACATACCTCTCCTATGATTTACACTTGATCTTAAGTAGGGCCATAGGGGTCATAATAGTTTGGTAGGTAGAGTTCAAGGGTTTGTGAAGGTCACTTGTTGATTCCGGTTGGGGATGTTTACAATTTAATTATCTTAAACTGTGATTAGGTGAAGAAATAGATCATCTTTGTTAATGTATAATTAATGTATTTATATGATTAGTCAATGGGTAATTTAGTTTGTACAAATTTGTATATTTAGTATAAATACTAATGTAGACTACCCAATTGGGTATCTATAGTTAATCTTTACATGGTATTGAACCTATTCCTTTTGTTGGACCTATTCCAATTAATCGTCCTCCTTGACCAAGTCCAGCTCACCCTTTGTCTCAACCAAGTCCCACACGTCATTTGTCTGATCCTAATTTGCAGTTTTGCACCAGGCGTCACGTAGTATCCACCCAATGTTTCATGTGCTCCACTAGATTCTCCCATGTCACCTAATCCTCCTAATGACATGAATCTTCCATTTGCTCTCAAAAAGGGTAAACGTTCTTGTACTATCCATCCTCTATCTAATTTTGTGTCCTATGAGGCGTTATCCCCTTCTTATTGTTCTTTTGTTACATTTTTATCCTCTATCTCTTAGCCCTAATTCTGTGACACTATCTCATCCTGGTTGATATAGAAGATGAAATGTCCACTCTTCGGGCTAATGATATGTGGCAACTTATTCCTCTCTCTTGATAAGTCAACGATTGGGTGTCGTTGGGTGTCCACAGTTAAGGCTCACCCTAATGGTATAGTGGATAGATTGAAGGCCCATCTAGTCGCGAAGGGATATACCCAGATTTATAGTTTGGATTTTTCTAACAAGTTTTCTCATGTTGCCAAGATTGCTTTTGTTTTGCCTTCTTATATCTTTTGCTGCAGTCTACCAATGGCATTTACATCAACTTGATGTGAAGAATGCATTTCTTCATAGTGAACTAGCTGAGAAAGTTTAAATGGAGCCACCTCCTTGTTCATTGCTAAGGGGGAGTCTGGGTAAGTTTGTAAGCTGAAGAAATCATATATGGGCTAAAAAATCTCCCTAAGCCAAGTTTGGTAAGTTTAACACTAGTGTTACTGAATTTAACTTAATTCGTTGTCATGTAGATCATTCAGTCTTTTATCGTCATTCGTCCTACTAGTATATGTCAATGATATTATCATCACGGGTGATGATGCACATGGCATTATTGATCTGAAGTTGTTTCTCCAAAGTAAATTTAGTACTAAGGATCTAGGTTTGCTGAAATACTTCTTAGCCATTGAGATAGCAAAGCCATGTAGAAGCATTTCTCTTTCTCAAAGGAAGTATATTCTTGGTTTGTTGTCTGAGAGTGGTATGTTGTGTTCTAAAAGCTAGTCGCTGATAGGAGAGAGTTGTTGCATGATCCTAGTTAGTATCGCAAGTTAGTTGGAAAGTTAAAGTACTTGATTGTTACTAGAGTAGATATAGCTTTTGTTATGAATGAAATCAATCAATTCTTAGAATCACCTTGTACCAATCATTGGGATGCAGTTGTCTGAGTTCTAAAATATCTAAAAGATGCACCTAATAGAGGTTTATTATTCAGGGGACAATGGACACACTTTAATTCAAAGATACACTGATGCAGACTAGGTTGGGTCACTATCAGATAGAAGGTCCACGACTAGATACTATATCTTTGTTAGAAGTAACCTGATATCTTTGAAGAATAAGAAATAGACAGTAATAGCTTGATCAAGTGCTGAATCAGAACATAGAGCCATGGAGCATACATCTTGTCAGTTGATTTGGATAAAACACATGTTGAAGAAGTTTAGGAGTTCATTATTCATAGCCCATGGAATTCTTGTGTGATAATCAAATTGTAGTTCATATTGTTTCTAATCCAGTGTTTCATGAGAGAACCAGACACAATGAAGTTGATTGTCATTTTATCAGATAGAAGAACTAGTCATCTGAAGTGTGAAGACTAGCTGACTAATTTATTTACTAAAGCTTTGGGAGATCTAGAGTGAGATTTATTAGTACCAAGCTTGGAACATATAATGTATATACTTCACCTTGAGGAAAAGCGTTAATGTATAATTAATGTATTTAGTGCATTTAATCTAGGGGTAATTTAATCTATACAATTTTGTATATTTAGTATAAATACTAATATAGACTACCCAATTGGGTGTCTAATCATTCATCAATACCTAATCTTTATTAAGTATTCATGAGATAGCTAAGGAACTTTTTAACGAGTTCTTTTTTCTTTTTCTTTTTCTTTTTTTTTTCTTTTTTTTTTCCTTTTTTTTTTTTTTTTTGAGATAAGTAATCAATAAATTTCATTATTCCAGAAAGCATACAAAGATATGCTTACAAAAAGATCCTAGAGGATCACATCTTACACTTCAATGCACTCAATAAAATAACAAGAAGGCAAGAGCACCAGCTCCCTATCCCCTCCAACCATTTGGAAAAAGATACCAAAAAAACAGCTTTTCACTCTATACAATGGAATTTCTATATCTTGAAATAATCTCCTATTTCTCTCCCACTACAATAATCCAAATAAAAAAGATAAATTCTAATCTGATTCATGTTCAGGAATTTCGCTAGCCAACAAATCATCCATCACCTTTGAAAACACCCAATCCATAAGTCCCACGTCTCCTTGGCCCATGTACAGTCAACAAAGAGTTGCTCAATTGTCTCACTAGCAACCTTTGGAGGGGCTCCACATCTCCGGATATTGCTCCATGGAAATCTGACCCCTCTAATTCCCACTAGGGCCTCATGAAAAAATTTCACATCATAAGTACCTACTTTCAAGAGCGACCACACAAGCTTGTCTTCCCCACCCTCTACTTTGACAGAGTAATAACAACTGCAATAACTTGATATATTCTTCAAAGTCCCAGTCATGTAGCTGTCTTATCAAAGAGATATCCCAGACAGTACTGTCACATCCTACCACTTTAGATGTCATGTTAAGGCTCTTCTCAAATTTCCCGAATTGACAAAATTGCAGTAAGACACCCAAAACATCCTTCTTTAAAAGACTATTTGAATGGACTGGGAAGCAGCAGAACAGGCCAAATGAATTCAAAAGCCCCATTCTAACAGACTAATGTATTCCAGAGAAAATGTTCCCCTTGGTGGAGCTCACACTAAAAAAGTTAAATGAACAAAAAAAGTTAACTTAGTGGAAGCTGCAATTAAAATAGGCAAGACTTGGTGAAGAGTGATCATTGAGATCATTGATGAAGCACATATAATGATGAATCACGCGTTCGAGTGAGTGCACTGGGAGCATTGAGCTTATTGTGGTGAAGCAATTGAGGATTCAATATTAATATACTGATTAACTATTAATCTTGATAGCACTCAAATTACCCAGGCAATGTAGTAGATGCAATGGTACTCTAGATTATCCCTACCCTCAAATCTCTTGATGCAACTTAGATAATCTTCTTAGATTTGATCCTTAAATCCCTTCATTTCAAACAATCCAATCCAAATCCAACGAAGGAGAAAAGGTGAAAGAATGGAAGTTCCATTAAATTAACTTCATATTTTGAAAGATAAATATTCATGTATAATTACTAACTTTAATCTAACTAAATATTCTTAGAGCTATCTGATGTATGTATATGCAATAAGGAAAGCAAGAAGAAACCAGCAAATCGAGAGCAAGAAGAAACCCGCAAATCGAGTGCCATCATATGCTATAATCATGCGCCACTTGTGAGCAGGTATGCTTAGCTTCCTTAAGTCCTTGTTACCGTCACCACCACCAGAACTCTGAGGAAGTTAAAATGGTGAGTATAATATCATGTGTGTGTGTGTGTGTAATTAGAGAGATTAGGAGCATTAACTAAGTCATGCATTATTGAAAGATTGCAAAGAGGAAATGAAATCGTCCAACTGCCACAGCAGTACCACCATAACTCATGCCCACTTCTGCCATTTGAGCTATATAACTATTACGACAGAGCAAAGGAGTCAATGTTGATGAACACTATCCATGAACCTTGCAACCCTCAATCCATATTGTACCATATTAGCCTAACTACAAACCTATTAATTGGCAACCTACCCATTAACAAGACCTTTTAATGTAAGTATCAATTTGATAAAAACCAAACTTTTTTTCAGCTTCTTTCTTTGTCTTATACGATTTTTTTTTCTTTTTTACTATTTTTAGACATTATCTACATTTTTATCCAAAAAATACCTAAAATGGAAAATTTTTCTACAGGTGAAATACGACTTACATAATTAGCCTTGGAAAGGGTGAAAAACCTTGTATGACGCAACTTGAGTTCTCGAAAACTCCTTGTGTTTCCATTCCCTAAACCAAAGATAGTATCATCAAGCACAACACTACTGATATGAAGGGAAAGATCCATTTTTAAAGAAGGTATTATACAAATATGCGGTAAAGAACTTTCTCAGGTCAATGTAATTGAAGTAATATTAGTAAACATCAAAAAATTGAAAGAATTACCTTGAACCCTGTGCTCTATACATGTTCATAAAGTGCTTAAATTCTTAAAGCAAATCAATTCAGATGAATGATTCAAACCTTGAAATGCTAGTCCTACAAATTCCTAGTTTTGTCCCCAAATGTTTGACAAGGTTGATAAGCTCGACCATTGCAGTTCTGTCACCAAGAAATTCCTAATTTTGTCACCAACAAGGTAGATAAGTTTGTCACTTTCAATTGTTCCACCATTGCAATCCCCAAGCTTAATGAGACAATCAAAATAACTAGGACTATTAACAAAAATGAGTTGTCTGAGAGATTACAACTGCGTAACCAAATTACGATATGGGGTTTCTTTAACTAATAAGCAAATTCGTTTACATTTTGAGATGATTATTCAGGAAAAGAAATTTACAGTCACATTAACACTTAATGGTAAATGAAGACTGCATGTTTGGAGAGTTGATGTAGCTGAAGGAAGCATGGCATTCATATAGTCCTATAGTGGTGTAGCCATCAAAGAGATATGAAGCCATCAAATAAATATGTTCATATGTTGACAACTCTCAATAAGTAGAAAAATATCATCTTATTTATACATCATCACCTTCGAAACTTAGTCAACTGGTATCTTGAGAGCATGTGTTGACTGTATTATAAGACCTTAAGTAACATTAATATATGATATTAATTTATGTATATACGACATAGAGGTGACCCCCGGTAGTAGAAGAATATCGTTCTGTGGCCCAAACAACCTTACCTTATAATAAGAAACCCGTCTCCAATTGCAGTTGTTCCATCAAAGAAGGATTAGAATTAGATCCTAGAGACTATCCATAATACAAAGTTCTCTTCTCCTTTCCTCCCCGCCCCCCCTTTTTGATTTGGAAAACTATCATCATTATTTCATATTATTTCTAGATTGTATCAGGCTCCACATTTTGAATCTTATCCAGGATGAGCTTATATCTGTGTATATATGTATATTTTTTTAAACTATTGTTTATCATACCTAGTTTTTAGTTGCTACTGTTGCATGTTCTTTGCACACAACTTGCCACGTATGTTTCTTTGTAATTGACTACCAATTGGATGATTCATGGGTCTTCTATTACATTGGTATTACAAGGCGATTTTATCTGTTCAGCACATTTGTTTCTTGGTTATTGGAACTACTTACTTTTCAAGCCAGGAAGCCATACGCTCCCATTATTAATAAGATTCCAGCTAGGCCATTATCCCGGCAATAATGAGCCAAGCTAAGGGCGAACAGTCATCATTTACGGCATGGACTACTGATCAATTATTGATGGTGTAAAACTACTTTCTGATGTATCTGACTAGTTTGTATGCTAGTGTACTCTTAGAGGGATAAATTTTGATTGCTCTTCTCGATTGTTAAAGAGTAGATGAATATATGCATTAATTTCCCATTTCTTTCATATCCAATTATGACATTTCATGTGGGATTATTTGTATTATCAAATAAATAAGTTTGGGCACACAAAAGATTATAGAGAAAAAAAACTTTAAGTACCTTGGATCTATAGTGCAGTAGGATGGAAGAATTAATACTGATGTAAGTCATAAGATTCAGGCTGGGTAAACCAAATGGAAGAGGGTTTCAGGAATTTGTGGGATCGGAAAGTTCCCCTCAGGGTGAAAGGAAAGTATTATAAGGTAGCGATAAGATCAGCGTTGTTATATAGATCAGAGTGTTGGGCAGTAAAACATAATCATGTTCAGAAGATAGCAGTTACGGAAATGAGAATGCTACGATGGTGCGAGATCACAAGGAGAGATACGATTAGGAACGAGGAGATTAGAGGCAAAGTAGGAATAGCACCGATTGAAGATAAAATGAGAGAAAATCATTTAAGATAGTCCGGTCATATTAGAAGGCGTCCAATGAAGGCACCAGTTAAAAGACATGAAAGCATGGAGATTATCATGAATAGAACAGGAAAGTTGAAAAATAAAACTATTTGTTAGAATCCTTAGAATATTCTCGACAGTCATGGGCTGTGATTGATTGTATTTCCTAAATTTGGTATTTCCTAATCCTAGTATTTCCTAATTTAGTTGCAATCTACAAATATAAATACAATACAAAGGGAGGTGAGGATTTAACTCGCTCTCAATCATTCCTTTATTCTTTTCAACCTGGTACCAGAGCTACCTTTCAAAAAAAAAAAAACCCTAGGCATCACTGTTTATCGCCGCCGACGACCTTTCCGACAACTGCCGGTGACGACGACACCACTGCTGGGTTCGTCTTCCTCCAACGACCCTCGTCGGCGAAGTTTCATCAACCGACTCTCATTGATGCTCCTCCACGCGCCGATCTAGGCTTTCTCCCTCAAAGGTCAACTGCTGCGTTTGACCGGCGCTTGCCAACGCGTGCATGGCCGGCTGATCTCCGGCGACCCTCCACGATGGTCGTCTCTCGTTGCTTGATTCTTTGCCATGGTTCGTT
>QLOD02000001.1:21831316-21851535 GCA_003260245.2 Sideroxylon spinosum | reverse complement strand
AGGAGTCAATGTGAGTCGTTTACTTGGTTTAATTTTTTATAATTAAACTATATACTAAAAATATATAATTATGACGTTCTAAATATATAATTATGACGTCCATCTGGGAAGTGTTTTGTGGAAAAAAAAATAATACAAAAATATAATAGAAGTACGAAGATTTGATATAAATGTAATAAATGATAAAATTTAATTAAAAAAAAGAATTTATTATAAATTTAGATAAGTTTTAGTATTTTTATAACTACCCAAATGGGTCTTTGTTTTACTCTTTTACGGAGTTCCAGGGTGGAGATGGTGAAGGAAGTTTTGTCTCCAAGTGAGGGAGAATATACAACGAAATGAGAGAGAGAGAGAGAGTGGTGTGATGGTGTTGCTGTGTCCGTATGCGGCCATGGATTGGGTCCACCAGAGCTGGCTTGGTTGTAACCTCTTCCTTCCCCCCTCTCTCTCTCTCTCTCTCTCTCTCTCTCTCTCTCTCTAAATTTGTAATTCACATTTCATTTGACGTAAAAAAACAGAGAAAAATCTCAAAAGAAAAGAATAAAATGAGAAAAAATTGATAGTTATGTATGTGTACATGTATCTACATGACGCCAAATCACATAACCACCAGAGCAGCACCCCTTTTTCAACATAAAAAAAAATAAAAAAATATATATTAAAAACAAGGGGGATGTAGTAGAGGAAAAGCATCAAACTACCATGGGTTAGATTCCTTTTTTTTTTTTTTTTTTTGTTTCACCGTCTCTTGCCTTGATTTCAGCTTCTTTTTTCAGATATTCAACTTTCTCAGATTTCTTCAGTCATAATTACCCAGTAACCGCAATTTCCCGGTTTTTGAGATAAGGTTTGAGCAGCAGAGAGCCTGAACTTGAATTGCATGTGGGGCAGCTGATATATATATATATATCTAGATTAGTTTCTGTGGAGAAACAAGAAGGAAGCTTAGCAGCAGCTAAGCACCTCTGAAGATGGAGGGGTCTTCTTCATCCGCAGCTGCACTGTTTGGAATGCAAGAAAATCTGAATCTGATGAAACAAGAGCATTCCTCCTCAACACCAACTTCATCATCAGCGGCAAACACTGCACTTCCCCAGAAGAGGACAAGAAATCAGCCCGGAACACCAAGCAAGTATCAAACAATTTATTTAAAAAAATAAAAATAAAAATCTAGCATATGATATACAAACGACATGGGATTTTATCTGATGTGAAACCCTAATTTCGAAAGTTCAAAATGGATTTGACATGGGTTTTTATTCATTTAATTATTTATTTTATTTTTGAAGTTCTTTTCACTATTGATTTTTTTTTTTGGGTAAGTTTTAGAACAGTCTTGGGATTTTTATTCCATTTTTTGGCATTTTTTTATAGCAGATCCAGATGCGGAGATAATAGCGCTATCACCCAAGACCCTAATGGCCACAAACAGGTTTGTATGTGAAGTATGCGGCAAAGGGTTCCAAAGGGAGCAAAACCTTCAGCTGCACAGAAGAGGACACAACTTGCCTTGGAAGCTAAAGCAGAAGACTACAAAAGAGGCTGTGAAGAGGAAGGTTTATCTGTGTCCAGAGCCTACGTGCGTCCACCATGACCCTTCAAGAGCTCTTGGAGACCTCACTGGCATTAAGAAGCACTACTTTAGAAAGCATGGTGAGAAGAAGTTCAAGTGTGAAAAGTGCTCCAAAAAATATGCAGTTCAATCTGACTGTAAAGCTCACTCAAAAACTTGTGGTACTAGAGAGTACAGATGTGACTGTGGCACTCTTTTCTCAAGGTAATCAACCCTTCTCTCTCTCTCTCTCTCTCTCTCTCCAGCGCATTTTGTGCTCTATAATTAAACATTTTTGCTTAGAGTTCAATTGTCATTCTAGAAGTTGAAGAAGGTATTGCTTGGCTTCTTCTTTGGTGACTCACAAGTGGCGAGGGAGAAAGGCTCCTTTTTTTTTTTTTAATTTGACTCTCTTTTTTAGTTACTGATTTTCTTACAAATTGGTTGCCCTTATCTGGTGATTCCATTTGAATTGTTTTGTTAATTTTTAGTCTTCTTTGGTTTTTTTTGTTTGGATTTATTTTACTGTTTTCTTTTCTTTTTTTCTTTCTTTTTTTTTTTTCTCTCCCTTATTGTGAGAGGGTTAATAGTAAGGAAAATGGTTCCACACACGTGATCTCTCTGGGAACTGCCATGGTCGTAGAGGGTTTCAGAAAACAAAGAAAAAAATAGTTCATCATTTTTATCTCTCCTCGGAACCACCACACATTTCAACCTGTTGTCTAACTTTTCACCTCACGTGGTGCTAAATTTTGCCATGTAGGCGGGTAAATCTTACCAGGTTTGTTCCCTTATGCATTGGCTGGATGTGATCAGTTCTGTGCTCTTGCAGGTACTCCTTTTCATGATAACGTGAGGTGAGTCAGGAACCTAGTCGTTCAAATTAAGATCTCTCTCCCTCTCTCTCTCTCTCTCTCTCAATTATTTGAATGTCCGCTTCAATTATGAAGATGTGCTCTTGCCCTATTAAGAAAAGCAGGCGTGGGTTTCTGGTAATTAATTGATTACAAGGTTAAAAAAGTGTGCTGTTTAATGCTTTCATTCATGTTCTTACTTCACCCACATAACAATGGGCTTGCAATTAATTGAATTGAAATCCGTTCTGGTGGAATTGGATAAATTCCTTTGTTGCAGTTATTGAGCAGACAGTCCTGAAAATGGTAGCCCATGTGCTTGGTTGATTCATCCATCATTTTCCAAAATTTTCGAACTGTATTCTTTCACCAACCAAGCTTATCAGGGTTAATTTTCTTATTGGAAAATTTTAGTTTTCTCCTTAAAAACTCGACAAATTCTAATATTCAAGTCTAACTCATTTTAATGCCCTAAACAATAAAATTAATTTAGTATTTGCACCTTTAATTTGTTTGTATACAATGTTGGTATGTAAAACCAGTGTTCCCCACTACCTTGTGTTATTTGTCTATCTTTTAGCTACTGATGAACTTCAACCCCTATCTTTATGCTTCAATTGAATCTCAACCATGGAAACCCTTATGTAGAATAGTGGATATTATACTCTGGTTAATTTGATGGAGTGTTAGATCAAGAAAGAGAGAATTCATGTTCAGACTACATCTAATTCCAATTTTTTTTTTTTTTTTCAATTTCTCTTGTACAATACAATGGGTCATAATATGTATCTGATGGTTTTATTTCAATATATATATAAATGACCAGGAGGGACAGTTTTATTACTCACCGGGCCTTCTGTGATGCACTTGCTCAAGAAAGCGCAAGACTTCCAACCTCCTTGTATGGAAGTAGCAACAACAGGAGGAACTTAGGCTTCTCATCTCAAGCGAGTAGTCATCATCAGATTTCCTCAACTCAAGATGACAACCAACCACCATCATCTAGTCCTCATGCACTGTTCCGGCTAGGTGGCAGTATCAACAGGGCTGCACATTTTGATAATCTCATCACACCCATGATCGGTTCATCATTCCGACCCCCACGACCACCCTCATCTTCTTCAGCCGCCGCCTTTCTCGTTCCTGATCCAAACCAAGATCATCAGCAGAACATTAATCAATCTCACCTCCATGGACTGTTAATGCATCATCATCATCCTCATTCTGATCTTCAAAGCAATGCAAACCTCAACTGCTTCTTCTCCAACACCAGCAGTGGTATTATTGACAATCCCAACAACGTTGTCGACAACAGCAGCGTTCTACTTCAGAATCAGTTCAACGTTATTGGAGGACAGTCGGGTGGGAGTGGTTGTGGGAGTGAAGAAGGAAATCATCAATTCCATCAAATCATGACTTCTGCTGTCCCTTCTGTTTACTGTAGTTCTTCTTCCTTGGTTCAAAACAACAACAACGTTAATGTTGTTAATAATCCTCCACACTTGTCTGCTACTGCGCTGCTTCAAAAGGCTGCTCAAATGGGTTCTAACTCTTCTTCCTCATCAACAGGAATCAAGCCTTCGGAGAGGTTTGGGGGCATTTTTGGTAGCAGCAATGGAAACCATCTACGAGATTTGATGAATTCTCTTGCTTCTGGGGATCAGTTCAATGACAATAATTATTATGGGGGATATGATAATGTTAATAGTAATAGAGAATACATGGAACAGCAGCCAAATTTAGCCCACAGCCTCCTCTCTGTTAGTGTTGGTGGTGGCTCTGACAGACTGACCAGAGACTTTCTTGGGGTTGGAGAGATAGTTAGAAGCTTGACTGCTGGTGGTGGTGTTTCGCAGAGAGAGCAACAAGGTGGGATTGATACCAGCTCCTTGGATTCAGAAAGGTCTGCCCCACAAAGCCAATCTTTTGGAGATCATGGGAATTTTCAGTGAAGAAAAATGAGCTAGTGAGCAAAATACTAAAAAGAAAAAAATAGAAGGAAAAAGAGTAGCAAGACAGTACAGGTATGCTTGTTGGGTGATGATTAGTAGTTTTTGTTGTTTTATTCTTAGACTATATACCCAATTTCACTTTATTTTGAATATTTTTTAATTATAATAATTTAAACTTTTTAGCTATATTAAATTTAATTTGACTCTTTTATCAATAATTTATTAAGATAATTTGACCCATTAAAAAAAAAGGTGAAATCAAGTGTCAGTTGTATTTGAGTAACACATAGTCACTTTTTCATTAATAAATTTAGTAAAATAATTAAACTAAGATTTACACATAAGCGCACTGAATAATTGTTACAATTAAAAATAAATAATCCGAAATAAAAGAAGTGACTGTTATAACTAAAAGTAAGTAATCCAAAATAAAATCAGTGTTTAGTGCAATGGTACTAAATCTAATTTATTCTTTTTAATGGATAATGATAAGTAATTCTTTTTTAAGGATAAATTTGTTTCAATATAAAATATTTTTAAAGAAAAAATTATTTTTAAAAATATAAGTAAAAGCATTGTAGAAATGAATTCTAAAATTTAATTGATTTAATTGGCATTTGGATTTTCACACACACATTAATTTTACTTTGGGTTGAGGATATCCTTAATTTTCTTTGTAACAGTCTGTATTGTGCCTTCTTTTGCAAGTTCTTTTGCCATTTCTCTTTCTTTGGCTTTAGTTTTTAGTCATTTTCTTAATTTTAAGGAGGTTGTGTGCGAATATATATCTAGGACTTAAGAATTTTTTGTGATAAGCTTTTCTGATAAACTTCCTTAACATGTGCTGGCAATTATCTGGGATTTATGCACAAGTTCTATCTGTTTGTTAAAAAGGGTGGTTTCAACCAGAAGATGGTAAATCCTAACTTAGGCTCAATATTCTCTATACGATTTTGTAGGCCTTTTCGATTACTCCTATGTAGGTGTTATACTCCTTCAATGAGTTCACTACCATAGAAATTATGTATAGTCTGCTGTTGTGGAGGTTAGAATTGTAATGACACTATGTTTTCTTTAAACGAATTCAAATAGGGATTATTAATATTCTATCAACTTTCATTATCGTAAACTAATAAAATTAATAGACATGGTTTGATAACAGTAGATGGGCCTCTGGCGCCTCCATGAATATATTTTAATTTACATATACATGCCTACATTTATATTAGAAGTAAACATTATGCTTGTGATTTTTGTTAATTTTTTATTTTAAATAAAATAAAAATTATAAGATTTTTGGTAAAAGTGTCTCAAATAAGAAATACTAAGTAGTTAAGAGTATTTAAATATATATTAATTAATCAAAAAGCATTTAACGAAAATAAAAAATAAATAGTTTAAATATTAAAATTTGAAATTACTAATTATGTGGTAGTTATAAAAAATTTCTTTCTAATATAATGAAGTTGTAAGTAGTTATAGGGAGTTTAAAGCTGTAAGGTATTATAAGGAAAATATAAAGACCTTACCAAATTTATAACTTCACTAAATTTGGAGTTCACCAAGGGATTGTTTGGATGGTAAAAAAATGTAAAAAAAGTACAAAAGTTGATATAAAATGATATGTGGTGAAATTTGATTAGAAGAAATTAAAAAAAAAATTGATAACTTTTTGTATTTTTTTTTATTCCAAACAGCCCGAAATGCTCCTCCTCTTCTCTTACTATATAGTATTTACTATTATTATTAGTATTATTATTGCTGCTACCGTTGCTGTTAATTTTTTTTTTTTTCCAAGACCATTCATACTAGTTGTTAGGCCAGCTTTTTTTGACCATTCATACTTACCCTTGCTTATTTAATCAATTATATTTGTTTATATTAAAAAATAAATTATATTTATATAGATATATTTAATGCAAATATGTTTCTAATAATGTAAAATTTCTATTGAACTAATTGTTGTCATATTTCTGAAGTTATGATTTAAAAGTTTTAACTTTGAGATTAATAGCTACCATTGTAACATAGCATCATTCATATCTATTGAATGAGCGTTAATTTTAGTTATTTTTGTATAAAATAATCAGTTTTATTTCAGCTACCAAATAAATTATATGTGGATAAAAATCCGACCAGATGAAACACCACTTATCTTCTACTGTTTTTTTAACTTAAAAATCAGTACCAGATGGACTCATATTTTTATTTTTATCATCACTGTAATTAATTTTGTTAATATTGATTTTTACTTATTTTCTAATCTTTTATCCTCATCATTTTCTCTGCATGCAGGTATATCTATCGCTCTCTTATATTGAATGGCAAATTTGTGGATGTTATGCAGGGAGTCCAAAAATGAACTAACTAGGGGAGAAGCTTTCTTTGTTTCATTTCTTCTCTAGCCAACTTCATTCAAGAGTCATGTTCTGACCAGTAGACCTCAATGATGGATGGTGGAATCTTCAATCGTCACCAAAGACAGCAGCAAAGACTTTCTCACAGTTATAAGCCATTAACTTTTGTAGAGACAATATGTTTATACGTTTGATTTTGAACTAGTGTTATTGTTTTACGTATTATAGGAGAAAAGTGGCACAAGACATGAGTTTTTAATTTGCATGTTGTTCGTAAATACAGATATGCTCTTTGGTGACTTTGTTTGTTAGGTTCTGATGGTGTTTATAGCCAGAAGCATTTTGAAGTGTACATCTTCAAAGGGCACCCAGGAGGACCCTCGTGGGGCCGGTGAAATTAACTAATCTTTCTACTTACTTAAAAATTGTATTAAAATTCTTATTATTTTTAACTTAAACAAAACAATTCATCATTACTTTGTGTGTTCAGTATTGTCTGTCTGCAACCTTAGGCAAGATGCACATTTACATGGGCTCAAGCTAAATTAATTTTAAATTCTTTTGAAATTATTCTCCAAAAATTTTATTATATTGTTATAATTATCTTTTAAAAAAATAATTACTCTAATTAAAATATTAACCTAATTATCATTTAGAATATTTCGCATGCTATAACTTTTAGGTAACTTTTTCTCACTTGTTAAAAACCTTACATCAGCATTCAGGTCACTCTTTATCAATTATAAAAGAAATGGAACTAATAAAGAAGTGTTTTTGTTCACTATATTTTCGAAAGTGTTATTTTACTAATTTTTTTTTAATAAAAAATTATATTATAATGATATGGTGATATTATTTTTTAATAAAAAAATTACTTTATTTTGATATGATTAACTTAAAATGAATCCAAATCATTTTAGTGAAATATTCTAATTAAAACTTTTAATATATAGGATTATTTTTATAACTTTAACGAGAGATGTTTCGTGATGTGCCATTACTATTTTAAATTAATGGCATCCTTTAAAATTATTGACTCAGACCCTAAATAAGAACATATGGTTCTATGTTAAAAGACTTTGGCTCAATATAATCTATTAATCTATATATATATATATATTTTCTCCAAATATACATTAATTGAAATAGATTATATTGAGCCAAAGTTTTCTTAACATAGAACCCACTTGATTTGATCGGTTCTTATTTAGGGTCTGAGTAATAATTTTAAAGGATGCCATTAATTTAAAATAGTAATGGCACATCACAAAACATCTCTTGGTAAAGTTATAAAAATAATCCTATATATCAATTAATGTATAATCTATGTTAAGAGCCCAACTTTATTAACAACTATATATACATGTGAACAATATCTTTAATGTATAAAGAACTTATTATTTATCTTTTTCCATTGCAAGAATTCTATTCATGGGACTTAAATCATAGATCATGTAACTAGCATATATTTATGATGATGATATTGTTAAAACAATAGAATGTGAAATTAAATAATTCTCAATAAATGTATGGACTTTCATAAACATTGTTAAAATAAAATATGTTTTCAGGACACAATCCTAATTAAAACTCATATTTAAGTTATAAGTATAATCATCTATGAGTTCTACTAATCACATTTCATCAACATCAGATAAGTTAAAGCCCCAAACTTTAGCAAAAATAATTGTTTGAGTAAAATAATGTCCCTACCAAGAAGGCAAGGAACGATTGGAAACCTGAATCGAGTCCCGATGTTGTAAATTTTCAAAAAGGAATTCAGAGTATCAAATTGAATATATCCCCATTAAGAAAGTAAGTAAAATCAGTTTCTGAGGGCCATCTCAAATGTTAAAAATGGTATATACCGATACATCCAAATAACAAAGTCAATCAAATTACCTATTTCAAATTAAAATGCCAAGCAAAAAACTACAGAATCTTCAAATACATGCCAAGGAATATAGAAATTGGACCAGGATAGCCAATGGGCCCTCATCAAGATCATCTGAGGTCATAGGCCCAAATTAGCTCCTACCTATAAAAGAGCAGTAATTTGGGTTTCAAATACAATTTAGATCATCATTTTATAACAAAATAACTTGAAAATTCACAGACATATTAGAGACACGTTTCCTAAGGTAATCATCTCATTAAAATAAATCAAATCAATCTTTAGATACACCTCACAATACATGCTCAAAACTATTTATACTGACACATACATTGACAAAAAAATCTTAAGAGCCAATCAGGCCCTACCATTTAATTTTTCATACTTAAAAATGGTAACCTTGGTCACTCTATATATATATTCAATGGTTAATTGAAATAATTGGAGAGGCATCACCATCTCGGCCCATTTTAGTGTAGTAATTTTTAAACAACTGTAACTAGGTCATGAAATTTCCAACTTTGACCTAATTTTACCAAGTCAACCCTAAGAAACCCTAATTCATCCTGGCATGCCTGGTAAGCTACCAGCCCTATCGGAGCTTTCTCAGTACGTAAATTCATGGACTAAGCTGATTCAAACCTACCAAAACTTGACCAGAACTTGACTCGAGCATCATGACCTAGGTTAATGCAGCCCAAAAAGGTCTTGCCACATAGTCTAGGGGGTGGTGCAAGCCTCTTAACAACACTTATTTGGTGTTATATTGTCTACCATGCTGGTTTGGGTAGGAAACCTTGCCTACTTTGTTATACAACTTTTCCCTCACATAAGTTATGCTGTAATTCTTGCCCATCATATTATGTAGAAAATTATGCATTTTTAATTACGCAAGAAATTCAATGATTAACAATATTTCAAGTAAATTTCACCCAGGCGTATTTTGCGGATTTTTTCATGGCACATAAATGAGCCTATAAGTAGGGGCTCCTCTAAACCATTTTCATCACCATCAATCACAATCAAGATACTTAAAGAATTTCCAAGAGCATCCAAGATTCTCTCTCCCGAATTCACATTTTTATTAATTTTTATACTTTGGTTGAAAAATCCCTAACATGTGAATAGAACCTCTCGTCAATGAAAGGCACCGTAATCATAAATCATTTAGCTCGTAACTCTAACATACGGGCTAGGCTCGATGAAGATAATGACCAGAATGACCCAAAACAACTTAAGACATCATATAACATGTTACAATATACCATGCTATATCATACATCATGCCCTAGACATGCTAAAACACTGAAGTACATGAGTACACGCACCCACTTGGTTAGATACAAACTTAGAAATCAAATGCTTACCATCCAGACCATTTAATTGATAGAGCAATCCTCTAAAGACTAGGAATGACCTAGAATTGGCTAATTTAGTGACTCTAAATCTTGACTCCTATAGAAATATTTGTTATACATCTTATAAGTAACATGACATTTAGTTCACATAGACTTAATCATTTCTATAAACACCCCATTTTTGCCTAGCAAACTGAATAACTTAAAACTCATTATGACCATATAACAGTTTTCCATACAATGAATTATATCTATAAAATAATTATGATGAAGTTCATGAGTATTAGACAAGTCACATCGTCCATATTCCTTTATGTGAACATTTTACAAATTGACAGATATGTCCAGGTCAACAAACGAAAAAAATGGGAGGTCAAATCAGGTCAATTCTCACTAAATTTGGCAGAAATGTCCAAGACATCATCCCAAAGACATATACATTGAGAAAAAGGCCAATTTCAGAGTTCTGAAGTAAAACTAAATTAAAATAAAAATATTTGTTTTCTGACACACTGAGGAGAGTAGTATTTTTCGGACTAGGAATATCAACTCGAAAAAATATAAGAAGCTATAGGGTCATCAAGGACATGTAAAAGAGCAATAACATATTTTCAAATTAGCTTTCGAGGTACTCTTGGAGTTCTTCCAAGGGCCACAGCCTAAATTTCCCATCTATCAGGAAAAAATGAGTGTCTAGTAGGCATCAATTGGACCATCAAATCTAATTGGATTGACCTCAAATTTCATAGGGACATCAAGGACATATTTATAGACACTACAAAAATAACATCTTTACTGACCACTTTTCTCGACCAAAGTTTAATTTGGTCACTAAAGTGTATGTTTTGGTCAACCAAACTAGTTTAGCCGCTAATAATTTACCTTTGTTGACCAAATATTATTTGATCGAGAAACCCTTACTTTTGGCAACCAACTACTCATTAAACATAAACCTTTGTTGATCAAATTATTATTTAGTCAAAAAAATGTTTGAAATTTACCCTTTAAGTATTTCCTTTTGAATATTTAGCATCAAAATTTGGTTTTGCTGACCAAAATGTTTACTAGCTAAAAGTATTCATTTTCCTTAACATCTGACAACCAAATTGTTTAGTCGCTGAATATTTTTAAATTTTTTTAACGTTGGTCAACCAAATTTTTTAGTTGCCAAAAGTTTTAATTTTTCTTTTTTGGTAACATTCATCATTTAAACATTTTAGTCACCAAAAGTTTTCACTTTTTTAATCATTGCTGACCAAATTGTTTAGTTGTCAAAAGTTTCCTTGTTTTTTTTTTTTTTTTTTAATCTTTCTAAACCAAATTATCAGCAAAGATACTCAATTTCGATTTTTAATTTTTCCCAACCCTATTCTCTTCCAGATTCTGCAAGAATAGCTTATTTTTTTATATACTGCTTTCGGCTACTAGAGACTTTCATTATGCACTCCCTTCACTTCTACTCCAGCACCACCGTGCAACGCCAATGTCCGTCACGTGCCACTACTGCTCTCTTTCTATGCACACACATCACCTTCTTCTCTCTATCTTTCTTTCTTTCTCTATCTCTTTGTATATACGTATAGATATATATGTTTCACACTTTGCTATGAAAAATTTAATTTTCCACTAAATCCTCATGTTTGATGTGGCTGACATATATACATAATTTAAACTTGCATTTTGGGGCAAGTAAGTGTAAGAATTTACCTTTACTTTGAGCAGTAGTTCGTTTATAAGCAAAACCAAACCCTAGCTTTACTCCCCAAAAACCAAGAACAGTCTCTCTATAAAAGACAGATCACAACCCATGCACAAAACCAACAAATAATAATAATAATAATAACCCTTTGCCAAAATATATGATGAGATTCTTCAGCTACAGCTCCTTGCACACTGTGTGGCTTCCAAATCAAAGAGACAAAAGTGTTATTTGTTAAAAGATTTTCATTTCTTGCCACACCAACCCAAAGGGTTTCCTAAACAAAGAATAATCATTTTAATACACATTATTATAAAATATTATAGATATATATATTTTTAGTTATCCTGCTAATATCAACCTCTGTGAGCCAAATTATAATCTCAATTTTTTGTTATCCTTCTTATTGTTTTTATTCACGCCTAGTGGATTAGTTTTTTTTTTTAATCAATTAAATATACTTTTGTCAACTTTGATGTTCTAATATATCCCATAAGTTCATATCTACCTATGTTGGGTCAAGAATTTAGATTTGGTGTCCAATTCTACAATTAGTTGTACATGATTTTGTCCATGTTTTGAAAAATTGTTTCTAACATTCTTCCTTGGTTAATGAGAATGTAGCATTTATTTGTATGCACTCATCGTGTTCTTGGCCTTATTGCCATTTCATTTGCTTGGTTGAAGGAAGAAAGCAAACTATTTTTTGTTGATCTAAGTCTTGAAGCACCTCTAGCCTAATATCTCTTAAGTAATTCAATTTGCAGAAAGCATCGAATTTTGACGATTAAGTATTAATTACTCACAACTACATTTTGAATCTCATTCGATTGTTGAATAACTTAGATTCATGTTCTCTTGCCTTATATTTAGAGTGATCATGTTATCACACGCCATAACCAATCTCTAGATTTTCAAAAATTCCAATCACAGTTTAGCTCTCTTTGGCTAAGCATATAATGACTTGGTTTGTTTTGAATGATTTTTGATTGATTGCTAACACTTGGTTTGATGTTTTTCTAACGCAAATTGTCTTCATTTGTTTTGCTCATAGCCATTATACTTAATTTGTAATGAGCTATTTTCCATTTGTTTCAAATAATACTCGGTTTGATGTTTTCTTAATGCATATTTTCTTCATTTGTTTTGATCATTGCCATTGTGCTCCATTTATAGTGAGCTGATTTTCCATTTTTATAGAATTTATTAATGTATTATTAAATGTTAGTACCGGTATCTTGATGATGGGTTAATTATTTGGTACCTACATCCCAATAATTGCATAGAATTTAAGTTTGTCAAATTTTGAATCACATTATATATATAACAAGTTAAAATACTTGCCAACAGTAGTTAATTTTAAAACAATCTAGAGATTGGTTGGAAGGGCTTGTGTGTTTAATTTAGATTCCGTGTCCAACTCATCTCCTTGATTGTTAAGCTTTGCTATTATCTTTGTTGTGTTATTTATAGTTTCATATGAGTTTATATCTCCTGTTAAAGTCTCTTTTTCATTTGCTACTTCATGCGAGTGAACACCACTTCCACTGGGGGAACGAAAGAAAATAGAGGGTCAATTTTCTCCTTGGGATATTTTGAATTATTTTTTAAGGTATAATTTCTGATTGTTTATTGGAACATTGTACAACACAAGAGCTTTGTTAATCAACACCCTAAGGGCATTTATTTTGGTACAACATGGCTTTGACATGCAAAAAATAGTATAATATCAAATAATTTTTAAGTCACACCATATTATATTTGTACTTTTTATTATTTTCAAAGCAATTTTTAATACTTATCAAGTATACTTAAAGTGAGTACTTATTGCGTTGACATGGTTTATATATGTTCACCTAATAGAAATTAAACACATAAGATAGTACAACCTATATTTATATGATATGTCTAATTTGTATTAGTTGAAACTACATAAATCGGGTCTATGTAATACTTACTCTCATAAAATACTCTTTGATGTATTCCAATAAAAAATTATATTTTAATTTTATTGGTGAAATTGTACACCAACACGTTGTTGGGTTGGCTAGAAAAATAAAAAATAAAAAATAAAAATGGAGAGGGTAATTAAAAGAAAATAGGACTTTTTCATTATCTGGTTAGAAGTAAAAAGTGAAGGAACAGAGAAGAAGAGAAGTTAGGTGGGAAAAAATTATGTGAGTCCAATTTGTTATTTTTAGTTCCAAAAATAAGAAGATAAGTGGAATAAAAAGGAGAAATAAAGAAGAGAGAAATAAAAAAGAGGAGAAAAGTTGAGGTCCACATTTTTAATATTTTTTTGTTAAATTTTAAATCTAACTTATGCTTATATACATATTATTCATCATTTTTGTTTTTTTTAATCTAACCAAACAATATGAGGAGAAATAAACTTTTCTTCCTTAAGGAAGGATAAAAACCAGGGAAGAAGTATCCTCCTCCCCGGAGAAAGAAAACCAATTAAACATAATGCTAAAAGAGCGATAAGGAAGAAAGGGCATACCTAATAAATGTAGTAGGCAATGATGAAACTTGGGTACTTTGATGCCTTCGAAAAAAGAATTAACAATATATTAGTATAAAAGTTTATAATTTCTTTTATGAGGTTATATGTTTGAAGTTTTTAATTGTAGTAAATATAATAAGATTAAATAGGATAAAATTTTTAATATGTTGAATCGTAATAAGTCTTTGAATATGTTTTTTCAAATACGTTATGTAAATTTAACACTTTCGATTATATGTATTAAGTGGCTGATGCATGTGGTAACTTAAGAAATTAAATTTATACCTCATTTTTTACCCTTATTCATCTAAAAATTATTTTTTTTCTTGTCTCTATTATTTTCTCACTTTTTGTCTTTTCTGTTCTCATTGATTACAAATTTTTTAGGTCCACCACTGTAATCAAGTGGTGTATATGATATTAATCAAATTAAAGGAACTGATTTTATCAACTCAATATTATATTTGGAAATGATAATTGTCATTATTTTACATAGAAAAAATTAGTATCCATTTTTTATTATTTATTATAGGTTGCTCAAAATGGATAAAAGTTGGATGAAACTTAAAAATCGAGCGAGCGATGAGTACAAAGTAAGGGTTGATGCATTCATTGAATTTGCTACTGTAAATGTTAGATTGACGGGAAGATTCGTTGTCCATATGTGAATTACATAAACATTCCATACATTGACATCAATATAGTGAAGTATCATTTATTCTTGAGACGAATGTCATTGATATACACAACTTGGTTACATAATAGTGAAGATGTTGCTGCTAGTTCGTTAAATCTAAAAACCGATGTCATAGATGATGATGATGATGATGATTTTCAAGATAGAATGGAAATCAATGAAAAAGAATATAATGAATGATGAGTGAGGAAAATGATGATAAGTTTCCCAATCTTTTGAAAGATATGTATTTTGGAAATTTGATAGATGATTAGTATTGATGATATAAAAGTGGATGATGTCCAAAACTTTGACAAGTTATTACATAAGACTCAATGTGAGTTATACCTAGGTTGTAAATAGTATAATGCGTTGTCATTTGTTATTAATATTGTGCATGCAAAAGTAACGTTTAAGTGGAGTAACAAATCTATTGGCTATATATTTAGGATATTAAGGAAGCTTTTGCCTAATTGTAATGTACGAGCAATGTGATAAACATTACAGTAATATTGTTGTCGAATTGATATATATTAGTGATATGTAATTTTTGGAGATCCATACATGTACATATGTTATGATTTTGTTAAAGGTTTATTTTTATGGTTAGAAAGATAAAATTTTGATGGTGGATGCCGTTTTGTTTCTTAATCAATTGATATGGTTGTTATAGATTGATATTTATTGTGTGTAATGTTACAAGAAAATAAATAAGGACAAAAAATAATAGTTTCTATTTTTTTTCTCTTAAGACTATCGGCGACCAATTGATCACTAAAAATGAAGAACATGGTAGGCATTTGGCAACTAGTTGGTAGTTAAATACCATTGCTAGGCCGAATTTTTGCAAAATATTGGCGACCAATTAAACGCTAAAGGCCTTATGCTTGGCGACCAGATGGTCGGTAAAAGTCTTATTTTTGGTGACTAATTTGGTCAAGGAATATGTAAAGCCTTTACAAATTATTTTGGATTTGGTGATGCTAAAGTTCTCATATTTGGTAACTAGTTGGTCGAAGAATGATATAAAGTCTTTACAAATTATTTCAAATTCAGCAACCAATTGGTCACTAAAAACACAACATTTGTCAACCAGTTGGTTGCCAAAATTAATATTATTAGTGACTAAATATTTGGTCGCCGAATATTTCTATTTAGCGACCAAGATGACCTTTGGTCATCAATACCGTCCTCCACCAATGTTTGCCGACCAAATGCTAACCAAAATTGGTTTGGTTACGAAAACTTGTAGTGAGAGGTAACCCAATAACTAGATTGATTGAAAACTTGTGTTCGCCTCCTGAATACACTTCAAAGTATAGTTATGAATTTCATAACTTAGCATTAGAAGCATGCACTATTTAATAAATTTACAAGTTTTGTTAATCTTTATCACTTATTTGTCTCTTTAATTTAGGAAAGAAGAGGAAATAATCATGATTAACAGTGATGAAGATGAAGAAAACAACAACAAGAAGCCTTCGGTGCCCATTCAAAAAAATCGGATTTGGATTAGAACAAGAACAAAAAGCAAAGCAGAAAGTTAGCATAGACATTGTGGTCCAGACCATCTCCCAAACGGTCTGGACCACTGCAAGTTTTTCTGAGGAACATCACAACACTGTGGTCTGGACCGTAATCATGGGTGATCCAGACCACTGGGTACTTTCGGGCACCGTTTTGTAATTTTTTAGGGTTCTGTGAATGACTCTATAAATAGAACTTTTAGAGGGATGTTTTGGGAGTTCATCTCAGCCATCGTATAGATTATTTTACAAAGTTTTTCTTTAGTTCTTGAGTTTTCTTTTCATTATTTTTGAAGAATGTTCTTACGTTTTCTTGGAGTTTTTGTTGGAGAGTAGTCAACTTTGATTACTTTTCGCGTTGTTTCGAAGTACGGTGTTTGAATTTTCATTTTAACTCAACAAATAGTATTTCGTATCTTGTTCTTATTTATATTGCTTGTGTATTTTTCAATTCCATGTTAGGCTAAAACTCTAGTTCTTGATTCAACGAATCAAGGAAGGGTGAATGATTATAAACTTTTTGATGTGCGTAGATCTACGTGTATTGTGTGAAAATGTACACGTAGAGATCTACACTTTTTAGATTTAATTTCATTTATTTCCAAATCATTCGAAAATAAAAACTCTTGATCATATTCTTTCAAATCTCTGATAAGGATTTTTGAATCTTAAGATCTTTTTATATTTTTGAGATGAATGTATCAAAATCTAAACCCTAATATTATTAAAAGAATATCTTTTGGTTTTATAATCCTAAACGTAAATATAAAACTGAGTTAGGGAAAATTTTATATGCTTTCATGAAAATATCTTTCCGATCTATTTTTCGTGAAACTTAGATTGTGTATTAAAAGTACATCACACTGTGAAATAATCAATCCATCCGAAATTGAAAGTTGAATCAAGACTTTTATCTATTAATTGAATTACATCTTTTAATTTCAGTTATTTATCGCTTTGAATTCTGAATTTTTATATTTTGGTTAGATTAAGTTTAATTGAGTAGTTTACACTTTATTTATAATTCGAAATCAATCCAAAACCTTCAAACACTTGAAACTGCTACTTTTGATCTAGGTACTAAATTTCTTTCATCTCTGGAAACTTAGAAGTTAAAACAGTAGGTTCCTTGTGGATTCAACCTCTTTCTCATCGAGTTAAAATTACACTACACACTCTTACACATGAGGGTATTTTATAGACAATTTCTAGAGGCAATCACCTCCAAATGCATGCCAAAAATAACCAATACCAAAAAAAAAAAAGACCAAAAGCCAATTTGGGATCGTAGTCAAACTCTTCATGATAAAAAATGGTAAGCAAAATCAGTCCTCAAATCTTTTTATCATTGGGTGAAAAGAAACAAAGACCCTATCACCAATTGAGCTCGCTCTAGAGCGCCAATTTTTGGACAATCAGTGTTAGGTCAAATTGACCAATTCAACCTAAAAATCTAAATTTTCAAAATCGATAAGCTCGGATTCATTGCACATGCTCGAAACCTCTCAAATATTCAATTCAAATAGAGAGGATCCCAAAAGGTACTCCCAACATGACCTAATTTTCCCCAAACACCTAGCTCTCCTTACAAAACCTCCTAAAATGATCAAACTGCCCTTCTCTCTATACCTTCTCGCACAACCTCCTTCGCTAGTAGCCTATGGGCTAGAAATCTTGCTAAGATGCTCTTCAGCAAGATTCTTAGTTAGGCTTATTTTATTAAAACTCTTTGTATAATGCATATCAGTAAAATTACCCCACAATTCAATACATTTTTACAAAAATACCCATCCTTCCTTAAGCTTATAAATACCTCCCCTTTTAATTCACTTCAAATCATCAAAAAATTACATGAAGTCATACACTACATTTAAATACGTCTAAGGCATTCAAAGGAGGATTCCACCATCTCTAAACATCTTCATGTTTTCTGTATTTTTGGGTATAATTTCTAAACTTAATTTTCAATTAAATTATTTAAATTCTTTATATGCATAATTAGGATATAATTACCGAACATATTATTGGGATGCATATCACATGACCTAGGACATGCTACGTGACATGTCATTATGACATGGGTCACATATATCACAGCCATTCACATACCCACATGACACATCATGATAGAATACCATGCTAGGTTATCTTATCATGTCATACTCACATCATACCATGCCACGCTTACATGCTACCATACCATGTCATCATATTAGACCATTTTGTACCATGATGTTAGCCATATTTTCACATTGTGTCATACTACCATGCTCAATCATCATCGTCATTTATCTTGATATAACGTGCTAGGACATCGTATACCATAATAGCACATGTTATGTCATGCCTTGCGCCATATCTTAACATCCATACACATGACTTGACATGTCAGAAACACTCTAATACATACTAGCATAGAGCCAGTTAGGTAAATACAGTCTTAGAAAACAAAAGCTCACCTATCTAAAGCCATTCACCTGAGCGAGTTATACTTTGGAGACTAAAAATGACTTAGGAATAGCTAAGCCAGTGGTTTCTAAGTCATGACTTCCCACAGAGATATTTGCCATGCATAATAAAATTGTCATCCATTATAGGAGGAAATGTTAGATATATCTTGTCATCACATATAATGTGATCATGATACATCTAGACATTAAGATTGCATTATTGACATATGATCAGGCCACACGGCTCTTATTGTATGAATCACATTCATCTCCCAGATATACAGTGTATACCCACACAATGCAAGGCACTAATTCATCATATCACACATAACATGAGCTGCAGACACACAGAGTTAGGCTCCACACAAACATAAGTAGCCACTAGGCCAATCTTTCACAAACATCAACAGCCACTAGGCCATTATTTCACAGATGTAATTGTCACTAGACCAGTCACCCTAGGTGTAAGTGTCACTAGATGAATTTAATTATCTGAATTAACTATAAGTGAAGTCTCAATTCCCACATCTTATATAATTGTTTTACTCCTCATATAAAGTTCTTAGGCAACCCTCTTTTTTGTTATTTTATTTTCAGAATTAAATTAGATTAAATTCTACTGTACATATTAATCTAAGATTAGAGTTCTTCTCTATTTTTGGGAGTATACTTACATTTGATGAGACTTTTTGAATCAGTAAAGATGGTGGTTGCTAGCATTTTGAGTCTGATATTCTGCCATTTTAATGTTTATTATATATATCAAAGCTCATCCATGTGTTGCTACACACTTGTTCTATGGTCTTGATGGTATAAAGAAGCTCATCCAAAGGTCAAATTTTTTTCCTTAACAATTGTAAAAATTCTGATTTGCTTCTAGGACATAATGGTTTTGAGTATCAAAGTCAGAACAAATCCAACACCACTAATCAAAAGAAAAAAATAAAAAAAATTGAAATTTATAAATTCGTATGAATCCCAAGTAAAAAGGATATAAATTGGTGATCCTAGGCAAAAAAATAGTTCATACAATTCGGTGGGATACATTCGAATTAATGATCAATAATTTCTGCCAAGATGGCAACAAAACCATGTGTGAAACAAAATTTTCGTAAATCTATATTACTAATGATTGTGATATTCAACAAGAATGAATTATCAGCCATTAAAAATATTCCATTTCCTTCAAAAGTAATTCCAGTTTCTTTTCTCTCTAACAAATCACAAGAGAAAAATTGAGTCTTGAATCAACCCTATAAAAAGAAAACTGAACTATCAAATTTGGTTGCAGATTATTCTCTTTAACCTTTGTATTCTGATTACACTTGAAAAGTGTAATTCATAACTCTATATTTTTATAATTTCAATGCTTTTACATGTTTAAATTCAAGG
>QLOD02000001.1:21772998-21807364 GCA_003260245.2 Sideroxylon spinosum | reverse complement strand
GCTTGTTAAACTTATTTTTATTCTTTACTTTAAAAAAAACTGAAAACTTAAATTGGAAAAATATATATATATATATAAAAGTGTTTTGATTTTATTTTTTTCTGTTACAAATATTTTTTAAATTTTAACACCTTGTCTATATCATTTTAATGCAAATATTATATTAAAATAAAATTATATTTAATAAATAATATAATTAATTTAATTTAATTAACTAAATTAATATTAAATATACATATTAATTTATTTTAATAAATAATATAATTATTTATTTAACTAATTATTTAATTAATATTAAATATATTTTATTAAATTATTTTCAATAAATATCATAATTAGATTATTTAAATTATTATGAAATATGTTCTACTCAACTTTTTTTTTTTTTACAAATAATGTGATTAAATTATAATTCATATATTTTATATGTACTGAATTAAATGATATAAAATTTAATTCAATTATTTTTAAGAATAATTAAATTATTTATTAATATATAATGGTCTATAGTGTCAACGTCTAATTTAATTTCTTTCATTACATACACCTTCTTGTGGCAATATTGTGTCTCATATGAGCTATTATGTATTCGAAAATTTTGAAATTTGTCTGTAGGGGCATTAATTTTTGATTTTGAGCTAGCAAGTTTAGCATAGCATATTCTCTTTATCTAATTCCTACATGGTATATTTGGAGGTTTCTCTTTTCAGCACAATTAGTCTGACCGAGTAGTTACAATTTACATTGGCATGTATGCTGTTTTTTTTTTCAATAAAAATATATATGTTGTTTTAGACAAGATTTGAGAATTTGAATTTTGCTATTTTTTTTATGCTATAATATTTAGGTTTGTAAAACTTTATTGCATATATACATTTAAAGTGTATTAATAGAAAAATAGTGTGCATCCAAAAAAAATAGTTAAAAAATGATGAAATGGTTAGAACATTTTTGATGGCGTAAATTAAGTATTTTCAATAATGTTCTTTCCGTAATAATAAAGATTAGAATTTGACTTACCCAACCAAAGGTGACAAATACTAGCATGCTCATCCGTTAGTAAGCAAAAAATATCAGTCTTTGTATATTCACCGTACCTTCTACTTAAATAATCTCATTTTAAGAGATATTGTATTTGCATTTAATCATGTTAATTAATTTCGTAAACTTATCCACCAGTGTATGAGGTCAATATATTTTTTAGACGCACATACTAATAACTTAACCTTTGGGGCTAATTGGTAACTTTGTACCTAAACTAAGCTTTGCCTACAGGAAGGTTTAGAGCTTTGTCATATATTCATCTTTTCACAATGTGTGTGTTGTGCGCTATGTAGCATGCACCATGTTCTCTGTACACAGGAGGGGCTTGCACGTGACAAATGAAGGGAAAGCTTGATAAATATTTTGTTGGCCTTGTTTCTCAATAGCTTAAACTTTTAGGATAATTGCAAGGAAAAAACTAATACATAAAAGAAATGGCACAAGCTCTTTATGTATTTAATCAATTTATACACTGCAAATATAAAAGAAAAGTTGAGGTGGAGAGGAAAGGGTGTGGTTGAGGGTGTCTGAAATAGATGTGTCCTTATGTTTACGTTGTGGTTGAAAAGAGCTGAAGGGAGCACTTTTAGAGCTTCTTATTTGTTGGTTGAGTTTGATACTAATTGCTATGTTTTCTTTTTTATTTGAGGTTCTCCTACTTTGTACTTTAGTTTGTCATTTTGTGGGTGATCTATTCTTTTTGCCGTATTTGTATTGTTGGTCAATTCGTAGGTTGAAAACTGCTTTGTCATTTTTTTATACATTTGTACTTGTGAAAACAAAAAGCTATTTGTTTTTAACCACATGATCGCTCCTATGGTGCTATAGCTATGAAATTAATTTACTTTACTATGTCTTATCTTTTGGTGGGTAATTAATTTTGCCATGAGTGTCACTAGACCAATCACCTTAGACATAAGTACCATCAAACCAGTCGCCATAGACATAAGTGTCACTAGACCAGTCACTATAGGTGTAAGTGCCATTAGGTTAATCCATACCCGGTTAGATATAATTACCACTAAGCTAGCTGTAATAACCCAAAACTTGGAAACTTTGTTAATTATTAGTAATGAGGTATTATGATGATAATTTGATGAACTAATGGATCAATTGACCAAGGTTCGGAACTAGATCCAGCACTTAGCAAAGTATTAGAGTGAGAAGGGACTTGGGCGCATGCCCAAGCCCAGTGTCTGCCTCTCTATGTTCGGGTGCCTGAGGGATGGCGACGTCAGCTTCTGAGTGTTGTTCCTGGTTTTGCTCTATTACGTGCAGCGCCAAGTCTTTTCATTTTTCAGCCTATTAATATGAAAGAAGTGGGATAGCCACCCCACATCTTCCCTCTCCCTCTCTCCTTTCTTCTTGAAGGTTCATAATGTGTGTGTGTGTGTGTGTGGGTTTTGTTCATGAGAGAAACCAAGAGTCGAAGGGGGATATTAACCTTGGTAAGTCCTTCAATCCTCAACAAAATCAAATTAGTTTCACAGATCTTCAACTAGAATAGTTTTGAACAAGTTAGTGTAATCGTTTTTTGATGTTATGAGTGATATATTGAGCACATGAGAAGTTCTAGCTTTCCGAAGTTTTATCAGGAACTCATTGTGATTCATTTTTCTTTATTTTGAGGATTTGAGTTAAGGATTTAATACATTTTATTTGCTAGGATATTGTATATGTGGTTATTTTAGAGATTTGAAGCAGTATGTATAAATTATACATGTTATATATATTCACATACGTAAATGTTTGTGGAGAAGATGATGAATAGAAGCCATATAGTTTTATCCATAATTGTTGAAATCACAAATTGATCACTTCATTGAGTTTATATAAACTTTATGGTACCATTTGAACCAAATGATTTCAAGAAAAAAGCTCCAAATTGAAAGAATCGAAGATGGAAGTTTAAAAACCAATGGAACTAAAAATAAAACAGACCAAATTGAGGCCATTGCCATAGACCCGGGCACATGGGCCCAGGACCCCGGTGTATGCCTTAACCCTAGCGCACAAACCTAGCCCCTATATGCACCCCTCTCCCAAAACTAGATTTTCACTTTTTTGTTTAATAAAATGTATTTTTCCATCCCAATCTTTGAATATGGAGAATTTAAAAAGGATTTTCATAAAAAAAAAAATATTGAATAGAATGAAGGAGAAACATAAATGTGGGAACATGAATTGGTACGTTATGGAATGATATTATTGAAGGAAAGATGTTTATGACTTGTTGTGGTATAAGATATAAGTTGTTAAATATGATACATTTTTATGATGATGTGATATACTAATGAGGTGATAATAAAAAAAAGATAAATAAAATGTGAATGATATTTCGATTGCGGGGTTGCCGAATACTAGAAAATAGGAAATGTATAGAAATATCCTTGTGTTGAAAGTCCCTTACTTGCATAGGATTTGATTATCATGCTAGTAGGTTAGTAGCCTACAACACGACAGTCATCTAGCTAATTGTAGCCATTGGATTCTTATCTATAAACGATAATGGTGATTTGACTAATCATAGCACTTAAGCCCAAGCTTATAAATGATGAGGTTCGGTTCATCATTTCATCATAGGTAGATGTAAGTGGGGGTAAGAGGTTTAGAAGCAAATTTTCTGTAAGGAATAGTATAATTTTGAGGATATTTTTGTAATTTTGCCCTCCTAAAATATATTCTTAAAATAATTACCACATTACCTCAAACATTTTACAAGCTTTACCCTTACTTTTATGTCGGCTTGACCCCAGTATAATAAAATCGTAGATTCGCCATTGGTTTACATTAGGTGTTAGCTTATAAAAGACGACGTTGATAGTATCCACGCCATCGTGGGCATAAATGAATTAGTGCTTACACTCCTACGGACTGTGTTACAAGTGTAGAGCCTGAGACTTAGGTGGGCCCCATGATGTTTTAGATTACTATGATTAGGGTTAATTTTATTTAATCATTGGAGTTGCATTATCATTAATTTAGACTTATTCGATATGGTTGTAAAAGCCACAACGCTTATATTTTGTACTGGGATTTATGTTAGAGCATTGATGCCTAGTTTGACTGAGGCTTAGTTGTTATATTTTTATTATCATGCTTAGTGGATGTGTAGCTCCAAAGTGGTTATGTGGCTTTGATCAAGGTTATGGTTAATTTTATGCATGTTACGTGTTATATATCTAACTCAGCCCCTGGGTCACGAGATCCAAAGCGTATTACTGGCCCTTACCAATGTAAGTATCACTAGGCCAATCAACTCATTAGTATAGATGTCTACTCTGTGGTGGTTATGGCTTTAATCAGGGTTCTAGTTGATGTATCTATGTTGTGTGTGACACATTTAATTCACCCCTCAAGTTAAGAGATTTAAGGTGTGACAACAACCACTATAACACTCAACAACAACTTACGCATGTTCCAAGCACCATCATTTGTAGTGGGGTTACCTTAACAATACCAACAAGGAAGGTTCTTCCATCAGCAATAATCACCTCTATGTATTCCGTACCCCATAATCGAGCCAGTTCTAGCCAAAAAAGTTAAGAGCAATGCAGAGGCTCTAAAAAGCTATCCCAACACCCATATAAATGGGAGTGCCAATTTACATAATTTTTGTTTCTATCCTAAATTAAACTCCGTTCCAAGTTCAAAAATGTTGGAATTCTTAAAGTACAATGGAATTGGCTATCTAGTTGCCTATCTAAGGCTTTATATAGGTGCCCTTTTTATGGGTGCAATGATAATCAACCACAGATGATGCAATTATCCTAGCAAAGTCTCGTTGGCCTAGCACCCCAACAATATTCACACCCTAGACATGGTTCAAATAAAGAGTTGAGAAGATCTGACTACCACTGTCATAAAACTACACTGTCAATTGTGAACTTGCAATAGATCATTGTTCCTTTATCGCTATAAAGAATATAGAAGACAAAATTTATAATTTAAAGTATAGAAAGAAAATAAAATTGAGTATTATAACAGTACTAGTAATAACTCATACCTACGATATTCTGAACAAAATTAGTATTAAGTTTTTTATATAGTTAAATCTTTAGACAAAAAGTTCAAATCGAAAAAATTTTATAACTGATGAATTTTAATTTTTTTTCCAAAACTTTAGACTCAACAGTTAATAACATGTGTTTTGATTTCTCTCTTTCATTAATTTTTGATAAGTATCGTAGAATAAAACACAAATTATGGTACTTTAATTTAAAATGTTCAATTCCTTATAAATCGAATTGGGTGGAATTTAAATTGACAGTTTGATTTACATGTGAAGTCCACCCTTGAAATATGATAACATTAAAAATGTTCAAAGTTCTGTAAGATAGATGTTAGTGGGGTTTACTAAAATAAAAATTGAGTGAGAAGTTAAAAATATAAAAATGATTTCAATCGTTGAATTAAAAAATAATAATTTTAAACCGTCAAGTTTTAACTTGTGAGAGGATATTTTTCAAAAACCGTCCTATTTTATTATATAGATTAATTATAATTTACTAAAAAAATAAAAATAAAATTGCACGCACAGAGATCCATCCTAGTTTGTAATTATCCTTATTGAAAAGCATTTAGGTAACTAGTTTGCTGAGTGGAAACGTAAGCAAAAATGGGAGTGAGAGCATGATGTTGTCCTTCGTAAAATATTAAGAATGAAAATGCCTTTAAAGCATATATATAAAATATCATAAATATATATTTAGTCAATATATAATTACCTAATTTTATTTATATGCATTTTGTTTCTTAAATAACTTCTCGTACATATTAACTTAAAAAATAAGACTATTTTATAAATGAATCAAAACAAATAAATAAAAACCATTACATCCATTTATCTATTTGATTATTATTAATAAAATTGTGACATTTGAAAATTTTTTATTGACAAGTATTAACCATTTTATAATTCAAATTAGTGACTTCGGTGCATGTGGTAGAATTATAATATTATGATTGTTTGGAATTTTAAAAGTTAGTATAAATTTGTAAAAATTATAGTCTTGTAATTCATATAATAAGTAAAAAAATTTGAATTTCATAGAAATTTATAAAGATTTTTGAAGTTTTATAGAGTTTTAAACGGATCCGTGTTTTTGAAAATTAAAGAGAAGTATAAATTTATTTTAAATTTTAAGAGCTTAACTATAAATATAAATTTACAGATTTGATCAATCTCCGGACTGAATTTGCAAAAATTCCAGGATTGGTGAAAGCACTTAAAAAGACCAGGCCAAGCACCCTTCCTTGCTGGTTTGTACCGTATCCTTCTTTTTCTTCACCAAAAAATAAACCCAAGTCCCAGACAACGCATCCATGGAGCTTCGCATTTGCACGAGTCTAGGCAAAGTTTCACACACTTATTATCCTTGCTACCCAAAATGCTTTTCCAATTCTCACTTGTTTCGTCGCGCGAAGCTCCGGAGAAGATTGAATTCCCACTCAAGGCCTCTCCGACTCGTATTGTGTTCTGAAAAGGGCTCTGCTCCGAACAGGAATCCTTTTTTCGGGAATCAGGAGGGGTTTGGGAATTCGTTTGAAGAGTTCAAGTTCGTTGAAGTGATTGGAATTGGCAGTAGAAAAGACGCAGTTCTCGATTTCTGCTTGGATTCGCCTCTTCTTCGGTCTTCTTTGAGGTTTTGGTATGCTCCTTGTGACATGTCTCCGTTGTGATGTATGTATGTATGTATGTATTCGTTGATATTTATACGTATATATTACTGTAAGAATTCATGTATATATGCTGTTTTCTTTTTAGAATCGTTCTCAATACAGTGTTTACGAGGTGACAATGTAGCTTTATCAGCTAAGACTGGTAATGGATGGTGGTACAGAACTCGAGTATGTTGAATATATTCTGGATTCTATTTTCTTATTTGTTTGTTGTTTAACTCTGTTACTGCGTGCTTATCATTTAATTTAACACAATCATTTCAAGCTTGGATAAAGGAGCAAGTTTACTTGTGATGCCCTGTAGTGATAAATGGGTAAGGTTTGCTAGGGCATTCCCTCAAAGTGTTGTGCCACCATTAGTGCTCGGGAGGTAAGAGTTCTTGCACCTTAATAGACGGGTGTAGTTAAAGAAGTCAATCTAGGAAAGCAGGTTACAAAGAGTGTGAGAAAAACAACTGTAAATATATGTATTTTTGGCAATTATATTTTTGATAGTTATATCAGTATCCCTTATTTGTGAGAATCTGATTTATAGGCATCCTATTTTTATCTGATTCCTACTTGTATATGTTTGATAAAATGTATAGAGAATAGTATTGCAATGGGAAGAAGATTTCTTCATACCTAATTTCTTCACATGGTACCAGAGCCCTAGGCTCTTTGTACTTTCTTTTCTGCTCGCTTGGCCTTCATTGCCAGGCATTTTTAATAGCCTCAATTGCTATTCGTTTAGCTCTCATTCTCCAAGAATCAGCATCTACACTCATAGCCGATTTCATGATTGCTGTCAAATCTACCAGTTGGTTTGTGATCATCATTGAGTTTGCATTGTCTTCACATTTGTCGTCTGGTTCACAATCGTCTTAGAGATCATCGTTGAAGTTTGCAATTGCCTTTGCGGTCATTGTTGGAATACCTAGCCAACTTTGCAACCTCTATCTGACTTTGCGATTGACGTTAGAACCCATAGTGATCTATGTCGATAGCCCTAGTCGACTTTACGATCGTCTCCATGTTTGAAATCAAAGGCAATTCCAACATGCAGGTTATCAAAGCAAGCTTTGCTCCATCCACAGGGGATTTACAGAGTCTACAGACTGCGTATGGGTTGAATGAAAAATACTACCTAAAATGGTCACAGGTAGTTCGGACTTTTTTGAAAGGGAAAGGGAAATTGGGCACTTGATTGGTGTGAGAGGGGTAACAAGAGCATTTATGCTTGACAAAATTAAGAAGTATCACACACAAAAGTACTTCAATGATAATTCTTTATAAACTTTGAAAACTTTTTCAAGAACACTAAAAGAGGGATGGCCCAAACAATGCCACATGCAAAATAGAGAGGGATGAATTTGAAACTAATTGAAGAGCTTGACCAAAAAGCAATGAAGAAACATTATCCAATAAGTATAGACCACCATTTGCTCTACCACTACTAATCGTTTGCCCCATTTTCAGTTCTTGAAATATATATAGTGTAGGAAGAAGGGTTACATAGTAGTTAAAAAAATTGGTAATACTCCTAATTCATATTGGTTCGGTAGAAAAATCTGGAACACAAAGAATAGATGCATGGGATATGAAAGAACCAGGTTGGATGGATCATTGCCCTCATATTGAAGAGATGTGAATAGCCGATTAAGAAACGAGTAGATTTTGAATATGGAGATTAAGAAACGAAGAGATGTGGAGATTAAGAAATGAAGAGATGTGAATAGCCGATCGTATGGTCAATAGATTTTGAATCTATTATCCGAGAAAGTGTAGAAACACGTAGGGAACTTGTAAGAATACGCGTGAACAAAATTGTAATAAGAAGTTAATAGTGGTAGGCAAAATATCAAACCTAGTTATTAGATGCCTCAGAGTCTGCTATGCATCGTGGGAAAGAATACTAGTATCAACAGAGGTGCGCTTGGAAGTCTCAGATACATGAGCATGATAATGCATGGTGCTACCATGACTAGTCCCACGTCATTGATTAGAGTGAACAATCAATTTCCAGTTGTGGTCTATTTTGTGATGAGCTTTACCAAAATAATCACATTTAAGTGGGGGATGCTCCTCATGATTACCTTTTATTAGAGTTGGGTTGATTTTTTCATTCATCCAGTAAAATAAACTGCCAAAGAGGACAAATCTTGATGAGGTGTATGCACTATGGCATTGCGCCCTCTCCAATTATGAAACAATGCATAAGTTTCTCTCAAAGTAGGAATCGGAAAAAGACCTATTTACTTGAACTTGTATTTTGTCACACTTCATATTAAGGCCAATAAGGAAGTCACACACTTGCTCCTTTTCCATCTTTTGCTGGAATGCAAGCACAAATAGCTTGGAAACTCTCATAATATTCGAGTTCTTTTCATAAAATACTTAAATCATCAAAATATTCAGCTAGAAACTGATCTTTCTGATCTAACCCGACAAATTTTCTTCCTTAACTTGTAGTCTTTTGCATCATTACTTTTTTGTAGAGCATGTTTGTACAATTGCAGACCAAATATTATATGCAGTGTCCATAACAAGGAATGAAATTATAGTATTATATTGGTGACTTCCTTATATTTCGATGGAAACATTAGCATTGCAGTTCCACTAATGTTTCATTTTAGTCTCTTAGGAAACAGAAATTCCTTTTTCCAAATTTGAGGGAAATGTAATGATGTTCACTTGAGGGAATGGGGTGAGTTGCTCTAAGGAGCTCTAGTTCTAGTCATCTATCAATAAGTCCCCGTGATCCTGCATGGAGTAGGAAGGCAACGGAACCTTTAGAGATACCCATGGGAGGAGGCCACTCTGCTGAAAGGTCCTTGAGGCTTTCTCCTAGCACTAGGAAAAGGAACGATCTTCTTAGATAAGTGTTGGGGAACACCGTCCTTGATAAAGAGAATGTATGAAGGCCGCACTTAGTAGAGGAGACCTATGGGCAGAGATCTTAGAATATGGAGATTTGTGGGTGGGGAGCTCCCTAGGCAGGTGAATCTTGTGAGGGGAATTCCCTCGGTGAGAGGAATTCAGGGGGAGGGGAGCTCCTCAGTGGAAGCCTCTGCGATGAGGGGAATTCACTCAGTGGGAGTAATCCACGGTGAGGGGAGCTGTCCAGTGGGAGGCCTTCATGAGACGTCTTCAGATTTCTCCTAGTTGAGTGCCATCCATGACAGTAGAAGGGAACATGTGGTGAAGGTTGCATTGGCAGCAATGCAACCTTTTGGCCATGTATTTAAAACCCTCAACTTCTTCTACCACTGGCAGCATTACCCTTATCACATAGGTGAGAATCAGCTCCATTGTTCCCTTCCAACTTAAGGTGTCAGATGATGGATATAGAAAAGTGGAGCATAATTTACCTTATACCTGTTCTAGAAAGGTCACATCCATAGCTGTGAAATACTTTCCTAACAATGCGATGAGGAATACTTGACTTCATTTTTCTTATCATGTTGAAGTGATGGATGAAATTTAAGGCATGGATACTTGTTTCTGATGTTTTGTTGTCAAAATTATTTAAATTCCTATAAATTATGTGATTTGATTGTGCTTTGAAGCTGCTAGTTCAACAGAAGTTTAGTTTATACAAAGGAATTCCATTCCCTCCATGAATAAAATAATGCTTTTCCAAATTAAGTACAAAGGCAACAATGCTATGCTACTGGATTCATTTTGCAAATGGATCTTCATATTTCATTTTATGTTATGCAAAGAGTCAGCTGGCACTTTCTGCAATGATTACTGCCTTGGGATATTTTTAATATGGCTTTTAGTTTTATTTTGGTTAGCGCCTATGGTCAAGTACAATGCTTATGACGAGTTTAAAGATATGTAAGGCATCCACATGCATCTGTTTTTGTGCATAAGTCAGTTCAATTACGTTGCAGGAATATTCTCGTTGAAGATTCAGTGAAGGTGCAATTACAGCAAAGGGTCACTAGAAAAGGTTAATTCTTTGTATTATTCAGCTTTCCTTTCTTTTATAGTTTTATCTCGGTTTCCATGATTCTTGATTTTCCTTCCTATAACACCTTGCATGTGAAGCATTGTTGGATTTATTGAGTTAGTTGTCATGAGGTGAAGGTGAACGACTGCATAAAGTAAGAAAGAAACTAGGTTGTCAGATTATTTTGTATCTTATTCCATTTTACATGTTTTATATTAATTTGCATTATGCATATCCACTTGGTCAAATATGAAAGCAGGGAAGTAAAACTGCAATCAATTGTAGAAAGCAAGAACTTCTAGGTTTGCTACGTTGGAATGAAATGAAATTGAAAGTTGGAATGGAGTGGAATTCCCATTCTCTTGATTACTAAATTGAATAATCAATATTTGTTTAAATTATATTAAAATAAAATAAAGCCAAAAAAAGAAAAAAAAAAAGAAAAAAAAAAATTCTAAAAGTGGTGAGGAGCATAGGTGAATGGTAGTGGTGGATACTGATGGGAAGTCGTGGTGGTGGTGACAATGGAAAGGGAGGCGTTAGCAGTGGCGGTGGAAGGTGATGTGGTAGCTGTGGTTGTGAAAGATGCACTCGTGGGTGCGGGGGCTGTTGAAGGTGGTGGAGCTGGTGGTAACATCAGCGGCGAGGCTGGTAGTAGTGGCGGAAGGTGCTACGCTAGGTGGGTTGGGTAGTGGTGGTTGGCGTCGGCTACCTTTTTTTTTATTTATTTTTTATTCTCTCTCTTTCTCTTACTCCATGAGATAATGAAAATGTGAGAATAACCAATCCCTTAAGAAAGGGAATGGCCATTCCGACTTTAGTTGAGCGTACCTAACAAAAGAATGGGAGTGAAGCATGGGAATGGGCATCCATTCTGGCCCATTCCAGCATACCAAACGTGGAGTTTTGCCACACAACTCTTTCCATGTTCCCATCTTGTATGGCCACGCTTTATTGGCACTCTAAATCAATATTGATGCTTGCTCTGCCACTTGTCAAAGAAAAACAACATATTAAAAAATTGTTTCTGGTGCACGACAGCCCCTTGATCTGTCTCCCATTTTTGTTTGAAAGTTTTATTTATTTATAGAGTACGTTGCGAAATGTAAAGGCTTTTGCATACTTTTAGATCCATAATCTATGAAAGAACGAGTTTTCAATATGGCCACGTTAGCTAAATTATTTTGTTTATTCTGTTTGTTTTTATTTTGGGGTATCCTTAATATAGTCCATCCCAGGCTTGGACAAAGGAGGAGGGTTGTGCGTTAGGTAGTCAACAGCCAGTATAATACTCAGTCAGATTTCTTCATGGATTTGAGATCTAATAAAATTTTGTGGGAGTATCCCTTACGTTGCAATGCGTTGTATAGTCCAAGTACAGTGATAAATAAGTAAGGATCGCTGCATCGGCATGCGGGTGCTGTGTTAAATAGGCAAGGGTCCTTATGCTTTCTTGGACGAATGAGGGGGGTAAGGAAGTTAGTCCAAAATAGAAGGCTGAGATTAGGTACTTGGAACATTGGGAGCCTAACTGGGAAGCTTATGGAAGTGGTGGAGATAATGGAAAGGAGAAGTATCGTAATTTCTTGCTTGCAAGAGACAAGGTGGGTGGGGTAGAAAGGTAAAGAGATTAAGAGGACTAGGTATAAATTATGGTATACGGGACTTAATAGATCGAGGAGACGGGTCAGCATAATGGTAAGTAAGGATCTAAAGGAAGATATAGTTAATGTAAAATGCTATAGAGATAGCATTATTACAATTAAGTTAGTATTAGTAGAAGAGATAATGAACCTGATTCGTGCTTATGCCACTTAGGTGGGCTTAGGAGATGGATGTAACGAGAAGTTTGGAAAGACTTGGAAGGAGTGCTTCTTGAGATACCCCAAGGAGAGATGGTCTTCATAGGAGGAGATTTGAACGGTCATGTAGGATGCGACGTAGATGGATAAATAGGAGTACATGGGGGGTATGGACATGATAATAGAAATGGAAAAAGGAAAGGATATTTTGGATTTTGCAGTGGGTTTTAATCTCATGGTGACGAACACCTTTTTTAGGAAGAGTGAAAAACATTTGGTGACTTACAAGAATGGCTCCTTAAGGACACAGATTGACTTCTTCTTAACTAGGAAAAGAGACTGCTTACCTTATAAAGATTGCAAGGTTATACTGGGGGGAAGCTTGACTTCCAAACATAGGTTGTTGATCATAGATGTGTAGCTCCAAAGGTGCACTAGAAAAAACAAGTTGTATAGATGCTCAAGGAGTAAATGGTGGAACTTGAAAGGTGATAAGCAACTAGCATTAATGGACAGAGCACTAGAGGAAAACGTTTGAGCGGTAAATGAGAGTGCTAATAATATGTGGGATAAGGTAACAGAGTGTATTAGGAATGTAGGGAAAGAAGTTTTAGGAGAATCCAAAGGGATGCTCCGGCATAGAAAAAGGCATGGTGGTGGAGCCAGGCCGTCCAAGACAAGATCAAAGTTAAAAAAGAGCCTTTTAAATCTTGGTAGAAGGATCGAAATGAAGCAAACTTGGAGAGGTATAGAGAAGCAAAAAGAGAAACCAAAAAGGCGGTTAGTGAGGCCAAGGCAAAAGCATTTGAGGAACTATATAGGTGACTTGACACTAAGGAAGGTGAAAGAGAGATATTCAAGCTTGCTAAAGCCAGATATAGGCAGACCATGGACTTAAACCAAGTTAAATCCATTAAGGATGGGGATGAAAAGGTATTAGTAAAGGAATAGGAGATAAAAGAACGTTGGAAGAACTACTTCTACAAGTTATTTAACGAAAGCAGTAGTAGTGACATACAATTGGGGCAGCTTACCACTTCTAGGGAAGAATTGAATCATATGTTCTATAGGAGAATTAGTAGGAAGGAAGTAAAAGAAGTATTGAAAATGATGAAAAACGGAAAGCAGTTGGGTTAGATGATATCCCTATTGAGGTTTGGAGGTGCTTGGGGGAGGATGGCATAGTTAGTTGACAAAGCTTTTTAATGTAGTGCTAAAGAGCAAGAAGATGCCTGATGCATGGAAGAAAGGTATTCTTATATCCATATACAAGAACAAAGGAGATATTCAGAACTGTGTGAACTACCGCGGGATTAAATTGATGAGCCATACAATGAAATTGTGGGAGAGAGTTATTGAGAGAAACTAAGAAGGACAACAAATGTTTTAAAGAACTAATTTGGTTTCATGCCTAGGAGATCAACCATAAAAGCTATCTTTAATCTGAGGAGATTAATGGAACAACATAGAGATAGTAAAAAAGATTGACATATGGTGTTCATTGATTTGGAGAAGGTCTATGACTGGGTTCCTAGGAAGATTCTATGGAGAGTATTGGAAAAGAAAGAAGTTTGTGTCGTATATATTTAGGCGATAAAGAACATGTATGATATAACCATGACATCTATACGAATGATTGGCGGAGAGACTAAGGAGTTTCCTATCACGATTGGTCTATACCAAGACTCAGCGTTAAGCCCATACTTGTTTGCCCTAGTTATGGATGAGATTATAAGACATATTCAGGATGAGCTGTCGTGGTGTATGCTATTTGCAGATGACGAGATGAAAGAATGAGTAAATGCTAAACTAGAATTATGGTGGCAAAAGTTAGAGATAAAAGGGTTTAGGGCCAAGACGATGCAAAACGGAATATATGGAATGCAAGTTTAGTCAAAGTAGGACAACTGGTAGCATAGTATTAAGTTTGGGCACACAAAAAATTGTAGAGAAAGAAAACTTTAGGTACCTTGGATCTATGGTGTAACAGGATGGAGGGATTGCTATTGTTGTAAGTTACAGGATTCAGGTCGGGTGCACCAAATGGAGGAGTGCTTCGGGGGTATTATGTGATCGGAATGTCTCCCTCAAGATGAAAGGAAGATATTATAAGATGATGGCAAAACCATCGTTGTTATATGGATCGGAGTGTTGGGCAATAAAGCATGATCATGTTCAAAAAATGGTTGTTGCAGAGATGAGAATGCTAAGATGGATGTGTTGGATCACAAGGAGAGATAGGATTAGGAATGAGAAGATTAGGGGTAAAGTAGGAATAATACCAATTGAAGATAAAATGAGAGAAAATCAATTAAGATGGTTCGGTCATGTTATAAGGTGGTCAACGGAGGCACCGGTTAAAAGGTGTGAAAGTATGGAGATTACAAGGAGTAGGAGAGAGCAAGGGAGCCCAAGAGAAGTTGGAAAAAAACTATTAAATATGATATTGCCTATATGGATCTAACGGAGGACATGGTCCTAAACGGATTTGATTTGCGTCGTTAAATCTATATAGCCAACCCCACATTGTGGGAAAATACTTGGCTTGGTTTGGTATTTATTTTTATTTTGAAAAAACAATGCAATGCATGTTAGCATGCATGAAAACTGTTGCCCGTTTATTTTCTATTTAAAGGGTTTTAAGTCAGATAAATATTAAGATGGCCTAAAGTAGTATAATTCACACAAGAAAAAGACTATGAATATCTATTAGGTGTTTCAGATAATTCAATAAAACAATATGATTATGGTTTAAACAATGGATTCTAGTGTTTGTGATGGCTTGGAGTTTAATATATGTAAACCGTGGTAGATATCTTGTTGATTTTTGGAAAAGAAACTTGGTAGTGTACATCTTTGGAAATTTAGTGCATAAAATTATAGAACTGGAAGGGACTCAAACCTCAAAGTTTAACTTAAGCCCAATATGTAAATTGGATTATGGATCCAGGTGTTGAATGGTCATTTTCTTCCCTGACCTATTTTGGTAGGTGCCATATTAGGTCAATGTCAATCCTGCATCAATTGCTTGAATGACAAGAAATTGCATGGAAATATGTGCCTTTTGAAAGGAAGTAAACAATATCTTAATAGTAATGTTAATCCAATGAAACTGTGAGAGGGGGGTAAAATAGGAAAAGAATCTAAAATTTTGGTTATTTTGACATTTTCTGTTAAGTTTTAACAGTTGATTTAACGGAAGGGAATCAATATTAACAACATTTCAAAACAAGGGAGGGAAGTGTAATTTTTAAATGTTGAGGGGTTATAAGTACAATTACCTATATATTAAGGGGAGATAGATATGATTTACCGTATATTTATCTGCATAAGGCCCAATATAGGCTAGGAATCAGCCAATTGTATAATTTCCTTAATCAAATCAAATCTCCTAATCAGATCTCCTATATTAGGAAAGGATAAATCAAAAGACATTTATTATATAGGTTGATTACGCTGACACCCCTTCAACTATATCTCATGTTCAATTTATCCCTTCTTCCATTAACTCTAACGCTTTGACCCCCTCACCTATTTGAAAGGGTTCCGTTTGAAAACCTTTGAAAAAGTTGGATGGAATAAGGTCAGCGGTCAACCTTTTTTATAATATAATTTTACTAAGACCAAAATACCCTCAAATATAAGAAAAACAAATAAAATAATGCATATACATATATGTGTATATAAAATTTACTCTTCTTTTACTTTCTTTATCCATTTAAAAATTAATTTATAATAGATATTATAAAAGAATAATTGAATTTATTAAAATATAAAATTAAACTTTAATAAATAATAATTTATCATTAGAATTATTTATTTTATTATACATATATGCACACAAGAATCTCGTCACCTTGTTGGTTTTGCATAATCCTCACTTGAAACAACACTAATAATAATTAGCCTTATTTTTCTAATTATCTTTAGCTAGTGAAATTTGATAAAAAAATTAATGACAAATTATTAATTTAATGATAATTTATTTTAGTTTGAATAAATAGTAATAAATAATATTAATAAACAAGTATTATTTATTTATATAATAAAATATTTTAGTAATAAATAATTTTAATTTTAATAGTAAATCATTATGTGTTTTTAATAGTGGTTAGTTTTGATTAATTAAAAATATTAATAAAGTAAATCATTCTAATGACAAATTATTATTTATTAAAGTTTAATTTTTATTTTAATAAATTTAATTATTCTTCTATAACGTTTATTATAAATTAATTTTAAATGGATAAAAAGAGTAAGAAAAAGATAAAACTTATTTATTTATGTATTATCTTATTTGTTTTTCTTGTATTTGAGGATATTTTGGTCTTAGTAAAGTTGTATTATTAAAAGGGGTTGATTGTTGACTTTATTCTATCTAACTTTTTTTAACGGTTTTCAAATGGAGCCTTTTTAAATAGATGAGGTGGTCAAAATGTTAGGATTAATAAATGAAAGGGTAAATTGAAAATTAGATATAGTTGAAGGGGTGTTAGTGTAATTAACCCTTGTTATATTTACAATATTCTAACAAATTCAATATTGATAAAAATTGGACATCGTCAAATAGCTCAATCATCAAGCCCATTTGTTTATTTTCCGTGAAGTCTTGTGTATTAATAAAAAGGGAAAAGGAAATTGCAGGGAAAAAATGAAGGTAACAAAATGAAAGCATATTTGAGAAATAAATGAAAATTTAAAAAAGATAAAATTCATATTATCTTTCATTATTTTTGTAAGGTTTAAATTATATAATTATGTAGAACAAACATAATAATTTTTAGAACTTTAATAATTATGTAGAACAAACATAATAATTTATATATGCCTTGTCCCAATTTTTGTGCCCTCCATTTTTTTGAAAACCATTGAGTTGGCTTATGCTTTACTTTTTGGTAAGTGAGTTGGCTGATAGTCATCAAAAAAGAACAAGTAAGACTGTTGTGTCATCTTGATTGGGTTGTGTTGTTAATATTCATTTCATGTGCTTGTATCCATGCTTAGGGAATAGCTCCAGGAACCAAATTCCATTGGAGTATTCGAAAATTGGAACTGTTTTGAGATTATGGCATAAGATGCTCTACAAGAAAAAATGAGGGGATCATGTGAGAGGCTTCGAGGTGGGGATCAAATTACAAAAGCTTCCATTTTCACTGTAGTGGCATTAGATTTGGACTATTATCTACTCGTCTTTTATAGAAAGTCAGTAACTGGAACTTTGGCTGGAAGTTTGTTCTTCTGTTAGTGTGGTATATTCCCTCCTAAAAGTACCAAGAATTTTGTATGGAAGCTGCCAGTTCTGTTACTAGGATTAATTTTGTCATTTGACAGAAGTTAAGAGCTTTATCTGGCCTTTGGGCATTTTATAGGTTGGCTGCTTGACCAGTACTTTCGTTTGTCCTTCTGTACATTGCAATGGGCTTGTGATAGAACACGATTAATGGGAAAACTTTTCTAATATATTAGAACCTCAATAGGGGTATATATACATGTACAGGGATGTCTTTCCATATTGCTAGAGTCTAGGTACATTATACATTTAATACAAATACATGTACCACATTAAATACAAATACATGTACATTAACACTCTCCCTCAAGCTGGAGTATATATATCATATGTTCCAAACTTATTACAAATGAACCTTACTTTAGTTCCTCCTAATGCCTTAGTAAATAAATCTGCCAACTGATCCTCAGACTTTACATGACTGGTTTTGATGACATTTTGTAAAACCTTTTCCCTGACAAAGTGACAGTTAACTTCAATATGTTTGGTTCGCTCATGGAACACTGGATTGGAAGTTATGTGGATAGCAGCTTGATTGTCACAAAATAATTCCATGGGTTGCAACATAGAAACGCCCAACTCCTTTAACATATGATGTATCCAAATGAATTCACAAGAAGCACGTGCCATGACTCTATACTCTGACTCTGCACTGGACCTGGCTACCATAGTTTGCTTTTTACTTTTCCAAGATACTAGATTTCCTCCCACAAAGATACAGTATCCTATAGTGGATCGTCTATCTGAGGGAGAACCAGCCTAATCTGCATCTGTGTAACCTTGGACAAGGGTTTGACCATTATCTCTATACAACAAACCACATCCTGGTGCACCTTTTAGATATCTCAAAATGCGAACAACTGCATCCCAATGACTAGAACGTGGTGCATCAAGAAACTGACTTATCACACTCGTGGCAAAGGATATATCAGGTCTGGTAACTGTCAAGTAGTTTAGTTTCCCAACTAACCTCCGATACTGACTTGGATCATGCAACAACTCTCCCTGATCAGCAATCAACTTGGTATTTGGGTCCATTGGAGTATCTACTGGCTTAGAACCTAACATACCAGTCTCAGTCAACAAATCAAGAACATACTTTTTTTGAGAGAGAGAAATACCCGTACGTGACCGGGCAATCTCAATTCCCAAGAAGTATTTCAATGGTTCCAAATCCTTGGTGCTAAACTTTCTTTGAAGGAACGTCTTCAGATCATCAATACCCTGGGAATCATCTCCCGTGATAACAATATCATCTACATATACAAGGAGCCAAATCCGTCCTTTAGAAGAATGACGGTAAAAGACTGAATGATCAGCTTTATACCAAACTAGGCCAAATTCAGTGACAACGGTGCTAAATCGGCAAAACCATGCCCGAGGAGACTGTTTCAGGCCATATAATGCTTCCGAGGAGGGACTTTTGCTTGTTGGAATCTCTAACGGTGTTCCAACGTTTACTAGACACCTTTTGGTGTAGTGACGAAACACAAAACCGAGCTAAAAACAACTACAGGAACGTTCCTGCTCTGATACCATGTGATAGAACACGATTAATGGGAAAACTTTTCTAATATATTAGAACCTCAATAGGGGTATATATACATGTACAGAGATGTCTTTCCATATTCCTAGAGTCTAGGTACATTATACATTTAATACAAATACATGTACTACATTAGATACAAATACATGTACATTAACAGGGCTCATTACATCGGAGAATACTTTTGTACTATGCGCGCTTCACATAAACTGTGAAGAGATATATTGACTGGTTTCAAGTTTGATATTTCAGTTGGTCTTTTGATTTGACATTTTGCTTGGCCTATGCATTTCTACAGAGTTCTTTTCTGTAGCTGATAATTTTCTTGGGCATCCTTTCATGAGTTTTTTTTAGTACTTACGTTGTCTTGTTGCAGATATCATTCCAAGTGTTATGGAAGCTCCATCAGCCCTGCAATCTTGTTCCAAAGCTGTTGTAATTGTTTGTACATTCCTCATCTCTCACTCTTTGATTTAATTCATTAACTTCTTGATAATTGATAAATACGTTTAAAAAACACTAAAAACTAAATAACAAGACTTGCAAGGATGGCACAAGTGAATCATTTTTTAGCAAATAATATCAAGCCTGTTTGGCAATTCAAATTTATCAGATAACTATGGATAAATGAAATCCTTTATAGCAGTTGAAGAGAAGAAAAGGATTAGAAGAGTATGTCACTCTTCCTCTTTAGTATATTATTTATAATTGTGATTTCCACCAAATATGGTAATACAATCAATCAACAATCCAAAGAAATCAGAACAGAAATCTCACAAATCACTCCAATTATTTTATCACAGAATTTTAAAATATTTCTGCAATTCTAACACTCCTCCTCAAATTGGAGCATAAAGATCAAAAAAGCGTAGCTTGGGTAAACAATTCTGAAACGGAGAACGAGCCAATGGCTTAGTCCAAACATAAAAATGGAATGGTGAGGTCATGCTCTTGGATAAAATGATAGTCAGTCAATATGTTTGGTGCACTCCTGAAATATTGAATTGTTAGTGATAAAAGTTGCAGCGTGATTATCACAATACATTTTCATTGGAGTTGGAACAACCAAGCCAAAATCTTGGAAGTAGTGATCGAATCCAAAGCATTTTAGAATCGATGCAAGCTATAGCACGATACTTTGCCCCATTCCTAGATTTAGCAATTGGAGTTTGCTTCTTGCTCCTCTAGGTGATAAGATTACTCCTAATAAATGTACAATATGCAGAGGTAGATCGATGATTAGAATGACTGCCAACCCAATCAGTGCAATCACCATCATTATATCCTTTCATAATTAATGAGGTAGAAGGACAATACAATAAGCCTCGAATTGAGGACCTTTCAGATACTGTAGAATGTACATATAGCCTCAGAATGTGCTTGAGGAAGAGCATGCCTATATCTACTAACCACCTCGATAGCATAGGTAATACCTGGGCGAATAATAGTCAAATAAATGAGTTTACCAATGAGGTGATGATATTGACTAACAACTGGAAAGGGATTTCTATTCTTAGAATTCAATAGAACAGACGAATCCATTGGAGTATCAGCTGGCTTATATTCTAAAAGACTAGTCTCGAAGAGCAAATGAAGAGTATATTTTTGTTGGGAACAAGATATACTTTGATTAGAGCGATCAACCTCAATACCAAGAAAATAACACAAGGCCCCCATATCCTCAGTATGAAATTGAGCCTCTAAGTAGGTCTTCAAATCAATAATACTGGTAGTATCATCACCAGATATAATGATATTATCAACATAAACATTGAGGATGATATTTCAAGAAGACGACTGTTGAATAAATACTGAATGATCTGATCTCTGAAAAACCATACTTAGGAGAACAGAGCTAAAGCGACCAAATCAGGCTCGGGGAGACTGCTTAGGACCACATAGAGCCCAATACAGTTGACAAACAAGATTTTCACTATCAGCAACAACATATTGCGGAGGCTAATCCATATAAACTTTTTGTAGTTTACCATATAAGAAAACATTCTTGATATCAAACTGAAATAAAGGCTAAGACTAACTAACAACAATAGCTAGTGTAATGCGAATAGAATTAAGTCTTGCAATTGGTGAAAAGGTCTCCTACTAGTCAACCCCATATGTCTATATATAACCTTTAGCAACCAAGGGAGCCATAAGACACTCAACTGAACCATTTGGTAGGTATTTAATTGTATACACCCAACGGCAACCAACATTTTTCTTTCCAGAAGGAAGAGAAGTAAGGTCCTATGTCTGTTTCTTGTATACTGCACTCATCTTCTCATACATAGCTTTCTTTTTTTTCCATCTAGGAGAAGAAAGAGGTTGGTTGGAGGTAGTTGGAATAGAAATAGAGGATTAGGTACAAACTAAGGCATGGAGACAAGGGGAAGTGCGATGATAAGGGACAAATTTAGCAATAGAATGCTAGGTACAAGTATGCTTGCCTCATTAAAGGGTTATAGGGAGATCATTAGATGAAGTAACATAAGAGGTAAGAAATTAAAAAGGAGTGGTGTCCCATGAGTAAGGAATAGGTACGGATGACGAAACTGGGGTCTTAAACAAGGGTTGATATGATGCGACGAAGGACCTCTTGTAGTGGGACCTCAAATGTCAAAGATGATGGTGTGGAGTTGGAAGAAACAACTTCTTGTGAATTAGATTCATGAGATAAAGGGCCACAAATAGAAAGATCCTTAGACGACAAAGAGGATGGTGCAGGATCAAAAGAGACAACAGCTTGACAACTCTTAGGCTATATTTGGTACGTGAGAATGGACTAGAATAAAATGAAATAAGAGGTGGCAATAGAATGCGGATGGGAATAGAATGGAATGCTCATTTCATTCCTTTGTTTGATTGCCAACATGAAAATAATGGTAATGAAATAGACATTCAAATTTTCACAAATTTATTACATATTTAAAAATTATCAAATAAAATGAAATATAATAAAAATTACTAATATTAATTTTTAAAAACTATAAAAATAAATTTTATTTTCGGATAGCGAATTTGAGTAAAAAGAGGGTCCAGCAGTAAAGCGGTCATTTTACAATTTGAGTTTAAATTGGATAAAAATTTTCTTAACTCTTAAGAAACATGTCAATACATTTTTTAAGTCTTTTGGGATACCTGAAATACAAATTTGACCCAAAAATGAGCCCAATGACAAAATAGTCATCTCATAGTCTAAATTCAAATCGGGTTGAAATTTGTTTAACTATTAAGAGATATGTCAACGATATTCTTTTGACATTTTGGGTAGCCTAAAATGTGAATTTGAACAAAAAAAATACCCCAGGGTAAAATCATCATTTTAAAATTTGAGTTTGGATTGTGATGAAATTTTTTTAATCATTAAGAAACACATCAATAAATATTTTTTAACCTTTCTGGAATACTAAAATACAAATTCGGACAAAAAATGGTCCCAAGGGGTAAAATGGTCATTTTACAAATTGAGTTTGGATCGGATCAAAATTTGCTTAGTTATTAATTAATATGAATGAATATTTTTAATTAGTCTTTCAGAAGTCTGAAATACAAATTTGGGGAAAAACGGGCCTAGGGGTAAAACAATTTTTTTATATTCTGTGTTCAGATCTAGTTCAAAAATAAGACTAAGGGGTAAAATAGTCATTTTACTACCCAAGGAGTAATTGAAAGAAATCTTTGATCACAAAGTAGTCGTTTTTTATTTTTATTTTTTTCAATTTTTGGATCAATTTTTAATAGCAATGAAATAGTTATTTCATCACTTAAATTGTGGAATGCATTTTTTCACTTTCTATGGGAATAGTTATTCCCAAGAAATAGTAATCCAACTTAATTTGTTAATACCAAAGATGAGAATAGGTTAAAGTGGGAATGGATTCTGTTTCATTTTATTCCATTCTTATGTACCAAACATAGTCTTAGACCTCTGATAGATATTTAAAAGAGGAATAGAACTGCGCAGAATAGAATTGGACAAAGGCCATGGTAGTGGTAAAGAAGTAGCAAGTGTAATGGACTCCCCCTTATGTGAAGTGGAGGAGAGCTCCCCCTTATGGGAAGAAAACATATCACTCAACAACTACTAACAGAAGGAGAGAAAAAAGATGTGGACTTAAAAAAAGGTGTCATCAACACTAGTAAAGTATCAATGAGAGGAAGGATGACGGCAATGATGTTCTTTTCGAGCTTGGGAGTAATGGAGGAAGACATTTTTGAGAATAAGTAGACAATATATTCTATCCTAGACTAAAAATATGAATGAAGTAATACAACAAAGGTATGAGAAGGGAGAAGAAAGGAGGGGCAACTCAGGGTATAGGACAGAGAATGAGGATTAATGATTAAGAATAATTTGAGGGCATACGATTTATAAAATGACAGGCAGTAAGTACAGCAGTTCCCAAAGGCATTCTGGAACAACATGCATATTCAACATTATAGTATGAGCCACGTCTAAGTGATGACAATGATGTTTATTTCAGCAACACTGTTCTATTGAGAAGCACAAACACAACTAGCTTGATGAATGATGCCTTGATCCACACAGAAAGATTGCATGGCAGATTAAATATATTCTATGGCATTATCTGAATTAAAAGCTTTAATATGCTTCCCCAATTGAGTAAGAATTTTGTTATAAAATTGACTCACAATGAAGGATAGCTCGGGCAATATTTCATCAAACAAAGCCAAGTCAAGTGAGAGTGGTCATCCACAAAAATAACAAAATAAAGGAAACCTTAGGGAGTGAAAAAACGAGAAGGGCCATGTGTCTGTATGGACAACATCAAAGGACTCTAACTGACAAGTAAGGATACAATCACAAGAAGAAATCCAATGATGCTTGCCTAGTTCACAAGCTTGACATTCAAGATGTGACGTAGAACTAATACTAGGAATAGTAACTTTGAGCTTGGCTAAGGATGGATTGCCCAAACAAAAAAGCCACTAGGGGAGACACGGTAGCATTCAAGGCTGAAGGAGGAGGCAAGGTTTGACTAGTGAGTAAATGTAGGCTATTAGGTCGAAAGTAATAAACACCGTCTCTCTTAAACCCATTCGAACCGACTTATTTGTCTTGAGATCCCAAAAGATACAAGAATTAAATGAAAAGAATAATTGAAAAGTTTAAAGTTTTATTAGCTGGCTAATAGAGAGTAGATTAAAAGGAAAGTTAGGCACATAGACTAGAGGGTAAAGAAACAAGAGAGAGACGATGAAACCTCTTTCTTGCAACAAGTGAGAGGATCCATTGCCTAAAATGATGTCTGACTGAAGTTAAAGAAGAAAATATAGAAGCATTACTAGATGTGATTGCTTGCTCCTATGTCAAGAATCCAAGAACCAAAATGGGAAGCTACACTACAAAAATATGGAGAGCGTGATGTCTAATCATGAACAAGACATACTGAAACCAACTGATCATATTCCTCCCAACAGGTAATTTCACAAGAAAGCTGATTATCATAGTTACACCCTTGAGTGGCCATGTGTGCAAGGCTAAGATGAATTAAGCCAACACACTATCCCAAGAAAATGTCAAGTTAGTAACAAAGCAACTGAGCCAGTACTACTGAATCAATCACCTTAAATCAGGTAATCAATACATTCAAATACCAAGCAAGACCCAAGCAATGAGCAACAAGCAACTCAAGCGTGAAATAAAGAAGTAGAGATGCACAACCAGCAATAAGCAATAATCAAGACTCCTGTTACCAGTAAGAGTTAGCAACACGAGTAAGGAGAGAAGCTTCACACCAACCGAACAACAATAGGCTTAGTGACTATTCAACCCAAAAACAATAAACAAATGTAGAGGACTGCCAAAGTATCAAAAAGCCTCATTCAGCAACGAGCCCCAGCTAAGACGAAATCAACGATCACCAAGAGCGAGAAACGAGAGGTGCGAGAGTGTTCAAACAATTGCGAGAATGTTGTGGGCTTCATCACACAGTGATGGATAGATCCACTGACTAACAAAATCTTAGTGATGTCAATGATCCGCAAGAACAAAGCAATGTTGATTAAGAAGCAGGCAAATCATGAATTAAAAGTCTACCGGAGAACCCTTAGCATATGGCAGCCATTGGAAAGGTTTGCCTAAGGGGTGGGACAAGGTTATGTGCTGGCACGCATAGCTAGAAACGATGCACGTGAGATGTGGCGCTAATTCTCTCACTGGTGCATGGATGGTCTGCCGACGAGGAGTCTTGGCTGGCAATGCTCGGCAGTCACTAACAAGGCTAACTGTGGCAGTGACGGTCAATGATGATGGCTAGAAGTGATAGCAGCTGTAATAGACAGCAACCTAGGGTTTTTTTGAACAATGTTCGTGTGTATATATATTTTGAACAGTATATTTATATTTAAATAATCCTGGATTAGAGTTCTAATACTAAGTTGAAGAGAGGAAAAGGATTAGAAAAGTATATTCACTCTTTCTCCATTGTATATTATCAATACTTGTGGTTTCCACCAAATAAGATAAAGCAATCAATCAACAATCATAGGAAATCAAAACTAAGGAAATCTCACAAATCACCCCAATTATTCTAGCACAAAATTTTAGAATATTCCTACATTGTAAATATAATTTAACCCTAAAAAATAGAAGAAATATATTATTAGTGTAAATATTTCACAATGTCACACGTCCCTAGACATGAGGATTAGATAAATTTGACGTATAGAAACATAACCTTAGCTGATCCCCATACCCCAGTTCATCTAACATAATTTTCAGATTTGTTGGATATTCTTGTTCATAAGGAGGATCTCTTGTTAAAGAATCAAATTCAATTTTTTTTGGGGGGGTGTGTTGGGGTGGAGAGAGGAAAAAGAAAAAGAAAAAACTGATGAAATGTTGTTGCACTGTTTTTCTTGGCACGAACTAAACGGCGTTTAATTTACACAACATTTAATTTGCATGTGTTTGTGTGTACGTGTCAATTAATTTGTTTTTCTGTTCCATCAAGGTGGCTACTGCAGCTTATGGTTTGGACCATATTAGAGTGGTTGATATTCTTAAGAGATTAAAGTCAGCAAATAGATTAGTTGTTGCTATCATTCTCAAGCCTTTCAGCTTTGAAGGGCGAAGGCGGCAAGTTGAGGTAAGTTTGCTTGTGTAGCTAATTTCTTATGCTCCTGTACCATGGCTTCCCTCTTCTTGATTACGCACATTGAAACTAATTGTTGCTCATGTTCATTTTGTAGATTGTTTTTTATTTTGTTCTCTGTTTTATTTTTTGGGCGTCCATTCCATGTCTTTCTTTTTTGGGGACTCCTAGCCAGCCTATGTTGTAATCTCTTATTTTTCTTTTCAATGAAACTGTAGCTTCTTTTAAAAATAAAAAAAAAAAGGGGGGAGAGGAAGAATTTATTTTAAAAAAAGTTATTTGGGTAGATTACACTCATCTCCCTGCACCACTTGGCTTATTGCAGGTAATTACACTTAACATTTGAGAGTTAATTCACTTCTTATTTTGAAATATTTATTACAAATAAATCCTTCTATCCATTTGGTTGTCAGTGCTAAATATAAAGCAGTGTGATGAACATGAATAAACTATATGAGATCTCTCTTACCCCTTTATCAAATGTCCTAAACGTCATTGGGGAAAAAAAAAAAATTCATTTGTTTTTTTAGATTATAGTCCAGCTCCGTCTCTAAAAATAAACCCATTGTCTGGAAGTAGGAAACAATGAAATAAAGCAAAAATATTACAAACTATTCCTTATGCACATTATTTTTCTTTTTTTTTTTAACTTTTAAAGATCTCAAGAATGCTGTGGACGTTTTACATGGTTTAAAGGGTAAAAGAGATATGCCATATTGTTTTCTAGATGACCACACTATTTTCCGTTTCAAATTGATGGCCAAATTGCGAGAAGAATTTAATTGTAACAAACATTTTAAAATAAAAAACGGTATGTGTGAATTTCAAATGTTGAGGAGAGGAAATTGTAATTTGCTCTAGTTATTTTGATAAGTGATTTATTAGTTGTTCCAAACATAATTTAGGAGATCTGGTAACCCTGTTGAGGATAGAAATGTGTCTTTTACGCTTAGGATTAGATTTGTAAAAATAAAGGAGGCTATGAAAAAATGAAGATAGGAAATGGTATAGGTTGACAAGGCATTCCAATTGGAGTTGGGAAGTGCCTAGGGGATGATGAGAAAACTTGGTTGAGAAAATTGTTTAACAAGATTTTGCATGCCAATAAGATACCTAGTGGATGGAGGAAAAGTATTTTCATGCCTACCTATAAGAATAAATGGGATATCCAAGTGTAGAAACTATCGGGCATTATATTGATAAGTCACATTATGAATCTTTGGGGGATAGTGATTGTTGTTAGGGTAAAACGTGTGAAAAAAATGTTAGAGAAACAATTTGGTTCTATGTTTGGTGGATCAACTATGGAAGACAAATATAAAGAGGCAAAAACTTAGAAATTGAAAGGTTTTTTCATTTTTATTTTTTGTTTTCATTCTTTTTTTTAATAAATTAATAATGCTCAGGAATATATAATGATAGGGCTAAACTTCTATTTTCGAGGTAGAAAAATTAGATTTGCATGCCTAGGAAAATAGATAGCAAAGAAAGGCAAAAATAAAAAATAAATAAAACACAAATTATTAAATACCTTTGTCTTAAGTTAATAATAGTAAGTTATCATTTAAGAAGGGGGCCATTGTTATAGGAAAAAAATTTAAGAGTTAAAATATATTACGTAAATTGGACATCTTCCAAACTTGGGGGGCCATGGCCACCCCGGGTCATACATGGGCTTTGTCCCTTCATATATATATTCACTATATCATAAACAAAATGTATATCATATTTTACAACACTTGATGGTTTGTCCATGGAAGTACTAATTCTTATGTTGAATCAAAGCACTAGATTTAATGAACAATATGCTTTGCCGTCTCCTTCGCCATTTCCGTCGTTGTCACCTTCATTGATTTCGTCCTCCAATTGTCCTCCACCATTGATCCTTCTAACTCCAGCAATAACTACTCTCCCCTCCACCACCCTCCCACTCCTCCCCTCGACCGTCCAATGTTAATATATATGTAAATCGAGGAACAAAGAAATTTTAAATCAAGGTGGGTTTAGTGCATGGTAGATCTGACATAGAAATTGTGAACAATAGAGAGATCAAATCACATTCAATTGCTTGCGTAGAATAACTTACTGATTTTGAATGAGCTAGTTATTTTTGGATAAATGGCGTAAAAATATTTTACCAAATTTGTAAGCACCTAAACACTAAAAGATGCAAAAATATTTGCCCCAAAAATATTTTACTTTCAAACTAATGGAGCCTTAGTTACTGTGTATGTTTTTGTTTATAAGTTCAAGGTACGATGCCTTGGCCATTGCTTGTTAAGGGAAGACTAACCCTTTGAAGCTTAAAGAGTTTGGGCTCCATTTAATTTAAGAAGCCAATTTTATTGAAATAGAAGTGTTAATTTTAGTACCTTGAGTTTTTCTTTGAATATGAATAAGAGTCTCAAATTTGATTTTTTTTTCATACTGTCAGTACTGTAGGGGGTAGTTTTTTTTGGACCGGAGCAAGTTAATGCTCATGCTACTATAACCATGACCTAGTGGTGGGGATCATGTTGAACGTTTCCATTTCAAATATTTCCAGTGGGGATGCAATATGAATTGGATATAGAGTTATTTAGGAATTGAGGATTTTGGGGAGTTAATTTTATTTACTTTCGTTAGATATTGAGATTTTATTTTATTTGATTTCATTACTTGATCTAGAAATTGTTATTTGATTCAGCCCTAACCTATAAAGTTTAGAAAATGTAAGGGATTGGCAGTTTTTGGTGAAATTGAATTGAGATTTTAATTTATTTGCTTAGCTATAGTTCTTGTTATTGTTCTTTATGTTCTTGTTCCATTGTGCTATGTCAGCTAGTTTGGTTGTTTTGGTGATTTAAGGTCCCTGTGATACCAAAAGAAAATGGTTGAGAATGTTTTGACCTATAAGTTAAAATTAATCATTATTACTTCGATGATGATGACTATAGAAATATAGACCTATTCTTTATTGTTCATTATTATACTCAATGTTGTTAAAATCTCGATTTAAATCTTAAAATCCTATGATTTTAAAACGAGAAAACTTGTTCGTTTTTATGTAAAATCTTAATAGAGGTAAAATAGATAAAATCTCCATTTTGATGCGTATAATCAGTAAAATCTCGATTTTATAGGTGATTTTATCAATTTTAAAAATAATTATTTTTGTGTAATATTTTTTAAACGATAAACTCTTATGTTATTTATTTATTTTATTTTATTTTTTAAAAGTGATAGGTCACAACTATTTCACTTGTTACACTTTTTTTTTTTTAAATATATATTTTTTTGATACTATAACACTATTATTTCCTATTCTATACTAGTTGAGAACCATTTGCATTGTTATACCAAATTGACTACCATAAATTAAATGTAGTAACTACAATGGAAGCTAATAGACCTATAATAAAACATTACAAATACATTTGAACTTCTACAAAAATATTAGGATAAAATGAAGGGGAGTAAGGAAGCTAGTCTAAAATAGAAGGCTAGTCTGAAATAGAAGGCTGAGATTAAGTACTTGGAACATTGGGAACCTAACTGGAAAACTTATGGATGTGGTGGATACAATGGAAAGGAGACATATTGTAGTTGCTTGCTTGTAAGAGACAAAATGGGTGGGACAAAAAGCTAAAGAGATTGAGAGGACTGGATATACGTTATAATATACGAGACTTAATAGATTGAGGAATGGATCGGCATGTGGTAAGCGAGGGCCTAAAGGAAGATATAGTTAATGTAAAATGCTGTGGACGTAATTAGTGTTTCTGCCCCCCAGATGGGCCTAGGAGATGGACATAAGAAGAAGTTTTGGGAAGACTTGAAAGGAGTACTACTAAAGATACCCCAAGGAGAGATGGTTTTCATAGGAGGAGATTTAAACGGTCATGTAGGACGTGACCTAGATGGATACATAGAAGTACATGGGGGATATGGATACAGTAATAGAAATGAAGAAGGAAAGGATATTTTAAAATTTGCAGTGGCTTATGATCTAATGGTGACTAACACCATCTTTAGGAAGAGAGAGAAACATTTGGTGACTTATAAGAGTGGCTCTTCAAGGACATAGATTGACTTCTTTTTAACTAGGAGAAGAGACCGCTTAGCTTATAAAGATTGCAAGGTTATATCGGGGGAGAGCTTGACTTCCTAACATAGGTTGTTGATCATAGATGCGCAGTTCCAAAGGTGGACTAGCAAAAAGAAGTTGTATAGATGCTTAAGGACTAAATGGTGGAACTTGAAAGGTGATAAACAATTAGTATTAAGGGAAAAGGGTATTAGAGGAACACGTTTGGACGGTAAATGAGAGTATAAATAATATGTGGGATAAGGTAGCAGAGTGTATTAGAAGGGTAGGCAAAGAAATCTGAGGAGAATCCAACGGGGGTGCTTTGGCACAGAAAGAAGTATAGTGGTGGAGTGAGGCTATTCAAAATAAGATAAGAGTTAAAAGAGAGCGTTTTAAATCTTAGCAAAATGATCGAAATGAAGCGAACTTGGAGAGGTATAAAGAAGCAAAAAAGAGAAACCAAAAAGGCAGTTAGTAAGGTCAAGGCAAAGGCATGTGAGGAGCTATATAGGCAACTTGACACTAAGGAAGGCGAAAGAAAGCTATTTAAACTTGCTAAAGCCAGAGATAGGCGGACCAAACACTTAAATAAAGTTAAATGCATTAAGGATGAGGATGAAAAAGTGTTAGTAAAAGAAGAGGAGATAAAGGAGTGTTGAAAGAGCTAATTCTACAAGTTATTTAACGAAAGTAGGTGTGTGACATACAATTGGGGCCGTTTACGACTTCTAGGGAAGAATTGAACCATATGTTCTATAGGAGAATCAATAGGGAGGAAGTAAAAGAAGTACTGAAAAGGATGAAGAATGGCAAAGAGGTTGGGTCGGATGGTATCCCTATTAAGGTTTGGAGGTGCTTGGAGGAGGATGGCATAAGTTAGTTGAGAAAGCTTTTTAATGTAGTGCTGAAGAGCAAGACGATTCCTGATGCATGGTGGAAAAGTATCCTTATACCCATATATGAGAACAAATGAGATATTCAGAATTGTGCGAACTATAGCGGGATTAAATTGATGAGCCATACGATGAAATTATGGGAGAGAGTTAATGAGAGGAGATTAAGAAGGACAATAAATGTTTCAGAGAATCAATTTGGTTTCATGTTTGGGAGATCAATCATGGAGGTTATTTATCTTCTGAGGAGGTTAACAGAACAATATAGAGAAGGTCAAAAAGATTTACACATGGCATTCATTGATTTGAAGAAGGCCTATGATCGATTCCTAGGGAGATTCTACGGAGCGTATTGGAAAAGAAAGGAGTGTGTGTTGCATATATTGAGGCGATACAAGACATAAATGATAGAGCCGTGACATCTATACGGATGACTGGCGGAGATACTAAAGAATTTTCTATCACGATTGGTCTACACCAAGGTTCAGTGTTAAGTTTGTACTTGTTTGCTTTAGTTATGGATGAGATTACAAGACATTCACGATGAGATGTCGTGGTGTATGCTATTTACAGATGACATTGTTTTATTAGATGAGACGAGATGAGTAAATGCTAAGTTAGAATTGTGGCGGGAAACGTTAGTGACAAAAGGGTTTAAGTTAAGTCGATGCAAAACAAGGAGATGGACATAAGGAGAAGTTTTGGGAAGACTTGGAAGGAGTAGTACTCGAGATACCCCGAGGAGAGATGGTTTTCATAGGAGATTTGAACGGTCATGTAGGGCGTGATGTAGATGGATACATAGGAGTACATGGGGGATATGGATACGGTAATAGAAATGAAGAAGGGATGGATATTTTGGAGTTTGCAATGGTTTATAATCTCATGGTGACGAAGACTTTTTTTAGGAAAAAAGAGGAACATTTACTGACTTATAAGAGTGGCTTTTCAAGGACACAGATTGATTTTTTCTTGACTAGGAAAAGAGACCGCTTAGCTTGTAATGATTGCAAGGTTATATCAGAGGAGAGCTTGACTTCCCAACATAGGTTGTTGATCATAGATGTATAGCTCCAAAGATGGAGTAGAAAAAATAAGTTATAGATGGTCAAGGACTAAATGGTAGAACTTGAAAAGTGATAAGTAACTAGCATTAAGGGAAAAAGTACTAAAGGAAAACATTTGGGTGGTAAATGAGAGTGTAAATAATATGTGGGATAAGGTAGCAGAGTGTATTAGGAGGGTAGGGAAAGAAGTCTTAGGAGAATCCAAAAGGAGGTGCTCCGGTACAGAAAGAGGCATGGTGGTGGAGCAAGGTCGTCCAAGACAAGATAAGAAGTTAAGAAAGGATATTTTAAATCTTGGCAAAAGGATCGAAATGAAGCTAACTTGGAGAGGTATAAAGAAATAAAAATAAAAACCAAAAAGGCAGTAAGCGAGGCCAAGGCAAAGGTATTTGAGGAGTTCTATAGGTGATTTGACACTAAGGAAGGCGAAAGAGAGATATTCAAGCTTGCTAAGCCAGAGATAGGCAGACCAAGAACTTAAACCTAATTAAATGTATTAAGGCTGAGGATGAAAAGATATTAGTAAAGAAAGAGGAGATAAGGGAACGTTGGAAGAGCTACTTTTACAAGTTATTTAACGAAAGCAGTAGTAGTGACATACAATTGGGATAGCTTACCACTTCTTGGGAAGAATTGAATCATATGTTCTATAGGAGAATTAGTAGGGCAGGAGTAAAAGAAGTATTGAAAATGATGAAGAATCGGAAAGCGATTGGGCTAGATGGTATCCCTATTGCGATTTGGAGGTGCTTGGGGGAGGATGGCACAAGTTGGTTGACAACTTTTTAATGTAGTACTAAAAAGCAAGAAGATGCCTGATGCATGGAGGAAAAGTATTCTTATACCCATAGACCAGAACAAAGGAGATATTCAGGACTGTGTGAACTACCGTGGGATTAAATTGATGAGTCATACAATGAAATTATGAGAGAGAGTTATTGAGAGAAGACTAAGAAGGACAACAAACATTTCAGAGGATCAATTTGGTTTCATTCCCTGGAGATCAACCACGGAGGCTATCTTTCTTCGGAGAAGGTTAATGGGACAGTATAGAAAAGGTCAAAAAGATTTATATATGGTGTTCATTGATTTGGAGAAGACCTTTGACCGGGTTCCCGCGAAGATTCTACGGAGAGTATTGGAAAAGAAAAAGTGTGTGTCGCATATATTGAGGCAGTAAAAGATATATATGGTAGAGCCGTGACATCTATACGGACTGTTAATGTACGTAATTAATATAAATACACTAGTATTAATGTACTGTTAATATAGGAGTTATATCTAGTCATTAGGTGATCCGAATGGACACTAAAGTAATGTGTATAGTCACTCTCTTGTGTATATAAATTTACACACCAGAATTCATTCTGAGTGTGAAGAATTCATCTCAATCATATTGTATAACATGGTATCAGAGCGTATGTGATTGAGTGAAATAGCAGTGTGTGAAATAGTGAGTCAATGAGTTAGTGAGTCACTCACTGTTTGGTTACTGTCAAACCAAGAACCGGAGTCACTTCCAAGCAAAAGTCATCAAACCTTTGCTTGTCCAGTTACCCATAGTACCAAGAACGATCGCCAGAAGTAGGCGACCACCGTTGGAGGAGCGCCGTCGCCGGAAAAGTCCCCACGCGCACCCACGCGCCACCACCATCATTGCGCGTGGGCCCCACGTGCTGACATCGAAGCCGCGCGTGATGGCATGTGACTCTTCGTTTAATCTCTGACCTTCTTTACCGAGTACTCTCCTCCCTCCGGCAACTCCACTAGTGTAATTAGATTGGTAATCAGACTATATTTGGTTGATTCCTCTTCTTGGTCGTCACCGTTCGTCAGTTGTTCGTGTCTGTCACTGTTCAAAGCTATAGTATTTTTATCCTAAATGGCTACTGGAACTCCTGTTGACCAGAAAATAATG
>QLOD02000001.1:21758159-21772898 GCA_003260245.2 Sideroxylon spinosum | reverse complement strand
CCATTGTCCACAAATATTAATGTTTTGCAGAAACAGAGAGAACAAATGGTGGTACTCTTCATTCGCGGAAACATATTCTAGGGTTAAGAGAGCTGCATCTGAGGAATCATCCACTAATTCAGAGTCTGCATGTTCTGCCTTAATTAGTCAGACTCCCTTTATAATAAAAGTCTTGTTTATCCGCATGCATCTTAGCCTAGTGAACGTGGACGAGGAAGTCGTGGCTGTGGTCGTGGTACTAGACCAAGTGGTACCAATTGTGGCCGTGCTGGACATATTAGGGAGAATTGTTGGGATCTCCATGGGAAACCAGCTCACATGGTTCATTCTGTTTCATCTGATGCTTCTGCCTTTGATAAGTTTAATACAGGAGAATCATCAACTGTGACTCTCTCGGAAGAAGAATATGCCAAGTTCCTCCAGTATCAGACAGCTCATCAAGCATCTCTTCCAATAGCCCCTCTAGCCCATCAAGGTAATCCTATTACTTGTGTGTCCACCTCTTTAAATACATCTTGGGTCATTGATTCTCGTGCTTCAGACCATATGTCTGGTACATCTTCATTTCTTTCAGATTTTCAGTGTTCATCCATTTCTAATGTCATCACAGCTAATGGTTCATCCAATCCAGTAAAGGGTATTGGTAGCACTTGTCCATCTCCTAATTTGTCCTTATCTTCAGTGTTATATGTATCATCCGTATCTTTCAATCTTCTATCTGTCAGTAAACTTACTAAGCAACTGAATTGCTCAATGACTTTCTTTCCTGATTCTGTGATTATTCAGGATTTGAAGACAAGGAAGAAGATTGGAGAAGGGCATGAAGCTCAGGGACTTTACCACCTGTCTGGTTCATCTGCTTCTTCGTCTATCTCTTGTTCTGCGGCAGCTTCTCCACTGGAAATTCATTGCCGACTGGGTCATCCTTCTTTTGAAAGGTTGAAGTGTATGGTTCCAAGTTTGAGTCAATTACAGTCCTTAGAGTACTAGTCTTGTCAGTTAGGAAAGCATCACCTTGCTTCCTTCAGTCCTAGAGTCAATAATAGGTACTCGAGTCCTTTTCATTTAGTTCATTATGATGTATGGGACCTAGTCGAGTTATGTCAAAGTTGGGTTTTAAGTACTTTGTTACCTTTATTGATGATTGTTCAAGACAAACTTGGGTTTATCTAATGAAAGATCGTTCTGAGTTATTGTCTATCTTTCAATCTTTTTGTCTTGATATAAAAACTCAGTTTGATGTGTCAATTAAAATCCTTCGTAGTGATAATGCCAAGGAATACTTTTCTAAACCATTCACTGACATTATGACATCTCTTGGCATGATCCATTAGTCTTCTTATCCTCGCACTCCACAACAGGATGGAGTTACTGAAAGGAAGAATTTACATTTGGTTGAAACAGCACGTTGCTTAATGTTTCACATGAAGGTTCCAAAGCCTTTTTGGGGGGATGTTATTCTCACATCATGCTACTTGATCAATCGAATGCCGTCTTCCATTTTGAAAGGTTGTTCCCCTTACTCTGTGTTGTTCCCCCAAATACCACTATTTCCTCTTCCTCCACGAGTTTTTGGGTGTGTTGCATTTGTTTATTAGCTGGAAGGTGGGGTTGATAAACTTGACCCTCGTGCCATTAAATGTGTCTTTTTGGGATATTCTCGGGTACAAAAAGGGTATAGGTGCTACAGTCCTTCACTAAATCGAGATTTCATATGTGTTGATGTTTCGTTCTTTGAGAATAACCCATTCTTTTCTAATGATTCTTCTGTTTCTGATTTAAATGAGAGTCTTCCTTTGCCTTTAGTTTCTCCTCTTTGGCCTTTTCGTCCTAATCTACAGGTTTATACCAGACGGAGGGTGGTTCCAGATTCTCTCCCTGATGCTTCAAGCACTTCACATCTTCCTATCTTGTCTTCAGAACCTGCTCCGGAGCCAGAATTCTGTGACCTTGATCTTCCAGTTGCTCTAAGAAAAGGTAGACGAGCCTGTACTTCTCATCCTGTATCTAACTTTGTTTTCTATACAGCTTTGTCTCCTTCATATTATGCCTTTGTTTCTTCCTTGTTTACTGTTTCTCTTCCTAACTCTGTGTCTGAAGCACTTTCTCATTCTGGGTGGCGTGATGTTATGGAAGAAGAAATGTCAACTCTTCGAGCCAATGATACATGGGATTTGGTTATACTTCCTCTTGGGAAGTCTACAGTTGGTTGTCGCTGGATGTATAATGTCAAAGTCTACCCCGATGGTACAGTGGATCAGTTAAAGGCGAGGCTTGTTGCCAAGGGATACACTCAGATCTATGGTCTTGATTTTTCCGAGACTTTCTTTCCTACAGCCAAGATCACATCAGTACGTCTTCTCATTTCTCTTACAGCCAGTTTTCATTGGTCTCTTCATCAGCTTGATATCAAGAATGCTTTTCTCTATGGGGATCTAACCGAAGAGGTATGTATGGAGCAACCTCCAGGCTTTGTTGCTCAGGGGGACTCTGGACTAGTCTGCAAATTGAAAAAGGCATTATATTGATGTAAGTTGGGTACCTTGGATCTATGGTGTAACAGGATAGAAGGATTGCTATTGATGTAAGTTACAGGATTCAGGTCGGGTGGATCAAATGGAGGAGTGCCTCGGGGGTATTGTGTGATCGGAATGTCTCCCTCAAGATGAACAGAAGGTATTATAAGATGATGGCAAAACCAACGTTGTTATATGGATCGAAGTGTTGGGCAATAAAGCATGATCATGTTCACTATTTTCAACAGATCAAAAGCGAGCCTGCTTCTTGCTAGCCTTGCAATCATTCATTGAGTCCGGCCCGTCTCAGTCCCAGTGTGGCTGATCATCCGAAAAGACCAGCTAAGCATCATTGGCTTGGTCAGCCTTTACCTGACCAACTATCTAATACTATGCAGGCTCATCAAACAGCGCTTTTTAGCTTTCTTCAGGATTTGGTCCATAAACCGGGCGGGCAGGCTTTTGGGCACACGGAAAAGGAGAAGTGGATGGAAGGTGCTTCTCAGCTAGAGTTGGGGGTGGGGCTAGAGTCTGCAGTAGAAGATACAGATGTTCTCTTGTGGCAATTTCTACCGCGCATTTCACTTTCCATTGAATTGGGTGCAATTGTTCCGGGTCGTCGCAGCTAAGCAGGGTGACCAGTGTCGAAAGAATTAGTAAAGCGATAGCTAGCGCCCAACCAGGCATAATAGCTTGCATACTCCGCGAAGATAACCCGCTTCCTAGCAAGATAGGGCGACGCCAAAAAGCCGTATTTAGAACTGGTGCAACAGTTGCAGCAACTAGCCAGCTGAACTCCACGTTGAGATATTTTATTGTCAATGGGAAAAAAATGGTTGTTGCACAGATGAGAATGCTAAGTTGGATGTGCGGGATTGCAAGGAGAGATAGGAATAGGAACGAAGAGATTAGGGGCAAAGTAGGAATAGCACCAATTGAACATAAAATGAGAGAAAATCGATTAAAATGGTTCAACCATGTTAGAAGACGTCCAACGGAGGCACTTGTTCGAAGATGTGAAAGTATGGAGATTGTCAGGAGTAGGAGAGGGAGAGGGAGACCTAAGAAAAGTTGGAAAGAAACTATTAAATATGGTCTTGCCTACATGGCTCTAACGGAGGACATAGCTCTAAACAGATTTGATTGGCCTCATCAAATCCATATAGCTGATCCCACCTAGTGGGATAAGACTTGGTTTGGTTTCGTTTGATTTGATTTATGTCTTTGTTCTCTCTTCTCATTAATAAAATTCTTTACATATCAAAAGAAAAAAATGAAAGCTCCAAATGAAGGATTTTAACATAATAGATGTTTTCATGTTATAGGCATAGTCATTGGGTAAAATCTTATATTTTGCAATTCAATGTTTTGGACCCTCCACCGATATTAAATAGAATCTCGACTTTAACAACCTTGGTTCTACTTAAGTCGTCATAGCTTATTCTTCATTCTTCTACTTATAATTTCTTTGTTCTTCTTAACTTGTTCCTATTTCATTGTTCTGATTCTAATTTCTTTCATTGTTAACTCATTTTGCAGGTCAAGGATTTGGTAGAAAAACTACAGGAGCATACAAATTTCTGTATTGGTAAGTATTATGTCACTTTTCCATTTGTTGGACTAAATTCTATTGCAAATGATAATCATAAAGCTTAGAGCTCGGTTATAACTCGTTATGCTGCTAAGATGTTCTTTCGACAGATGTGATGTTTGAACTTATACCGGATTTTGAAACCTTTATCACCAATTGATCATTTGATATTAAATGTATTGAGCATTCTCATGAGTGATATCTTTTTTCCTTAACTGTTGATTTTATTGAAGGGTTTATTATCTCTAGCTGGATCCATCTCATGTCTTTTTAAATGGTAATCTGTTCTTAGGATTGGCTTTGTCAATTATAATTGCTAATCGCAGGTCTCTTGTTAAAGAGTATAAACCACACTACATATGTGGTTTGGTGAATGTAGTTCGTATTTACTACAAGAGATAGTTACACTGCTAATTGAACATTGTCATTGTATCTCTTGATGTTCCTGTTTGATTTAGCTAAGATATATTATTAACTTGCATTGGCTGAACCTTTATTCTTTTCTTGTTTCCTTTCCAATTTGGAAGGATTTCTCTAGAACTTTTTGGTGCATGTTTTTGGTTTTACCAGGATTCTGTCTTCTTATGAAAGATACCTCCCTCCTTTCAATGGGAAAAACAAATATATAAAAAATAAAATATCAAAGAAAAAGGAATTTTTTTATCTTTTTGTTAAATTGATGCTTATTTGCTATATTTTCACTTTAGTTTTACGGATTTTACCATGCATTTTAGGTATATCTGACTCAATGGCAAACATATATGGTCTAAATCTCCTTTTAGTTTTTGGCGTTTCCCAATTTTTTTGAATTTCAAATTTATAACAACAGTGCTTGTTGTGCCCAAGTAACTCACACAAGGCATTGTAGAGTGAGTTGAGGCCTTAAGGGATACTTTCTTTTTAGGGACTACACAAAGCGAGGAAGCACACAATCTTTCTCCCTGTATGCTTTTATAATGTATACAAATGTTTGGAGAAAAATCTAAGACTTCAATTTTTACTTTTTACCAACCTTTTCCTTGATTCAATGTGTTATAGGCCTAAGTCTTGATTTTGAGTCTTATAGCACATCATTTGGTGTCTTGTGCTGGAAATTGCATGCATTTGGTGTCTTATGCTGGAAATTGCATGTGTATAATATAATGTTAGCTTTACATGTTTACAACCTCAGAACTGAGTTTTTTTCCTTTTTGTCCATTTTTAATGTTAGCATATTTGGTATGTTAACTTCATTAGTGGCGTATTTTATAAAGTCTTCATATTTATGGGTAATTTTGTCCAGTTGTACTTTGGCCTTGTGTTATAAATATAATGAGAGAGAGGATGGATAATTAGCTTATTCTAACCTCTCATTTTGCCTTTCAACTTTTTATCGAAGCAATTGGCAACACCTCCCCTCCCCCAAACCAAATCAAACCGAACCAAACATTTTCTCACTAGGTGGAGTCGGTTATATGGATTTGACGACACTAACCAAATCTGTTTAGGACCATGTCCTTTGCTAGATCCACGTAAGTAAGGTTATGTTTAATAGTTTCTTTCCAACTTTTCTTGGGTCTCCCTCTCCTTCTACTTCTCCTACTCCTGGAAATCTCCATACTTTCACACCTTTGAAGGTGCCTCTGTTAGACACCTTCTAACATGACTGAACCATCTTAATTGATTTTCTATCATTTTATCTTCAACCAATGCTATTCCTACTCTGTCCCTAATCTCCTCGTTCTTAATTCTCTCTCTCTCCTTGTGATCCCGTATATCCATCCTAGCATTCTCATCTCTGCAATTGCTATTTTCTGAACATGATTATGCTTTATTGCTCAACACTTTGATCCCTATAATAATGATGATCTTACCGTCATTTTATAATACCTTCCTTTCACCTTGAGGAGAACTTTTCGATCATACAAAATCGCTGAAACACTCCTCCATTTGGTCCACCCGACCTAAATCATGTGACTTATATCAGTATCAATCCCTCCATCCTGTTGCACTATAGATCCAAGGTACCTAAAGTTTTTTCTCTATAATTTTTTGTGTGTCCAAACTTATTTTTATGCTACCAATTGTTCTACTTGACTAAACTTGCATTCTATATATTTCGTCTTGCATTGACTTAGCCCTTTTGTCTTTAGTGTTTCTCGTCACAATTCTAGTTTAGTGTTCACTCCTTCTCTCGTCTCATTTACTAAAACAATATCATCTGCAAATAACATACACTATGGCGGCTTATCCTGAATATGTCTTTTAATTTCATCCATAACTAGAGCAAAGAAGTACGAGCTTAACACTGAGCCTTAGTGTAGACCAATTGTGATAGGAAACTCCTTAGTCTCTCCATCAGTCGCCCTTATAGATGTCACGTCTCTATCATACGTATCCTTTATTGCTTCAATATATGTGACACACACTCCTTGCTTTTCCAATACTCTCCATAGAATCTTCATAGGAAATCCGATTATAGACCCTCTCCAAATCAGTGAACACTCTATTTAAATCTTTTTTTACCTTCTCTTTATTATTCCATTAACCTTCTCCAAAGAAAGATAGCCTCCATGGTTGATCTCTCAGGCATGAAACTAAATTGATTCTCTGAAAGGTTTGTTGTCCTTCTTAGTCTTCTCTCAATAACTCTCTCCCATAATTTGATCATATGGCTCATCAATTTAATTCTACGGTAATTCACGCAGCTCTGAATATCTCATTTGTTCTTGTATATGGGTATAAGAATATTTTTCCTCTATGCATCAGGTATCTTCTTGCTCTTTAACATTGCATTAAAAAGATTGTTAACCAACTTATGCCATCCTCCCTCAAGCACCTCCAAACCTAAACGGGGATACCATTTGGCCCTATCGCTTACTTATTCTTCATTCTTTTCAATACTTCTTTTTACTTCTTCCCTACTGATTCTCCTAGAAAACATATGATTAATTCTTCCCTAGAAGTGTTAAGGTGCCCCCATTGTATGTCGCTACTACTGCTTTCGTTAAATAACTTGTAGAAGTAGCTCTTCCAACACTCCTTTATCTTCTCTTCCTTTACTAATACCTTTTCAACTTCATCCTTAATGGATTTAACTTGGTTTAAGTCCTTGGTCCACTTATCTTTGGCTTAACAAGCTTGAATATCTCTCTTTCATCTTCCTTAGTGTCAAGTCGCTTATATAACTCCTCAGATGCCTTTGCCTTGGCCTTACTAACTGCCTTTTGGTTTCTCTTTTTATTTCTTTATACTTCTCCAAGTTCGTTTCATTTTGATTCTTTTGCCAAGATTTAAAACACTCTTTTATACTGGGGGAGAGCTTGATCAATAACCTATGTTGGGAAGTCAAGCTCTCCCCCGTATAACCTTGCAATCTTTTGAAGCTAATCGATCTCTTTTTCTAGTTAAGAAGAAGTCAATCTATATCCTTGTGGAGCCACTATTATATTTACTAAATGTTTCTCTCTTCCTAAAAAAGGTATTCGTCACTATGAGATCATAAGCCACTATAAACTCCAAAATATCCTTCCCTTCTTCATTTCTATTACCGTATCCATATCCCCCATGTGCTCCTATGTATCCATCTACGTCGTGTCCTACATGACTATTTAAATCTGCTCCTATGAACACCATCTCTCTTTAGGGTATCTCTAGTAGCACTCCTTCCATGTCTTTCCAAAATTTCTCCTTATGTCCATCTTCTAAATCCACATGGGGTGCATAAGCGCTAATTATGTTTACTATCTCTTCTCCTAAAACTAACTTAATTACAATATTCCTATCTCCATAGCGTTTTACCTTAACTACATCTTCCTTTAGATCCTTCCTTACCACTATGTTGATCTCATTTCTTGATCTATTAAGTCCCGTATACCATAACTTATATGATAATAATAATAAAAAATAAAAAAATAAAATCAAAGAAGGAAAGCAAAAACTAGGCCTACTGTCATCGTCGTTAATTTGGGTCATCGATGATCGGCGTTAGTAACTCAGCCACAATGACTTAGGTCTTGTTCTGAAGACTGCCCCTATCATTGCTCTCCGTCATAGCCTTATAATTGTTGTTGCTTTTAGTCGTTTCTGCTCCTTCATCGTTGCTACTCATTTCCTGCCATTGTTCGTCACTCAATTATTATTCTCTAAAATAATGATTCTTGGAATACATGCTTTATGCACTTTAAAGTAATTCTGCTGAATTAGGTTTGATATTCTAAATGATCATAATTTGTGCTTTTCAAGGAATTAGGTGGGACTTATGAGCCATGCAAATTAGATTCATTCTTTCATTTGTTAGGCATATTTGGAATTATTTTCAATTTATTTTTCTTGAATAGTCTCATTATGAACAACCCAATGCACAAAACTCTTGCATTGTGTGGTCTTGGGAGGGGCGAGCTTCCCTCTGCAAGCAGAGATTGATTCCATGGTTAGAACTCTTGCATTCTTTCATTTGCTAGTGAATGTGGTTGGAGAAGTTGAAGTAGCTCGTTCTGCAGACAAGTTTTGAATGTCCATTCCCATTCTTTGATAACCATGTCCAAGGGCGAAGTTAACAACTTATTAAAGTCCTAAATGATCTCAAGGGATGTGATTTATATTGACATGATTTGTGAATATATGATGTGTTAAGTTGCTTGAGTATATAATGGTTGGATCCTTTCATGAGACACTGCCCGATTTCCTCAATTCCTTGTGTGTCATTTTTATACAAGTATGTGAGTATTTATTTGGTATTATGTTATTTCTACTCACATGCACACTTGGAAAATAGGGGTAAAACTATGTCAATTTGTTTGAAAGAGTATCCTAAGTGAGATTGTTAAGTTGAGGAAAAGCCGGATTGAATTCATCATCATGCTTTATTTAGGTATTGAATTTTAATTCATAGGAATTGTCCATTTAGACATTTTTCCTAGATTGATTGGGAAAGATTGATGTATTTTTACAGTTTAAAATGTGTTAGTAGGTGGAGACAATGTTGAATTTGAAATCATTCATCATAAACTTCTTATGTTTGGATGGATGTTGAAATAAATCTGATTTTAGGGATGAGATTTGGTTGATTTTAGTGGGTAACAACTGTGGAAATGCTAACTAGACTTCATCAACTCATAGGGTTAATCTAGGCCTTTAAAATTCTTAGTTGCATGTGCTAAATGCAATCGTGAGACATACGAAAGTGGACTTTCTTGGATTAGATTTAGTTTTATTTCAATTTTTGTTAGAATAATTGAGAGATCATTACTAGGGACTAATCATGATTTGGTTGGAGAATATATCTTTCTCTAAAATAATGCTTTTTGGATAATATAATGATTTTAGTTGTGTGATATTAGAGATAATTTCCTTGATCTAGTATGGATAAATGCTTGTCTAGTTGCTGAAGGGCATGCTCAAACGTATGGTTTTGACTATTTGGAGATTTTATCTCCCAGTGCTCAAATTTTTTTTTTAGATTCTTTTTGTTGTTACGACTAGCCGCTTTTGGCCTTTATAATAGCTTATATAAGAATGCATTTCTCCATGATGAACTTCAAGTGTTTATGTCTCAACCTGCTTCTTGTAGCATTTTTGGCAGTAAGCATCTTGTGTGTTGCCTATGGCATGCCTTATATGAGTTGAAACAGTCTTCATGAGCTTAATTTGATCATTTTAGCTTTGTTCTCCTTGTTAGTTTTATCTGCTTAACTACTGTTCATGTTGTGTTTCTCCAATACACCTTGTGGCACTATTATTTTGATATAATTATCCCTGTTGATAATGTTTTCGAGATTTTGGCTATGTAATATCTGGGTACTCAGTTTCACAGTATTTATGGGCTTTGTTACTTTTTGGGCATTGAGATTCTTTGCTCTTAGGGGATTTCTCTTTGTCGATGCAAGTATGTGCTCGATCTTCAGGTTTTTTAGGTGCTTACCCTGCTGATACTCCAATGGAGTCTTCTAGTGGATTGGATATTGTGGGGGGTGTATGTGGGTCATTTTGGCTCAAGTCTAGACCATACCCAAAATTGAACCAATGTACTCCAGTTCTCAACAATTCTTCGGCTCAGGTCTAGACCAGACTCAAAACTGAACCAATGTACACCAGTTCTCAACAATTCTACCTACCTCGAACCCTTGGTTATAGGGAACTTTATGGAAGTTGTTCATTCACTTTATAAATCTTCACTTACAGAAGCAAACTCGTGTGTGAGTTGGCCTCTGAATGCAACAACAATGATATATATTTTTAAAATATAGAAATGCTTGGGTCTCAATTCCAGTTCGATAACCGATGTCTTAACTCAGGAATAGGACTGATGCTGTTGGTTCCGAAAATTGGAGGACCAACACCGATTTGAAAGGCACTAAAGTTGAACCAAATTGAATTGAAGGGGATAATTCTGATTTGGTTCTTTTGTTCTACATTAAATTTGTGCACTCTTATATGCTACTTTGGGTGAATTATTATTTAATGTGGGCCACTATAGGTGCCTGGTTGGGAAGCTCATTTAACTCAATTTCTCTTGGCTTGACCACTAGGTGTTGTCATCTAGTCAATGCATACTCCACGTCTCTTGTACTTTGATTTTTATGATATTTAAAGCACTTTCCTAGTCAAGATATTGTCCATCCTCCTCGCTTGCGGTCACTGGCTGCTGTGATGCTGATTAGATTGGGAACCATACTCATCATTATTCCATCTCTGGTTATATTGCACCTTTGTTGACGATAATTTCATCACTCGGCATAGTAAGAAGCATCATGTTGCTCGCTCCACTGCTGAGACTAAGTACCGCTCTATGATCTGTATTATCTCTAAGATTGTTTGGGTTCGCTATTTGGTGTAGCTATTCATGCTTCCATGTCCATGCACTATGATAACGTTTGTTATCTTCATTGCTAATAATCTTATATTTCATGAGCATGCTATGCATATTGAAGTTGATTGTTACTTCATTTGGGATTTGTTACTTTGGAAAGAATTGACCATCCACTTTGTTCGCTCCTCATCTCAGTTAACAAATCTTCTTACTAGGTCATTGGCTCACTCCTGCTTTTAGAATCTATCTTCTAAGTTGAGTATTTTTTATTTGTTTGCTCTATCTTAAGGGGTTGTGTTAGCGTAATTTGTGTTTGTGGTGTATTTTTTGTATTTTCTCTTTATATTTACAAGTAATTTTGTCAAGTTGCAAGAAAGAAAAAGTTTTCTCACCTCACCTTCATCTTTTTAGATTTGCACGATGAAAGAAAAGTCAAAACTCAAATCGCAAAAGTAGTTTACAATCGCAGATCATTGCAAGACTCACAAGAGCAGTTTGCAATAGTACATCATTGCAAGATCGTCATGATGATCTGCCGTCATTGACATTAGTCACTATTGTCGTGGTTGCACCCTTGCTGGCGACATTATCGTAGTCTCCCTCGCACTTCAAATGAACAGCCTTAGTCAACAAACCCTTTGCTAACGAAACAGTTACTTTTTCGTTTTTCTTCTCCTCCCCCGCCCCCCTTTTTTCCATTGTTAATGCTAGGCCTTTGAAATTCATTTTCTATTAAAAAAAAACTCACCATGTATTATTTGTAATATTAAAAAAAGTCCCTTTAAATCATATTAAAATGGATTTATTTATTCTCTTTTTTAGTAAATGCTAAGATTTTTAAATGGATGAACATATATGAAACAAAATACCATAAATCATATTATTTATAATATTTTGTTTTCCTTGATACTGAACAAAATAATTTTTTGAATGAATCATAGTTTAAACTGGTTCAATAAATATTTTATTTTTCTTATTAAATCACTTAGCTGTTATTTAATAATTTTTATATAGTTATTTTTTAATTTAAAAAACTAAATAAAATGGAACATTTTAGTAAGGTAAAAAAAGTTGCAGCAATTTGTATTTTCTAAATGCATTTGGTTCACAATAATGTCATTGGTATCAAATTAACTCAATCATATGTTATAAGTAGTTATCTGATGTCTAGTAAAAGAATTACTATATTTTTGGTCATATAATAAATTCTTTTTATTATTTATAATTTTTCTATTTTTTTTTTAAATTAGAAAATCAAAACGTTGCATATCATCTTATACTGAGACACAACACTACGACCGCATCAAAAATTCTCAAGCCGATAGGACATCCGCAAACGTGACTTTGAACCATGACTGTAAAACTATTTTGTCACTATCAAGTCTTAAACCAGCATGTAAGAATGCTTTTTCATAAAGATTGTCTCCAACTCGAGAATTGAAATTGCTAGAAATATATGTTCGGTATATGGTAGATGTGTCTTCTAGTTGGGGATATTATAAATGCAATGCAAGACAACCCTAATGGGTGTGTCAAAACTATTCAACTAAACTCTAGAATTTCTACAAACTGCAATGTGATAACTATATCTCATCTCGTCAACAATATCAATTAGTTAACATTGGCTGTGGTAGGGTCCATATTGAACAAACGTGCAACATTACAATTGCATCTTTTGTCATATTGGGCTCATTGATATTTGGCAGCATTATCACTGCTCGTTCTTTATTAGGTTTCCCTTTCAACACTGGTTTTTTTTCTTAGCTTCCTTGTTATATAGGCTAGGACTTTAATTATTTTCATGTGTTGAGTTTAAGTGCATATATTTTTTAGTTGTAATTTGCCCGGTAATCACAGATAAATTTCTTAGCTCATTATAATTGCATACTTTTGTACAATGGGATTTTTTCTGTTCTCTCAATTGTCAGTAAGTGAAAAGAGAGAGATTAGTTATTGAATGTGACAATAGGTCATGTTTTTATTCCCAATTTAATTGGGGTAACTAAGTAGATTTTGTTCAAAGGTATCAAGTTTATACCACCCAACTACAGAAGAGAGAATAAAAGCAGTCACTCAAAAAATCCAAAAGCTATATGAAAGACGAAAAGGAATGCAAATAAGGATCCTTCCCACCTGCCACAAAAGGAAGGAAAGTCTATGGACCAACACCCCGTAGGAACTACGAGATCACCCAAGGACGCCTCACTAAAGTATTGAGCAGGATTGTACGATCGGATCCCAAAGATAGTTAGTCTTTTCTTTGCTAACTACGTATACAAAACCAAATGAAGAATACTTTTCAATCCATAGAATGAAAATTCCTTGTGTTGGAAAGATCTATTCCTCACCCCCCAAACTGGCCACGGTAAACAAAAAGGTGCCAATATCCAAGCCTTCTTTCTTATTTTCCCAAACTGAGTACCTACAAATTTTCAAGGAATTGCTTTATCTCTCTAGGGAAAACCAATGTCATGCCAATATTAAAATTAACTCCTAGTGCCTTTTAGACCACTAACAATGGAGAAAAAGATGATTTGTAAATTTCCTGTCCGTTTTGCATAAGTAAAACCAATTCACAAGGACTCATTCTAGCTATAAGATTATCAATAGTTAGGACCTTTCCATTGGACACACACCACGCATAAATGTATTCCCAATATATAGTTATGAATGATTTTGACATGATATAGTTATGAATGATTTTGACATGGACTACTCAAGCAGTTGTAACTGCCTCTTAATAGCACTGCAATGTCAAATAGTTTCAATAATATAAAGGGTAAAGTACAAAAATTACCTCTACAGTTTACTCTTGGTGTCACTTTGATGTAGAGCTTAAGGAAAGAAGAAGAAAAGCAGAGAAGGGGAAGAGGAGAAGAAGAAGATACGCAGCAACAAAGAGGAAAAATCAAGCTTAATCAATTACCATTCAATAATCCTCCAGTAACCCTAACTAGGGTTTAAATAATAGACTAATCAAAACATTATGAGCCAAAACAAATAAAGGCCTAAATAAATAAACCAAAACTAAGAAAGTCCAAAACAAATGGGTCTAAACAACTGAAATAACCCATTACTAAACTACTCATAGTCAATCCATAATGCCAATGGTTGGGCCTCTCTGGCCCGACGTCGATAAACACATCCATATCGGTCTATTCTAGTGGTGTCCGCACCAACTCCCTTGGGGTGGGAAGAACTCGGCTCTAGCGAGGAAGTGGCATGGAGGCTCTGATTAAACTCCAGAAGATCGGGATCAAGCTGCTGCAATATCTCGACAGGAATCCAAGTACACTCAGAAATGGGACGACCTACCCAACGAGCAAGGAACCGTCGAACCACGCCATCCTTGGTGATATCAATCTGCTCATCTAAAATAGCATCAATTTTGTCATTGTGTGCAGGGATAGGGGGAATGAAGAAGTAGTAGGCACCAAGTCTAGGTTATGGTTAATGGTTGGGGCATCAAAAGGCTCATCAGGAGGGTGAATGTGTCCTTTATAAGCAACAAGGTCCTCAACATTAAAAATGGGGCTAAAACCAAAGTGTGAAGGGATAGCAACAACATATGCATTTGATCCAAACCATTTTAATATTTTAAAAGACCAGCACTATGAGCTTGCAATTTCGGAACAGATCCAGGAGGAAAACGTTCCGGCCTTATTCTAATCATCTCATAATCATCAATATTAAAAGCAACATGTCTCTTATGTAAATCAGCTTTAAGTTTATATGTCGCATTAATCGCCTCAAGGCTCTTATTGATATCAACATGCAAGTCTCGAATATGTTGCGCAAACGCATCAGCCGACTCAGACACTCTAGCAAATGGAGACATGGGA
>QLOD02000001.1:21664479-21702616 GCA_003260245.2 Sideroxylon spinosum | reverse complement strand
AATGTTAATTTAATATGAAATTATTGTTAATTTTAATTTTCTAAAATATGTTATTTTAATATATAATTATTAGTTATAAAAACATAATTATAATCTAATAAAATAAATTATTTTAATAATAAATTTTTATTTTATTTATAATTAACTGAATTTCAATAAAAATAAATATTTTAGTATGTAATTATTACTTTTTAAAAAAATAACTTTAGTTTAATAAAATAAATCATTTCAATCATAAATTTTTATTTTTATTTTAATAAAATAAGTAATTATAGTAGTATGATTATTAAAATAATTTTAGTTTAATAAAATATTTAAATAAAATAATTCATTTGAGAGTTTTTATGAAAATATCTATCAAACTATCCCCTTCTTTTCAAATTTCGTTCTCAAACTATCAAACGTACTTATTATATATTCGAACTATCCATTCTATTCTATTTAGTCCAAATACTAACTCCATCCGTTAACTTTAATGGATTCGGACCAAATAGAACGAAATTGGATAGTTAAAGGATGTAATAGATGTATTTTATAGCTTGGGGATCAAATAAAAAAAAAAAGAATAATAGTTTGAGGGATACTTTCATAGAAAACTCTATAGTTTTATCAATCAATTTTTTTCTTTTTTATTTTGTTTACAAAAATTAAACACTACTACTTGGTGTTCCCAAGTGTAAGGGTTGATTATAGCAAAATAAACCAATTAAATTTAGGTCGAGTCCATAAGAGTTAGTTCAAGATTGATTTAATGAGTTAATGTCTTACTTAGATGATTCTTGATATTAATTGAATTTAAACACTTTGGTGCGTCAAGAAAGAATGAAAAATTTTATTTATTTCACTGCCACAAATTGGACCTTTAGCAACCGCCAAATGCAGTTGCTAAAGATCTCAATGCAGTCAATAATACCCTTTTATGACCAATAATGGTTTTCCGCCAAAGGTTCATTGCTAATGACAATTAAGGACAGCCAAATGACGGTCACAAACTAATTTCCACCCTTTTAGCGACCGTCAGATGTAATGGCCCAGAAATTTAATTTTTCCTTTGGTTATTTTTTTTAGTTAATATTAAATTTAGTTGTAAGATATTTGATTAATTTAAATTTTGGAGGCATTACTTAAATGTTAATTTTATTCTAAACACATAGGTTGTGTGAAACTTTTTTGGTATTTAAATTTTTTTTTGAATTATAAATTATGCTTTGATTTTATTCAATAAGAGATTTATTATTTCTAATTTAATAAAAAGGATTCACATTGCTAATATATATATATATATATATATCATGCCACGAGTGTGTATATACATACATATATTGATAATTTTATTTATTCTTTTACTATTCCTGAGAAATTATTTCGATAGCTTTTTTTTTTTTTAAATTCTGTTACAATTTAATTTTGGATTACATTTAAAAAGGTTGAATTTTGGTAACCATTGATAGGATTTTAAAATGCTAAAGAAAATATGTAATTTTCTTAAACTTTAGGGAAGGTTATGTAATTAATTAAATTTCTTAGGATTGCTTTGTTACTTGAGCAGCTATATATAGTGTTATATGCTTTCATATAAAACTTTAGAGAGAGAGAGAGAGTGCAAGACAGTAGCCACTATCAAGTTCCTTGTTTTCGATTGAGAGTTGGTGATTAAATCACACTAAGCCACTTCCCGTTTATTTCTTGTTAGAAATTTACGCATCTGAGGTAGGGGCGGTTCCCATATATTTCTGCTTTACCTATTACTACCTATGTAAACTATTTGTCTATATGCTAATAATAAGGTGCTGAACTGATTTTCCTGAATTGATATTATATATATATATAATATGTTTGTGTTTGTAGCTATTACTTATTTTAATTGTATGTTGAGGTTTATTGATTATTTAAAATCAGTATAATAAATTAATAAGGAATTTAATAAATAATGAATTTAAAGGAAAATTTTTATTTAATGTGGATTTGAATTGAAATTTGATATTATGTTTTGTTTTAGTTGAGGGTATTGAAAGTACCGAGTATACGTATCAAAGAATTGAAAGTTTCAAAACCCCCACGGGAGTTGGTGATCAAGTGCAATAGGCTAGTAACCTATGAAGCAAGCAGATGCCTAATGGTGGTGTATAATATTTCTAAGGTTTCGGCTTAAGAAGCAGATGCTGAAAGATGGTGCATATTAATTAGATCCTGTATCTACTAGACAACCAAGTAGTAGTACTTGATACCAAATTGTTTTTGTTTTGGTGTGTTATGTAGTGTTTGTGCATGGTTAAAAGGTGAAAGCAGATAAATAAATAAATAAATAAATTTAATTTTGTCATTCAAGGTTATTGTATGAGATTGTTATTTGTGCTAAGATGATCACCTGGTACCATGCTAGGCAGTATTTCATTTATATTGTTATTATTAGGGTTCCAAATACACGTGATATTAGTATTAATTCCTTTACAACTTGTGATGCTGGTAATGATTTGGAGTTACATGCTAAATCTTCTAAACATGAAAATTAAGTATTTTTTATTAATTTCTCTTCTCTTACATTTAAATTTTACAAAATTATTTAAATGGAATGTTATAAGCATCTGTTTGTGAGCTGGATATTAATTATTTTTATTTCATTTTTAGAAGACTATTTGGGCCTAGTTTTGGAGGCATATAGTTTGTTTTAAAACTTTGTTTCCTAATTAGTTTTGACTAAGATATTTATTTAACTTTAAAATGTGAATTTATTTATTTTTATATTTTGTTTATATTACTATTTAATAGTGTGTGTGTGGCTCTGATGTGATGGTATAATGTGTGTTCTTTTGTTCACATACTTGGTTCATAGAATTCAGGGCATGACACCGATATTTAGAATGCAAATTTTTTTTTAAATTATTAGCGACTTTCGAAAGTGCTTTAGCAACCGACAATGGTGGTCACTAATACCACTCTTAACTATGGCTCAAGGTGGTCACTAGTAATATTTTTTTTCTTGTTGTATTTTGTACCCTATATTACCTGTATTGCAAAATTTTGTAAAATTACATACTAAAATTAAAATTTTGATTTATATTAACACAATTACAACCTTTTTATTTATATCCTTATACTTAGGATGAAAATCACTTACACTTCTATTATCTCGGTATTATGTATTAATATCCCCTATATTTGTAAGTAAAGTATAATAGTAGATGGAATTTTTTATTTTAACAATGTGTGAGATACACGTACATAAGAAGTGCAAGTGTTCAAAATTCAGAAAAATAAAATAAAATATGCCCTTCTAGCAAAAGCGACATCAGCCATGAAAAATAATGGAGTTCTTGTTTGCTCACTCTCTCTCTCTCTCTTTCTCTCTCTCACACAATGGAGTTCCTGGACAAAGAAATATGACCAAAATTTCTTTTTCAATCTCAAGCAATCCTTTCCTTACGTTTAGAAATAGAAACCCTAGATGTCCATAAAGTCTTAATCCTCATCTCAATTTAGAAATTCGATTTATGGAATTGTGTTTTCAAATTTAGGATAGGAAGTGGAGATAATGGTTATAACGGTGATATTAACCAAATATTTGGGTTCGTTAATGTGAAGCTATTGAATCAAAAATGGATTCATATATATATATATATATATATATTTCTTATTATGATTTGTATATCCATTTTTGTTCATCAAATTTTTTGAGGGCTTCCCAGGCCATATCTGGGTTGATCTCAAACTTTGAATCTCTCTCCACCGTAGTTCTGATTTATGTTATATATATATTGTATGTTTTGTACAAGGAGGATGAAATGTGTTACAGTTAGTGTTTTTTTCTCTCTAGGGTTTCAAATTTGGGGAAGACTTTTTTAGGTTTGTGATTATATTGAATAAGAATTCTTGAGTTTGTGAATAGATGCTTAGAATTTAAAGAACATTCGAAGAACAAAAATGAGAGAAGAGAAAAAAGGAAGAACAAAGGAGAAAGAAAAGTGTAGCTAAGAAGAAGAAGAAGAAGAAGAGGGCAAGTTTGTCTTTTTGTCACTTAACATAATGTCGTCCACTATTGCACTTTGCTCGCAAGTATAGGGGATATTAGTGCATAATAACGAGATATGGCGGATGTATGTGATTTTAGCCCTAATTATAACGAGTATAAAGGCAATTACTCCTTCAAAGTATTAATAGGTCTAATACAATTCTAGAAAAAAAAAAAAAAAACCAAAATAAAAAATATAGTGTTTGTGAAATTGTATAATGAAACCCAAAAGAAATAAAAATTAGTAGTCAATAAAATTTTCAATATAAATAAATGAAATTAGGTAAGAAATTTTAAACTATACTAGTTTAAAATTTTAATTTAAACCTATTTTCTATTATTATAAGCATTCTAGGTCTCAGATTCTTATGTCGTTTGTTCCTATGGGTCACTAATGGTTAGAAGATCATGCCCTTTGAGTTTCACAAGCATCAGAGCTCGTTTGCTCAGTTTAGGTCGTTGGTGACTAAAGTTCAACTTTTAAGTTTAAACTTTAAAGTTAAACCTATTTTTTAATATTATGAGATGCTTATTCATACAGGTCATTAGCCAATATATCATGTCACTCGAGTATTATATACATCGGAGCCCTCATTGGATGTTAAGTTTCAAGTTTTAAATTCAAAGTTTAAAGTTAAACATATTTTCTAGGATTACAAGCACCTTGGGTCTCAAATTCACGTACCATTTATTCTTACAGGTCATTAATGTCCAAGAGATCTTGCCGCGCGTTTTTTATGGGTATCGAGCCCATCGCTTGGTTTGCAGCATTAAAGGCTAATTTTAAAGTTATAGGTTCAAATATTAACTCTCTAAGTTTCAAAATTTCTAACTTTTTAAGTTTCTAAGTTCCAAAATTTGTAATTTTCTAAGTTTTGAAGACAATAATTTTTTAACTCTTTAAATAGATTTAAAATAATAATAATAAAAATCTATTCATAGAATTGAATTCTTAAATTTAAAGAGTTAACTCAATTGTATATTTGAATTAATTAAAAATTATAAAATCAAACATAAAAGTTAAATCAATAATCATAACCTTATACTTGATCTTGATCATTCGAGCCTGCTGGATCATAGAGGCTCTCAACAGCTGACTCGTGCCTCACCTGATGGCTGTTGTAAGTGTCTGAGGTCTACATGAAATAATATATTATGATTAATAAAAAACATAAATATATCGTTAAAGATTTAGTCAGATTTAATCAAATTTAATTACAAGTTATTTAATTACTAACCTGTGTACGAATAGATGGATCCGAAGCTTCAGCGATAGAGACATGGCTTTAGATAGTCGAATCTCTATCTCTACAATCTGCGCTTGCATCTATGCTTTGATATCCTCCAATCGACCGTTAACCCATCCGTCCATCTCCTGATAAAGAGATTGTATCAGCTCATTGACCTTTTCATCGGTACGCAGGCTTGAGCCTTGGGATGAGCTAGATCCAGATGATTCTGCTCATGTGATGATGGCTCGTGGTATGCATGTGCCCTAGATGAGCGTGTATCTATACCAATCTCGTCCAATGATGACATAAAATATCTCATCCCGTATCACAGCCAACTCCCGCTCCTCCTTTAGTAACTCTAGTAGGTGAGCCTCAAACTAGGCCTGTGTAATTTAGAATGAAACTATAAAAATTAACTAATAAACTCCGTAATAGATAAACAAAATATTTAGGTAAAGTCATTACTTAATACGATAGCTGCAACCTTCGAGTCTTGGAGATTAGTCAGGGTACCCACCTCATGCAATTGTTGAATGAAAAATTACGTTATTTATACATTATAATATGGACTACTAAAAAATGGAATAACACGTACAATTTTACGTTGAAGTTTACATCATGCTAGACATACGTGATGTGTCGAGTCTTAATCCTATTACTCGGGCCCTGCATCCCACGATTATGGCCATTCTACTCTGTTTCTTTTTAAATTTAGTTTGGTTAGCTTGTGTCGATTTCTTTATTCTTTAAACAATTAACATAATTAAAAAAAAGAGTGCAAATTGCTCACCTTTACCTCTTTGCTCGTCCAGTATCAGATGAGCTTAAACCACTGTATGGGGAGAATGTTCCTAGAGACATGCTGAAGAAGGTTTGCGGCATTCTCGTTCTATTTCCAGTGCTCCATCTTTAGCTTATTCTTGCGGTCCTTCCACATCATCTAACACTTTGACTTGCAAACTAGCTAGATGAGCTCAGAACATAGCCTTAAACTGTCTTAAGAAGGACAAAAAAAATTTATTAGTCAAGATATGTTGTAGACTGGCATAGCTTATGATAATCTTAAAATTATGATACATATGAAAGTATTAACTTAACTTGCTACCAAATGTGATCTAATGCATCCTGAGGAAAGGCTATCCCAACGAGCACAATCAAGGGAAATGCATGTAAGTCCCACACCATATGCCCCAGCTAACTAATGAACTGGCGAGCCCTAGGACCAATTGGGTGGAATGTGTCGTCAAATTGCACAATATAGGGCTACCTAAAAATTCTGTAAAGAAATTTCTCTAGCAAGGCCTGTGCCCTTGTTAGAAGATGTACTCGTACAAGGAGAACCTATTAACATTAAAATCATTTCAATTAAATAGAAATCAAATCATTTTACATGTGTTAAAATTAAAGCCTTATACTAGTATGTCTGGAGGTCGATGCCGTAGTTGTGGAGAATGGAGGCCCCACTAGTATGGATGGGGGGGATCAGTGGTTGACTAAGCCCTTGGAACTGCCAGTGCATACTCATTGGCTGACCGTAGGCATCAGTAGACTAGGGTCTCCCGTAGGTGTACAAGGCTGGATGTAATGACCTGGATTTATTTTGTATTTAATTATTTAATAAATTTAATTGGTTGTTTAAATTTAATAATTTAAAATTTTTGCTATTAGTTTTTAGTTACTTTTAAAAGGGTAAAAATTTTGGTTACTCTGAAAAGGTTTTAAAATTTCGGGAGAATATATTATTTTCCTAAACCCATGAGGAATAGGTAATTAAGTAAAAATTATTTGGATAACCTACCTATATATATATGATATTATATACCTTTACAAAAAGGGAGTTATTAAAAACCCTAGAGAGATAGAGAAAGAGAGAGAAGGACGAAAACCTAATATTGTTTGGGCTACTGCACTACGATTTTTCTTTGTGGATTGTTGGTTTGCTTTTTCTTCCATTGCCGAAATAGCAGAGGTAAGGCGGAGCCTCCTATTATTGCTTACATGTATTCTGTAAACCACTTTAATTGATTTAACTCATAGGAAAACCATAACTTGCGTAACATCAATTTATATATATATATATATATATATAACTTTTGATTTAAACGCCAATTAGACGTTGGACGTTCCTGGGCATATACATTCTTTTCATTTTTTTTATTTTTTTTATTTTTTTTATTTTTTAACTCTATTGATTGAAACATATATGACTAATTGAATTATATATATATTCTTATATCAATTAGTGGTTTACACGTGCTTGATTGGAACTAATAATTTGATAATATATATTTTTCTTATTCTCTAACATGATTGAATTGAATGTGTGATAAATGGGTTAAAAGCTGAAGCATTTACTGCATATATATGTATTATGGGTATTGACTGTGGGGTTGTTTGCTTAAGGGATTAAAGTCTCTGTTCTGGTTAATAACGTTTTAAAATTTAAATAAAAGCAAAAAGAATTTATATAATGTAAATTCAAGGTAAAATTTGATGTGTTTTGTTTCAGTTTAGGGGTACTGAAAATATCGGGTATACGTACCCAAGGGTTGAAAGTCCTAAAACCCGCGGGGGGTGGTAATCGAGTCCAGTAGACTAGTAAACTAGGAACAATGCAGATGTCTAAGGGTGGCATATTATATTCCTAAGGTTTCAGCCTAGGAAGCAGACACCGAAGGATGGTGTATATTAGTTGAGTCCTGCTTTCTACGAGACAACCAAGCAGACACCGAAAGATGGTGTATATTGGTGGGTCCTATTTTTACGGGACAACCAAGCAGCAGTACCTTAAAATCAAATTGTTTTCTTTGATGCGTTATGTAGTGTTAATACAAGAGTGAATTATAAAGAATATGCATTAATAATTAATTGCTTATCTGAGATTGCTATCTGTGCATGTTTCACATAATAGCATGCCAGGCATTATTGCATTTATATTATTATTAGGGTTCCGAGCATACATGGTATTAGTTCTCATCCCCTTACAGCTTGTGATGCAGGTAATGAATTTGAGACACGCGCAGAACCCACTCAACAAGGAAATTAGAATTTATTTATTTGTTTTTATTTAGTAACATTAAAATTTTATTTAGGGAATTATTTTTAGTGAATTATAATACACCTCTGTTTGTGAGGTGATTATTAATTATTTTATCTAGATTTGGGAGATTGTTTGGGTTTAGCTTTTGGGGCTTTGTTGCCTGGTTGGCTTTGACTAAGGTTTTGATTTAAATTTAAAGTATGAATTTTATTTATTTTTCTTTTCATTACTCCATATAGTGTGTGTATGGCTCCGATATGGGATAAGGAAAATTATTTAAACGGTGAAATATGTGTTATTTATTCACGTGCTTGGTTTATGAAATTCAAGGCGTGACACTGGCCCTAACGTTATAACTCGTTTATCGTGCACAGATGATTTCTGTTCTCACATCCTAACATATCTATTTTTGTGTTCATAAGATAAATTAATTTCATACGATAAATAAAAATTATTCCTAAACAAAAAGACGAATGTATTTGCAATAAAATTTGAAAGAAAAAAGTGTACAACCCTTCATTGGTTATGTAAGTTAATATTATCTCTTTCAACAATCTATCTAACCTAGTTGACACCCTCATTTTGTTGAACTATTACATTTTAGTTAGGAATTTGCCGAGCAAATGCTTCAATATCTGACTTATCATATTTAATTTGATACACCCTTTCCATGATATTTTAAATACAACTTACTAGTTAGGATCCATTGGATCTCTAACATAGTAAACTTGCTTGGCTTGTGAGGCCAGTATGTAGGGTTCATTACTTATTCGTTCATCTCAATATAACAAATTATTGAAATTTACCAATGTAAATTGGTAGTTATCAGTCTTAGCCCCACTAATTAGATCAACTTAGTCACATTTGAACAACAAAAATTTCAACCTGTGATTGTATATAACTTGAACAATATCTTTCAACTGGTCATAGTACTAACAATATCAATGGAAGAACAACCAAGGCTACTATTTTGTGTCACTCGTTTATCATCTACTTTCTTGATGTACAATCAGAACCCATTGACGTGACAAGTTGTGTAACATTGTACTGTTATAAACGGACCATCAACCAACTAGTTTATTTCATCAGTCAACGTACCATTGCTTATTTGTCATAAATTATACACCTATGCAATTGACATAGTCATTGAATAAAACTACATAAAACTAATATGATAAGAATAATTAACAACATAAAATCATGTGTATACGTACATAATTCTTGAACTAACCACGAAATGATTAAAAAAGGAATTGCCAAATTTGATTATCTGTAGTAAGAGGCATGCCCCATTTGAGCTCATTAATGTGTGTCTTGCAATGCAAAACAACATGTGTTTATGACAAGCACAATAATTTAGACACAAAAAATAAAAATAAAAATTTAGTGTTATGAATGAGTGTTAACTTACTGGATTAATGCCATAATGATGGGCTGTTGAACAACACGAATCGATAAGCTTGAATTTACTTGATGTTATCCAGATCAAATGATTTGCCCTCTCTAATAAAACCATCACTAATCTATGGGACCTTGTTTAGTTTGTTTCAGCATTATTAAACTATGTAGCACAATTCAACATCAAATGATCATACATCATGCAATTAAAGCCTTAAGCTGTAAATTTCTCGTTACAAAGTGGTTGGTCCTATCCTATTCGAGAATACATGATCCATCTTATCCTCAACAACTCAAATACTTCATACCTTTGTCAAATAAACGTTTGACAATATGTCTGCGTGATTCTTCAAGTACATGATATAAACAAGACATCAATCTTATCTATATACGTACTCAGAGAACAGAAAGACACCAACCAAAATTTTATCAAACACAGGACTTGCATGAGTTGTTGAGGATAATATGAATAATTGCATTCCTTAACTATCCGAACTGAACAATTCAAGAATCGCATACGACAATCACTACTTGTGTATTACAAGAATGATGAATCTAGGTAACAACTACAAGAAAATATGCTTTTAGTGACCAAAAAATAAAAAATAAAAATCATCATTAAAAGTATAGGTTTTGTCATAGAAAACTTTTAGTGATGATATTAATGATGACTAAATGTTGTTGCTTATAGTTCCATTGCTGAAACCTAATGTGATAACAATTTGTTGTTATTATTAAAACTAACTTCAGTGACAAGTGTATGTCATCACAAAAGGATTACTTTTTGTAGCAACTAGACCTGCCACTAATTGATACATTAAGTAACAGGAAATTTTGTCATAAAACCCCATAAAGTTATTGCTATTGGATTTTTCAATTTTTCTTGCAAATTAAAAAATGTATCCTTAAAGTAATAATATATTTTCTTACCAAAAGTATGTAACAATGACAAGTAACTACATTGTCATGACAACTATTGATAGTGACGCTATTGTATCTTGTCACCAAAAATACGTAACAGTAATGGATGATTTCATTATCACAAAAACCGTTATCAGTGATAATCTTATCTCTTGTCACTAAAGCACATAACAGTGACGTATAATGTCATTGTCACAATCATTATGGCTAGTGACTATCTCTTCTATCACAAATAATGTACTTGGTGACAACACAATTTTGAAATAATGTAACAAATGGGAGATGTGAAAATTCTTTTGTCGTTACTTCACCTATTTTTTTTTTGGTGACAAATCTCTTTGTCATTACATATAATTTATAATTTCACAATTCAAAACTATTAAGAATATCCTATTTAAAGTTACTTCTAGCTAGTAATAACTCTTAATAAAAAAATTCAAGTACATAAAATGCATAACTTAAATAAAGATTTAAAAATCTCCAATACATAAATATGTAATAATAATAGTCAATAAAAAAATTTTACAATACTCTAATGTATCTAATATATTTCAATTAGTGATTAAGACATAATATAAAATAATTTCAACTAAATATCCTAAAATTGCCAAAAGTAGCTCCAAACCATCAATATTGTCAAATGTTTTGAAAAAACAGAAATACAAAAAAAAAAAAAAATGAAAACACAAACAAAAGACAAAATAATTCAAGAATATTTTGCATTAAGCGTGCTCAATACCAACATAAGCAAAATTATGATTTTTCAAATTAGAAAAAAGAAAGGTAAACTTAACTCTTACTTGATTTGGTCTATAGAATGTGAAGCTCGCGATTGGGATTGTGTTGATCGTATATCACGTTCAAGTAAGGTTGTCTCATATGCACGCATTCTGCTATTTCCTCGTCCTCCTCCACATCCACTAATTTTCCATGTACGACCATACTCTATTACAGGTAAAGCATTAGTTTATAATAAAAAATAAAATTAAAAGATTAAATATAACACAACAGTTTATAATCAAGTAAAGCATAAAAAAAAAATCTACAGCAAACAAACTACACGAAAAGATACAACAAAAGCTACACAAAATAAAAAAACATTTACACACAAAAATACAGCAAAAACTGCATATAATAAAAAAAAAAAACTTCACAACATAAAAAATAAAAATAAAAAAACTGCACAAAAAAATACAACAAAAAAAAGCACAAAATAAAAAAAAATACTGCACAGAAAAATTCAACAAAAAAATGCACAAAATAAATAAAAAAAAGAAAATTGCACAGAAAAATACAACCATTTGAAGCTTCCATTTCATTCTCACATTATCCAAAATTCCTAAGCCTGTAACTAATCTTTACTTGCCACAGAAATGGAAGTTTGAAGGCAACAGGCAAATAACTCACATGTTTTATTACATATTTGGACATCTACAAACTGATATGATTTGTACCGTCCTAATTTCTTCCACTTAATTCTTCCCCATATAAATAATTAACCTACTCAGCCAGCTTTCGTGTCTACTCACCATGTTCATGAAATTCCTTGAATACAAGACAAATGAACTAAAATATTGGTTTGGTGGCATCTGTGAATCTAGAGAAAGACAAAGGGTAATACCCTTTAAGAAAAAACAAGTTTTATAAAACTCAGGTGGCACTACATTCAACAAGAGAAAAATAATGTTGACAAATTACACAGAATTCAAAAAAAGAAACAGCAATGACTTGACATACTACATGAAGTTAAAAACGTCTAAAGTCTAATTTCCAGTAAAGGGTAGAAAAATAGACAGAAGGGATTGATAGGGCGAATAAAGTATAGTAGAAAATTAAGTTTTGGTTTAAAAAAATAAAACTAGTGAGAAAATGTTAAAGATCCATTTAAGTCCACCCTTAAGTGGAAGACAAGAAAAGAAATTATCTGATTATACTTGAACAACTGCTTACTTCAACAGGAGCTCCCGTTTTGATCAGCGAGGAAAAAATTACAATTGTAAACTGAACAAATACATATAAAAGTAAGAAAATGCATCATCTCTCACAAATCCTTAAACTAGTAAATTTCAATAGAAATATGGGCCGGGGGGAGGAGAATTACTATTGCTATCAATGCAAAAATGGTAGCAACAATAGCAATTGATTAAACAGATGCACATATAAAATAAGATTTATCACTCGTATGACATAGTTACGGCATTTCAGTAACATTAACCCATTAAAGCACAAACTAACCACCTCACAATCGTCCAAACTTTTGAGCTAAGTTTCAAATACTAGCAGCATAGAAGACCCCATTGATGGCCTCATTCCAAAATTTTTAGCACCAACTACTGCTGATAATTTTGTTTTTGCAATCGCGTTGTTCCAGAAGGATAGATTTTCTACTCCTAATAGTAATTTAAGATTTGAATCGTTGGATGGAAGATATTTCCATTCCATGGAGCATAAGGATCATCTTAACAATTTTGATTTAGTTGTTTCAGGAGTACTAAAATCAAATAGACCTACTTTAACTAGTTTTGGAAGCCACAATCTTGTAATTCTCATGCTGTGGGATTGAAACCACCAGCATGTTAAAGCAAGAAAAAAAAATTGTGAAGAAGATAATTTCTGTGAATAATTAAGAGTGCAACTACGAGGCAATCAATGAAAAATGTTTCCATTTACAGTAAATTCGAGGAGGTGGATTTATTTACTTTTTCCATTTACAGTAAATTCGAGGAGGTGGATTTATTTACTGGGGTATTAGTTGTAAGAGAAATTAATAGTCTAGCAAAATAGTCACTTCAATACTACACTAAGGATTTAGTACCGTAAAATTGGTGAATCTTAACAAATGGACATTTCTACACCTTAAAAAAAGTGCTATAGGAAAGACCATGACTAGCCACATCATTTTAAATGGTTGGATGTAATACTAAGTCCGATATCGGCCTCAAAAGCGGTTAGGTCTGTAAAAGCTCCTCCTCAACCAATGTATCTTTGTCGTTTGGTGGAGTCCACAACACATGCATAGCCTTAAAAAAAAAGAGGGCCATATTAGATATTAGATGTACAGATTTGAAATAGATTTAAATTACAATTCTCAAAACTTCTGTGTCATTACCTTAACTTTGCTACCATGTTGGGAATCGAAATATTATAAAGCCTCCGTCAATCTTTTGCTATCTTCAATGGCAAACAATTTGTGTGCCCCAATAGCAGCCACTAGGATTGTTACCTATGTTCGAATATTCTATATTAGACTATAATATTCTTTATATATTTACCAATACTAGGATATTTTATATCTTAGTTTTTAGTAAGTAGTTAGTTCTATCTCGGAATGTAGATCATTACTATACATATCACTCATTGTAAGCTTATTTAAGGGTCTCTTCTTTATTTTTATTGAATATATACAACAAGATGTAGTTGTTATATTTCTCTCTCTAATTCTATTGTTTCTTATCTTTTTTTTTTTTTTATTTTAACATGTTATCAGAGCTTATGGTTTTTGAGCCAATTCTGTGTTTTTTGTTTTTCTAGTATAGCATCATTTTGCTGCAATGTTCTTTTTACCACCATAAAATCTTTTCCTTCCGTAGTCTGAACCAATTTTTAGGGTTTTTTTTTTTACCCTTCTTATTTCGATTCTAACCTCTGTTTCTTCGTATTTCATCGTTTTAGTGCATTTTTTATTTAGGACGATATCTCAACCTCATATCTTCATCCTATTCACAGTTCTATTCTTGATGGAATCGATTTTTATACACCAATAGATGTTAGTCTTTCTTACTAGCAAAAACTTTAGAGAGCAAGATGTTGCTATGTTTTTTCTTGCGACATTTTTCAGTTTTGTTTTTCTTGTTCTATTTTCGCACATCATATATTCTATTTGGTTATTTTTTATCTCTAATTTGAAAACTAATCATACCAGTAGCAGCGAAATTTCTTCAAGAATTTTTTGTCAAAATTTATCACCATCAGTAGCTATACAACTCCAGATTCTACATTCATGAGTTGTTCTACTATCCAGTTCAGTTTATTTTAGAATTCTCTTATTTCCAAACTCAAGATTGGTTCGCTATCTTGAGTTTGAGGGAGGGTATTAGAATATTCTATATCAGATTATGATATTCTTTACATATTTACCAATATTAGAATATTCTATATCTTAGTTTTTAGTAAGTAGTTAGTTTTATTTTGGAATATAGGTCATTAATATACATATCACTCATTGTAAACTTATTTAAAGGCCTCTTCTTTATTTTTATAGAATATATACGACAAGATGTAGTTGTTATATTCTCTCTATAATTATATTTTTCTTGTCTTTTATTTTTTTATTTAAACAACTTAATAACAAAGACACATAAAGGGAGGACAGGTGAGTTGGCATGGCTGAAGAATATTTGAACTTATGGTTTTAGTTATGGCCTATAGAGCAACAAATAAATGATTCAAATTATTATGAAGTATGTTGATTTTGCTAAATATGAATGAAACTATTAGTCTTATGTTGAGTTTCACAAGAATAAACTAAATCCACTATAAATTCGAAATCCAACCGAGGAATATATAATTTAAGACTCATAATTTTTTCTACTTTTAATTCATGATCTGATCATTTTCCGTTTAGAAAAAGATAGTAATCAAAATTCGTGAATGTAGTTAGATGGTGAGGTAGTCCTTTTTTTGTTAACATGAGCATTGAAACCTACGAATTCGTGGCCAAGTAGCATTTAATTAATTAATATATTATCATTTGAAACTTAAACCGATTTTAACATGTGAATAATTTGTTACCAGCAGTTTTTTTTTTTTAAAAGAAAAACAAACCTAAGGCAATTAATAATTTACAATTTGCTTATATAAGTAAGTGTATAGGTGTGTATGGAGTTCAAAATGTAGCAGAAAACCCAAAAATTAAAAAACAAAATGAACATATACACAGGCATAATCTTAGGGCATTACATATATAAACAAACATAAAGAGGAAAGAGAAGGTTGGGATCTAGGGAGGAGGGAAAAAAAAAGTAGCAACGGTGGCTCAGCAACGAGATGCGATGATCAGAGCTAGGTGAATAACGGTAGTGACTGAAGCGGAGGTGGCATTGAACTGCTAAGGTGCCGGCAACGCATATAGCCTAAGGAAGGAGAATGTTGATTGAAAGACTTGAATTTGCAGGTGGGTTAAAAAGCATAGTCCCTCGGCCGGGAAATGGTAATAGTCTTTTAAGTGAAGTTGAAGAAAGGAAGGAATTGAGAACTTCCCACTACGCGTTAACTATCAGAGCAGGAAAGACAGTGACAATTGATTCTTTAGCTACCAAACTACTATTCCTTGTCAATTTGATAGCCTTGAAGGCATCTGTCTTAACCCTTTCTACTTCACTTGTACAACGTAGTCTTGCTAACAAAGGAGAGCGCACCCTCACTTAACTCCCTTTTGAATGTGCAACCTATGATGATGAAATTAGCTTAGATTCAATGGCAGCTGAGTCAATAACACTGGGACGCAGATTCTACCATTATTTATTTTGCCCAACGATATCTTGTGTTGGGTTTAATTTAGGTTTTAAAATTTTAATTCATAAGATTAATTAATATTTTATTATTTACTAAAAATAATTTAATAAAATACATTTTATATATAACTTAATTTATTAAATTTAACTAGTCAAATTATATCATTTATTTTCCAATTATTGAATCAATTAATTTAATTATATTGTTTACTAAAATTAATTTGATAAAATATATTTGGTATTAATTAAATAATTTAGATTAAATTAAATTAATAATAATAAATAATTATTCACTTTAATTTAATTTAAATTAATAATAATTACGAAATAAAATTTTAATTATAATATTTATTAAAAATAATTTTAGTTTTAATAAAATATTTCAATAAAATAATTTATTTTAATATGATGCAATAAAAATGAGTAAAATTTTAAAATTGGAAAAATGTTTATAACAAAAAAAAAAAGAGTAAAAACACCTTTTTTTGTTTAAGTTTTTATTTTTTGAAAAAATAGATTTAATGAATATATTTTTATTGCTTGTATTTAAAAATCTATAAATATAAAAAGAAAAACAATAAATATATTTTCAGTGACAAAAAATAAAATTTGTCACAATAAAAAAATTTAATTTCACCAAAATAATAATGTCTTTAGCTCTAATTTTTTGTATAAATTTTAATGACAAGATTCAGTAACAATAAAATAAATCCTTACTAAATATTAATGTTTCAGTGGCAATAAAATACCTTTGTCACTGAACATTAATGTTACAGTGACTCGATATTTTACTTGTCAAAAAAACAATTTTAAAATGTGTTTCAAGTGATAACAGAAAACTCTTATCACTAAATACCATATATTTATGACAATATTTTTTTATTATCACAAAAAATTATCACCGTAGCCTAATTTTCTTGTAGTGAAAGATCTAATCTGCCCGTCAATGATAACCAAACAAGTCTTGTACAAAATTCGTAAACGGGTTTAGGTTTTTCAATACACGCAAATGAATAAGTGTTATTAATGGAAGGTTCACAACCAATGAAATCTAGCTTAGGATATAAAATTGTGTAAAGTATTTCTTAGTTTGATTTCCGTTATTAATTATCCTCAAATTGAACCCTTAATAGTGTTCCTTTCAAATTTTAATCATATGTCTATTTGTATTCTAAATTGTTTCTTTTGGGATTGGATTTGGATTTGTATTGGATTGAGCCCACTTAATATATTAAATTGGGCCTAAGTAATATATCTGGTTGGATCTGGGCCCAAGTAATAAATATTGGATAAATGATTGCCCTCAGTTGAGAACCATTTTTAACAATTATTTTGAAAAAATTTTGTTAAAATAGTTTAATAATGGTTAGTTAAAAATAATTCAAAATTTTCATTCTTGTTGATTTTTAGATTGGATTTGGATTGGGTTGGGCCAAAATAAAATATTGGATTAGAATGCGCACAAGTAATAAGTATTGGATTGATAATTGGCCCCAATTAGGAACTATTTTTAATTGTTATTTTGGAAGATTTTTGTCAAAATAGTTGAATAATGATTAGTCAAAGATAATTTCAAATTTTCATTCTTGTTATTTTTTGGATTGGATTTGGATTGAGTTGGGTTCAAGTAATAAATATTGGATTAACGATTAGCCTCCAATTAAGAATTCTTTTTAATTGTTATTTTTTAAGAATTTTGTTAAAGTAATTTAACGGTGGTTAGTTAAAAATAATTTTAAAATTTTCATTCTTGTTATTTTTTGGATTGGATTAGGCCCAGCTAATAAATATATATATTTGTTTGAATCGATTTAAACAAATATTACAAAATAATTTTTAAGTAATATAATAAATTTTAATATAAATAATTTTAATTTTTAAATTTCATATTTTTTATCCTTCATTTTTAATTACAATTTAAATAAGAGAATAACATTTAAATCCTTATTTATTTTCTTTTTTCTTAAGAAATATTTTATCCCAACATAATATTATTGATTTTCAGAAAAAGAGCAAGATGATGTTAATTAATAACTTTAAAAATAAATAATAAATATGAAGTGATTCCAAATTAATTATGTAATTATAATATTTAAATATAATAACAAATTTTAACAATTTTAAGATAAATAATAAATATTAGGCCAATTCAAATTAATTAAATTTTATCATGATATTTATATGGATTAAAATTATATAATTTTATGAATAAATAAAAACTATAAAGCATGTCAAAATTAATAATTAAAATTGGAAAATTTCTGTAGTTACGGTCTATTGGTTGAGTATTAAATCATGTTTTATGTGATTGTCTGTGTAAATTTTATTTGATAATCTGTAGACCTATTATGCTTTTATGACTTAAAAATTAACTAAAAAGTTTATTTGACAATCTTTAGACTTGCCATGCTTTTATGACTTCAAAATTAACTAAAAAGTAATAAATTGATAAAATAAATACATCGCAGAATACTTAAATTTATAAACTGCATCATAAGCAATTGTCATAAAATTAATCATAAAATAACTTATTTAAACGTAATTCATGTGTCATTAATCAAAGACAATTTGTCATAGCAATTTATCATCAATACACAATAAATTAATAGTGGATATAGCATATATACATTAGCAATTACCCCAAATCAGATAATGAATCAATTACATACTAATGTCAAAAACTAACGGTTGCCCCAAATTAAAAAATAAATCAATTGCATACCAATATAAAAAAAACTAACAATTGCCCCAAATCAGAAAGTAAATCAATTACATAACCCTAAATGTTATACACATAACAATTAATCTACAGATTCAACAACACGATAACCACAACACAGATAAACCAACCAACAAAAAAAAAAGTAGGTACTTGATTAGCGAGCAAAAAGTAGAAATGGTGAGTGTTGTGCATAATATTTGGAGAATACTCCAATCATGACCTTAAGGAAAGGAATAAATGGTCAGTAGTTTAATAAGGAAAAAAATAGAATGAAAAGAAACAGAGAGAGAGAGAGAGAGAGAGAGAGAGAGACTCACAGAGCTATAAGCGGGGAACTCCAGCATAGGTGGCTGGATGGCTCCGGTGTAGGCTTTTATCATAAGGCTTTAGCTATCGCCTTAACGACCACCTTAAGTGGTTGTTATTACTAGTATTTGCGACCCCTACAAGTGGTCACTTGACTTTTTCCAGTGCCAAAAATCCATTCTCTAGTAGTGTTTACTTGATTTGGTTTGATTTGCATAGATTTAAGATTACTATTAAATAAGAACAAAAGTTAAATATATAATTGAAAGACATCTACAATAATGAAAAATACAATAATTCAAAGTGCTAGAATATAAAGAATTGACCTAAAACCAATTCTAATGATAGTATATTGTTTGGATAAATTGAGCATACTATTTGTCTCAACCTATTACAGCATCAATCTCATTCTATGCTCTATGCCATCTTCCTTCTACTATTGATTCAGGTGCAAAAAGAAAAAGTGCTTATTCTCAAACTTCACCTTCTTCCTCAAAGCACTTTGACTCAACCCTCATGATAATAAGTTAGAAGATCTAGTAGCGAAATTCAATTTGATGGAAAATGTACTTTGTTAGTATTAGAGATCGTATGCTCATTCTAACGAGACATTAGATTGAAATTAGAGATTTGATGAAACTAAGGTTCATAAATCATCTACCCAACCATAACATTATTAGAAGATTCCAATGGAAAAATCCTAACAAAGTTATTTTTCATCCATTCCATTTGAGATTTTGAATTAAAGGCTATACATGCTCAACCAACCACTCACCAAAATAGATCATTTTTACTAATTTGGAGACAAAAAAAAGCTTATCCAATAACCACAGTGAAATTAAAAATTAGCATAATTAAATCAACACCTCTTGTAATTATAATAGAGAAGATTATAATAAGAAAATGCACTTGGAATTGAAAATTATAATCTATTACAATGAAATGGAAATTACATAACTAAACTCTAAAATTTTTAACGAGAAAATAATTAATATTAATGAGAAAATAATAATTATATGACCACTATCACTTAACTCATTATCATAATTTCTCACCACAACTCATCCACACACACATGCATGTACAAATACATATGTGCAGGTACTCTGTATGATTAACCTATGACCAGGGTGCCCAATCAAAATATATCATCTTTTGGTATCTACATTCTAGCTAGGCCATGGAAAATATTCCATCGTAAGCATCTGTATCTTTAGCCGCAACTAAAGACAACCACTATGCCATCATAAGCATCTACATCACTTTGTAGCTTACTAACCTACTAGTAACAAAAGCCAACTCCTGTATAGACCTAGGGACTTTCAACCTACCCTCTATTTAATAGTACCTCTTGATACAAAATCAATACTCAACTCAGCACATTAACCTCATCTCATATCATTATGTAAAACTCCAGTTGTGTGCAGTATAAATAATATAACAATACATCCCATCTCAATACAACCTATTTGTCATCATGTTGTCATTATTTGAAATTTCCTAACAGTTCTTCGAAATGTAACAACTCAAATAGACAAGTAAAATACAAGAAGAAAGTAGTAGTCTAGATATGTTCCCGCACAAATATTCATACATATATGGGTTCGAATGTATTTAGACTATTAAAGTACAACAAACAAGAACAATAGTGTAGAAGACTTTCTCAATGGGATGTCAAGACTGTCTTTCTCAATGGGCATCTCTAAGAAAGCATATTTACGAAGTAGCTAGACCGTTTTATAGCTAGAGGCAAGGAAGATAAGTCATGCAAATTGTGGAGGTCCTTCTATGGACTAAATTAAGCTTCTTGTAGTTGGACCATCATATTTGATATTGTTAAGTCTTACGACTTTCATGAAAATCCCGATAAGTCATGTGTCACGCCCCAAAATCCATAACCCGGGGACATAGGGACAAAACCTATCAATATGCATCAAACCCCATCAAGATATACTAAATCAGAGTGGAAGAAAAATAATAAATTCATTATTCGAAAATGAATCAAAGATTCTAGTAAAGGGCTACAAAACCTCAAAAACTAGGCCCAAGGTCAAATCCAATTTCATAATACAATTCTAAATATTTAAATGAAAACAAATCAAGATCAAGCAATTTAACTCACAAGTCCATCACGAGCATCTACTCCTATAAGATCAACTATGGGGGGTGAGCACTAACCTACGTGTCCTCAGAATAAACATATAAGATAATATTTCTTAATCATGCGAATGTATAATTACTTAATTTAATATTAATTAAGTAAAATCTCACCAATTTCAAAATAATATTACAATTTCCACATATATTCATGTTGTTCTAACGTGATAGTTACTTAGCCATGATCTCACAATCTCATACTGAAACAACAGTCATCACCTTATGTACATCACAATATATATCAATATCATATTATGGATCAGGTACTCTGTAAGGTTAGTCTGTGACCATAGAACTAAACCTAAAGTAAATACCCAAACTTAAGCCATAGGGTATAACTAGTTCCACAGTCCTAGATGTACTCAACAAATCCTTAGACATAAGCCGTGGGGTACAATTGGTCCAATAGTTTCAAATGTACTCATCAAATCCCCAAGCCTCAGTCGTAGGGTATAATTGGTCCCACAGTCCTAGATGTACACATCAATCTCATGGCTCTGGTCTCACAATCCCAATCCATCTCATCTTGCCCTAATAGGTAAACTGGTTCAGTTGTCCCGATACTAATATACACTAATGCAAGCTATATATATGTTTCATAGTTTTCTAATAGGGATAGGGATAGGATGGGCAGGGGAAGGGTACACCTATCCCCATACCCAACCCCCGAATACAAATTAATCCCTATACCCCACTTGATCTCCACTAGTAATTTATTTTTACCTCCTATCACTGCCCCAAACGGGAAATGGGGATCCTCGCGAGGAATTGGATACCCGAAATAGAAAAAACATACAAAAAATTCATATTCGAGGTTATACATTCAAGTATCAAGTTTAAATTTCTAAAATTCCAAATTTCACAAATATGAACTACCTAAGTATCAAGTCCAAATTTCATATTCAAGTATAACTACATAAGTATTAATTCAAGTTTCAGCGTTCAAATTCAAGCTTAAGGCTATTGATGCATGTAAGTTAGCGAATTCAAGGATTTTTTGGGGATTAGGTTAGGTACGGACCCATACCCGCCCTAGCTGTTCCCCAAAATTTTTTAGAAAATATTCCCATACCCTACCCGATTCCTGAAAAATCCCCAAAACCGTTACCAGTTTGGGACGGGAATTGGGTAGGGTACAAAGAGGATGGCCATGTCGGCCGAGATGGCCATCCCTATTTTCTAACCTAGTGGTAACACTAAACCAGCGTACACAGGTTTTGAGACTTTCGACTCTTGTGCTCTAGAACCCACTATTTCAATAACCTCTTATCGCAATCTCAAAAATCAATAACATTCCAATTTCCTTTAATCAATAATACATCATAGACAAGATTCTCCCTAAAATTAAGTTCCTCGTGTTTATCCTTTACTTGTATCTCGGACCTAAGTTTCATATTGCCCGCTACATGCTTATGTTTAAACAATTAAACAATCCACTTAAAATTTTTAATACATCTATTTAAAGGACATATGATTAATCAAATTTGAGAACCCAAACAACTTCAATTACATGGAATTTATTTTTTATTATCATTATTAGAAATAAATAGGTCAAAGTGGGATTGAGTGTAAACTATAGAGGTAATAATTGTAATTTACCCTAATTTATTAAATTTGTTCTAATTTATGCTATGAGAATGCTCTCGATTTTATGTTTTTCAAAAGTCAATGCTTGCACACTCTTACTCTAGCTCTCACTACCACTTTGTTTATGAATTATATAACCTAGATTTTAACTTTTTAAGAAGTTTTGTTGAAGAAAATTAGGGATTTTAACATAAATCATTGTAAGATCATTAATTGATGAATATTTAGCAATTTGAAGAACAACTACAATCCAACTCTTCATTATTTGTTTGAAGATCTACTTGAACATTTCTGTATTTTAGGAATTGTTGTTGTAAGTACTTAGTAGATATTTGGGTTGAAGAAAAAAGACTATCCATGAGTTATAATGAATCATGTATTCAAGTAGAAAAAGAATAAAGATAGGATGGGGATAAGTTAATCTTGTATTGAAGTAAACTATTATAATTAACATCGATTAATATCTATATTCAAGGAATAATTTTCTCTTTCATCATCTCCTCCATTTTAATCTTACGTGACACACTTCAACACTCACTGTTCTTTAAATGCTCTTTTTTTCATTAACAAAACTTCCATATTGGTAGATGACCATAACTTTACTTTTTCTTGTTTATAAAATCACTAATATTGTCGCATATGATCTTAATTAGTGTGAAATGAGTTCATATGCTTTTAAAATAGATTCACTTACCTATTAATTCACTATAGTTGTAAAATTTACATATTTAAAACAAATTAAATTCAAAAACACAAATAAAAATGCATAAATAATATTGGGCTTAGGAAAGGATTTAAAAATTATTGAACACTAATTAAATTTAATAAATTCTAAAAAATTTAATTTTCTTAGACTATCAACTCTTATCGTATATATTTCAAAGAAATTAAATTTAAAACACACAAATGAAAAATCTAAATTCAAATCAAATAAATTTGAAAAAAAAAAAACTTAAATAATAATTTGGCTTGGAAATAGTTTAAAAATTACTGAATATTAATTATACTTAAAAAAATCTAACTCTTAGCACAATAACTCTAATGATATTTTAAATTTAAAAACTAACAAATACTGAAATATTAATCACAATTAGCGATAATTTGTTTTTATAAAATTTTATTCTTAACTTTAAATTGAAATTAAATTGGTCATGTGACCATTCAATCAGAAAATAGTTTAACTATAGTATATTTAAGTTATTTTCATATAGTATTATGTACTATTAATAATATTTATATATTTAATTTGAATTAGTTTTATAAAATTAATCAAAAAATTATTTTAATACAGTTAAGATTAATAATATTTTTAAATCAAGTTAATTTTACAAAATCAATTAAGAATTAGGAAAAATGTATATTGAAATTGAAAAATGTTTTGATAAAAAAAAAAAAGATTGAACAGATTAAATTAATTTAAGATTTAATATAATTGTTAAAGTCCAACATAATGTTTAAGATTAGGTCAGACTAAGAACTAGTAAAACTCATATTTTTAAGACTTATATAGGAATCGAACCTTTCTTAATTCTATCAACTTATTAAACTCATACAAATTTAAACAATATAAATATATATATAAAACAACTCAATAATTATTTTATAAAATTATATAATTTAGTAAAATATATATTATAATATATTTGAAACTTAACTTTTATTAATGTAAAATATTTTACATTTTCTCATGCACTGGGTTAAATGGTTTAATCTTAGTGATGTAAATGGATTGGGTTGAATCGAGACCTAGCCCTACCTGAATCGAAAATGACCTAGCTTGTCCCTGCTCCACCCGTCCATACAAGCCCAACCCTTTCTCCCTAGTCAGATTAAGACTTGGGTCAAGGTAACCTAATCGCTCCCTGCCCGGATTAGGACCTGGGTCGAGGTAGCCCGGCCCAAGAACCAACCCCACCTTTCTCGCCTACCTCGTGGGCAGCTCCTCACCAGCCAATCCATATATTTCTTTATTTTTTTTTCTTTTTTTATTTTCTAGCCATTGCAGAATTCTAATATTTTTCTTGACTGTTGGGCTAACCATTGAACGGCTAGTTCACGTTGTATAAATTAAAAAAATTCCCCAAATTAATTACAAACCCTCTTAATCCCCCATTATAAATACCCCACATATCATCAATCCAAAAATTATAAAAAAACTCTAAATGTCTCTTAAATCACTCTACTCTGTTAACCTAGCAACACTAACGATATTCTTCAAGTGTACTCAGGTGCTCCAAATTTGAAGTCAAGATTAAAAGATCAAGTGTTTCAAGATTTCAAATTATTTTAAGTTAATAAGTTGCACACATTATTATTTTTTTTTAATTTGCATACTTTAATGTTTCCATCAAATTAGTTTTTCCAAATGGATAGTATAGACTCCCACTTTTTTTGTTTTTTTTTTTTTTTATTTGGAGGGTGGGTACTAATAACTTCTCCCCCATCTCGATGAGGAATTGGCAATACCAACACCTGACAGCACAAGTGTTGCTTTTGGTGCATTATCATTGCAGAACACAACCAACAGCATGTCAGGTCAAAAGCGTGGGACTATTTTACTAGAATCTAACTTGAACATAGAATAATTAAAGCCAAATGTAATATTTGTAGAGATTCATTAGATGGTAGGAATACTTCTAGAACTAATCACTTAAAAAGACAATTAAACAGAAAGTACCGACATGGTCTTCACATCAACTCTATAATTGATCAATTATTTCCACATGCTACGCAATCTCGATAAGGTAATGAAAAGGGTAATTTATGTCATTTCTCGGATTCCATAACGCGAGTATGTGAACAAAAGGACACATATTACACCACTAAATAACTTTCTTTGTTCCAAAAGAAAGTCATACACACATGCTATGGAGAAATGAATATAAAAATAAATAAATTTATACTTTAAATTTGAGTAAATGCCCTAATCAAAACTAACTAGGCAACAAAGCTCTAAAACAAAACAATAAGCATCCAAAACTAAGCCCAAATAATCTCCCAAAAAATAAATAAAATAATTAATAACCACCTCACAAACCGAGGGCTATTATAATCCATAAAAAAGATGATTTTATAAGGTCTAATTAAATAAATATTTATAAAATCTTAATTCCTTTGTTCAGCAAGACCAGTATGTGTCTCAAAATTATTACCTGCATTGTAAGATATAAGGGGATGAGCACTAATACCACGTGTGCTCCGAACCCTAATAATAATATAAACGTAATAATACCCTAGTATGCTACTAAATGAAACGTTTTACGAAAAATAATAATATCATAAAACATAGTTAAAGAAGAAATTAAATGTAATTATTTATTACTCTTCCTTTATAATTTGGCAACATGTTAACACCACCTAACATATCAACATAAAACAATTTGGTTATAAGGTATTGCTGGTTGTCTCTTAGATACAGGACCCAATTAATATACAACATCCTTTGGTGTCTGCTTCTTACGCCGAAAACTTAGGAATATTAATTACGCCATCTTTTGATTTCTACTTCCTAGACCAAAGCCTTAGGAATACTATATTCCACCCCTAAGCATCCGTTTGCTTCGTATGTTACTATTCTACTAGACTTGATCACCACTTCCGCGTGGGTGTCTAGACTTTGAACCGTTGGGTACATATACCTGATATTTCCGGTACCTCTCAACCCAAACAAAACACATCAATTTCATTTTGAACTCGCATTAAATAAATTCTTTTTAATGGAAGTTTTAAACCTTATTAACTCTCAATTCACCAACACATTAAATAACACGAACTTTTATTCCACCTAGCAGTTAACTTCATGTTTCAGGTATTTAATGAAAATAATATTCGATAAGCCAATGCAGAACACTAACTTCAAATAAACTAATATATGGCCAAAACAGAAGCATCAATGCACAATAGGGCACATATATACACAAGTATCATGGCTATGTGATCCATTTACATATAAAAGACAAAGTAGAAGAAAAAAAATTCATTTTGATTGCTCTAGGTTTTCGACGAGTCAATCATCACCTATTGGAGCCTATACATCCAATTGATCATACGTGTGATTTTCCATTACTAAATTTAATTTTTTTATATAATATATATATATATATGTGTGTGTGTGCGTGTGTGTGTGTAAAACAAAAAATATATGCCTATCACAATTCACGTGCGTTGATTTGGACAGATCATTAGTGCTATATAACAATATATATATATATAATGGTTCCACCTCTTACCTGATATACTATAGCTGCAGCATGTATATATGTATATATTTCTTTTTTTTTTCCAACAGCTATTTCACGCAGCAGTGAGATAGAAGGTTTTATGCACTGGTGAACAGGATTTTCTCCCTTGGCTGCTACCGTAAGTTCCCTATCTCACTTTTTAGGGTTTCATATGATGGTTTCATATATAACACATATACATAGCTGCTCAATTAACATGGCAGCCCTACTAAATCTAATTAATTACATACCCTCTTCTGTGGGTTTAAGAAAATATCATATATTTTTTTCTAAAATTTTAAATACAACCAAAATTTAAATAAAGAAATTCAAATTATTAAATTTTAATAACAAACTAATTTACTGAATAATATAATATGACATAAATTAAATCAAATCAAATCTGGGTCCTTACATCCTCGAAATTTAGGACGTAAATTAAAGAAAATCAAGGAAACAACTCAGGGTACCTACTCCGCATATATGCCTCTTGCTCTCAAGTCGATTCCTCATTACCATGATGCTTCACAACACCCTAACCAAAGAAATAGTCTTCCCTAGAAGCACTTGCTCTTGAGAATCTAAGATTTCCACTAGTTTCACCTTATAAGTAACATCTGAGTCCACCTCAAGCTCAGTCTAGTCCAACACATGCGAAGGGTCTTGTTTATGCTTCCGAAGCATGAACACATGAAACACCACATGTACTCCCGAAAGCTGCGATGACAAAGCAAGATGGTAAGTCAACTCTTTAATCTTGGCCAAAACCTCAAATGACCAAATATATCTTGGGAACAACTTCTCCTTGCGCCCAAATTGACCTTTTCATAGTGAGACCTTTAGGAACATATGGTCTCCCACCTTAAACTCCAATGGTTTCCGCCCTCTATCAGCATAAATCTTTTGGCAATTCTGTCCGATCTCGAGTCTCGATCGGATGACTTTGACTTTCTCAGTCATCTCTTACACAAATTCAGGCCGAGTAATTGTAGTTTCTTCAATCTCAGCCCAATAGATAGGAGATTTGCACGGATTACCATATAGAGCTTCAAAAGGAGCCATCTCAATACTCGATTGATAGCTATAGTTATACGCAAATTCAATCAGAGAAAGGTGATTCTCCCAACTACCACAAAAATCAAGCACGCATGCCTTCAGCATATCCTCCAAAGTTTGAATTGTGCATTCTGATTGTCCTTCGGCCTGAGGATGAAAAGTAACACTAAACAACAACTCTATTCTCATGGCCACCTGGAGACTCTATCAAAATCATAAAGTAAAACCAGGGTCCCTATCTAAGACAATGGATATAGGAGTTTTGTGAAACCTCATAATATTCTTAGCATATAGTTTAGTTAAGACATCCATAGAGTCAGTCAACCAAATTGGTAAGAAGTATGTCGACCTCGTTAACTTATCCACTATCACCCAAATAGTCTCATAGCACTTCGGAGATCTTAGTAAGCTAAAAACAAAATCCAACGTAATGTTCTCCATTTCCATTCTGACACTAGTAGTCGGTCTTTGATGCTTAATCTTAACTTGCTGACAAATAAAGCACCTACTCACAAAAACTGTTGCATCCTTCTTTATGCCTACGCAAAAGGACTAACGATGTAAGTTGTGGTACATCTCATAACTCCAGGATGTATAATAAATTTAGAATGATGGAACTCCTTAGTGCTGGAGAACACAAAAAACCCTAAGATCACAACTATAGTGTATACAAATAATACAAAAAAAATTTACCAATCTAATCTACGAGTGTAAGATCATACCTGCGAGATCTCTTTTGTATAATCTCGGTAAATCCAAACTTTAAACGCTAAATAACTTCAATTCGACTACTCGATCTCAACCTTTAGCCTTCTGTCGTATTCTAAAAATTACCTTCTTTCTCTCTCACAAGATGATGGAATCTCTAGCAATCTCTAAGGTTTCTTATTTTTCTTTTTAGAAAGTGTTAACCTTAGTTGCCAACAAAAAGAGTATTTATAGGGCTACAACAGGGACCAATAAGCAAGTATAAAAAGACTTCCTATGTAATCAAATCTCCTAATCCTACTTGGATTATGATTTAATTATGTAAATTATAATTCATTTCACTAAAGAATTATAATTGCACTCCTAATCATATTCAAAATTATATTTTTCAGCCTTTAATATTAAATACTTGTTATCTCCCTATGTTAAAATTTTAGATATCCACCAATTAAATTTAATTACTGATAATTTAATTTTATTGATTTGTTATTTTCCTTGAGACCTTTCACTTAACTTATTGGACGTATCGGATTCAAATTCTACTTGTAAGATTTGATACAGTCAAAACTTATAAGCTTGCTCAAGGGGATATCAATAATCCAATTTATCAGGACATAGATTCCTTTAACTATTAATATTCACCATATATATATGTCATTGCCCAACTCACTATGTTCATTGACTTATATAGAATCTCACTCTTTCTATAATCAAAGCAACAATCACCATATATTTGTGTCTAAAATTAGAACTCGGATTAAGAGCATAAGTAATCCTACTAAGCATGAGATTTAAATTATTTTATGAAGTCAGTACAAAATAATTTCCTTAACTAGATCCAGTTCAATACATAAAGTGTACTAGCACAAACAATTGGAATTAAACCATTCCCCTAGTCAAGACAGACCTACTAAAAACCTATGCTACAATTCCACTGATGGTGTGTCTAAGTGTATCTAAAACTGTGAACAATAAACTTGTATTTCAAGAAGAACCGATGATCTAATCTTCTGTATTTAAGACATACTTTACACACTAGATCAAATATTTTTGTGAATACTAAATACATGCACAAATATAATAAATGGAATTTATTGCTCACAAAGAATTCTCATTAAAATGAAATAGAAAATAAATGAAGCATGTTTTTTAGTCAATATCTCTATCACTTAGAACCATATCTCAAATAGAAATGGGTACAAAAATCTCCCCAAAAACCTCAAACCATTATTATTACCAATCATCCATACTAGCATCTTATTAGAACTCAGTAATTTAGCCAGAATGGCCTTAGATTCAACATCAATCCCCGTAGCCTCAATCACATGAGTCAGCAGAATTGACTGAGTAGTTAAGGCACACAGAACAACATGACCCTCATCTTATTGAAACTCCAAATCAAACTCACAAGGCATCCAATCATTTCCCACTCTCACACGGTAAAACCCGCTAGTGAACCACGAGTCTTCTGGCTAAGTGCGCTGGCAACCATGTGTTGCCTCACCAGGATGATACTGAAGTTCAAAATCATAATCCTCCATATACTCCATCTATCCTCTTTGCCTCAAATTCAAATCCTTTTGAGTGAAAAGATATTTTAGGCTCTTATGATCTGAGAACACTTCAAAATTTTCACTATACAATTAGTGTCTCTAGCTTTTTAAAGTATAAATAACTGCTACCAACTCTAGATCATGCACCGGGTAATTATGTTCGTGAGTCTTCAATTGTTTAAAAGCATAAGCCATCACTCTATTACTTTACATCAGCATATAATCTAATCTTTCCCTAGATGCATCACAATAAATTGAATAACCCAATAATTCCTTTGGAATCATAAGCACTAGTGTAAAACTTAACCTTCTCTTCAGCTCTTGAAAAGACTGCTCACACTTCTCATTCCAAACATGCTTGACCTCTTTCTGAATTAGTCTAGTCATCCGCCCAACTAAGTTCAAGAAATCATGGACAAATTAATACCCTACCAAACCCACTTAATCTTAAAACCTGTCCTCGGTCTTGGCCAATCTAAGACTATCTTAACTTTATATAGATTAATTGCAACTCCTTTTCTAAAAATAATATGCTTGAGGAATCTCACCCCCTTAAGTCAGAACTCACACTTGCTCAATTTAGCATAGAGTTGGTGGTCCCTCAAGGTCTAAGTATAACTCTCAAATACTCCTCATGTTCCTCATCTTACCAAGAATAAACCAAAATGCCATCAATAAACACGACTACAAATTTGTCCAAAAATCTGTTGGCCACCTTGTTCATCAAATCATGAACACGACAAAAACATTGGTTAGTCTAAACGGCATCACTAGGAGCTTGTAGTGGCCATACTGAGCCCTGAATGCTATCTTTAGAATGTCCTCCTGCTTTGCCCTCAATTGGAAGAAACTGGATCTTAAATTAATATTTGAAAAAATGGCTAAACCCTTCAGTTATTGAACAGATCATTAATTCTTAGTAGAGGATATCAATTTTTGTTTGAAATCTGGTTCAACCTCTGATAATCTATACACATTCTAAGAGTCATATCATTTTTGGCTGCAAACAGTGCTAATGCACTCCAAGGTGAAGTCCTAGGATGAATAAATCCCTTAAAGCTCAACTCTTCTATTTGGGATTTTAATTCTATCAACTCTAAGGTGCCAATCGATATAGGGCTATAGAGATAGATTCTATGCCAAGAATCAAATCAATCCCAAATTTAACTTCCTGTTCAGGTGGTAATATAGGTGTATCATTTGAAAGTACTTTTAGAAATTCACAAACTACCCGTGATAATTCAACTTTGTCACCATTCTTATTCTCCAAAGCTATATAAGTAAATAAGGTACATAAATCCACTCATTCTTACCCATCAAGAGAAGGCAAGATCCAAGGACTACAGCGATCACCAGAAAACTATATCTACTCTTCCTTGGGAGTAAAGAGAGTCACCCAACCATTAAAACAATCTATTATCACCCGATAGACTGATAACCAATTCATACCAAGAATCACATCAAAGCTTCCCAATCTAGCACAATTAGATCAAAACTAACAAGTGCTCACATCCCGACGCCTCATCCTTAATAGTGATCCACAACCCTTACAGACTCGGTTCAACATAGAATGACCCACAATTAGTGTTTCTACTTAAATGGTTAGATCAACTAATCCACAGTCAAATTTATAACAGAAATAAATGGTACAAAATAAATGAATAAGATGCTCCAATGTCAACAAGGATCTTGGATCTAGTAGCATAGATGAGAAAGGTATCTCTAGTCACCATAGGCTCTACTTGTCCATTATTTTGTGCCACTATAAAAACTCGCCCCTGAATTGGTGTTATTGGTGGCCTATCCCCCTTTTGACCTCGTTAGGATCCACTCTAAGCTCTCTAATGTTGTTAACCCCACCTAGAACACCCATCTAGTATTGCTATGCCCCACTCTGAGCACCTCTCTAGGACTAAGTCTATACCGATTGTGACCTTACTGGCCTGTTACTCTGACTGACTAAATCAGCGTGGAGGTCTTATAGCACTACCATTCCGTAGCCTCTAACGGCAATACATCTGCACATGGCTCGATTGACCATAAATATAGAAAATCTTTATCTCGGTCCTTTTTTTAGATCTAACTGGCCCACTTTTAAAAGGACAATTATACTAGTAATGTCTAGGTTATCTGCAGCTATGACAAAGAATAGAACTTTATACAGGAACCGTTATTACTGTTAACTAAGTTGGGACTGTACTTTCTTGCTGAAATTGCAGAATCTGTGCCTCAAATAAATTTTCTTTCTATCTTTTCTTAGGTTTGTTGTCCTATTATGGAGCCTTACCATGCTTAGCTTTATTTTATGTCATGGTATCTGCCAAATTCTGCTTCACCTCCATTGCTTAATCAATCAGAACCTCGTATTAATTAAGCCCTAATGGCATTATTCGATCCCTAACTGCAGGCCTTAGTCTCTTCTCAAACTGTCTACACTTAATGCATTCAGTTGACACCAACTCCTTCGTATATTTGACCAATGATGTAAACTTGCGTCTATAATCTTGCAAAGATATTGGCCCTTAAGTCAAATTCAGAAAGTCGTCAAGCTTAGCATCTTTCAGGAAATAGATGAAACATCTAAAACGCTCTTTGAAAGCATCCCAAGTAAGCGTGGATGCCCCATGAGACTCCCTCACAATACTTCACCAATCCGTTGCAGTTGCCCTCGACTAAAATACAGCAAATAAGACTCTGGTCTTATCTTCATTCAGTTGCATTATTTCAATTAGCTTCTTATTCTTGTGCGAAAATTTCTCATTCTATTCAGCGTCTGCTACATCAAAGTCCAACAAAAATCAAAATCACATATCACAACATAACATTATCATATAATCACATAGCACCTAAAAAGAAAACGACTCACTATCCTCAGGTATTCTAAACCTAGGCTCTGATATCAAGTTATCACGTTCCGGATTCTATAACTTGAGTATACAAAGAAAGGACACATATTACACAATTTAATAACTTTTTCTATTTCAAATCAGAGCCACACATACACACGCTATGGTGCAATAAATATAAAAATAAATAAATTTATACCTTAAATTTGAGTAAATGCCTTAATCAAAACTAGCTAGGCAACAAAGCTCCAAAACAAAGCAACAAGCCCCCAAAACTAGGCCCAAATAATCTCCAAAAACTAAATAAAATAATTAATTACCATCTCACAAACAGAAGTCTATTATAATCCATAATAATAGTAGTAGTAATAATAATAATAATAATTTTATAAAGTCTAATTAAATAAATATTTATAAAATCTTAATTCCCATGTTCAACAAGACCAGCACGTGATTTAAAATCATTACCTTTATCACAAGTTATAGGGGATGAGCACTAATAACATGTATGCTCGGAGCTTTAATAATAATAGAAATGCAATACTACCCTAGCGTAATACTAAATGAAACATCTTACCACAAACAAAAATCTCTTACAACATCGTTAAATAAGAAATTAAATGAAATTGTTTATTACTTTTCTTTCATAATTTAGTCACATGCTAATATTGCCTAACACATCAAAATAAATACTTTGATTTTAAGGTACTGCTGCTTAGTTGTCCTGTAAATGTATGACTTAACTAATATACACCATTCTTCAGTATCTGCTTCCTAGGCCAAAATCTTAGGAATATTAATTACACCATCTTTCAGTGTTTGGTTCCTAAACCGAAGCCTTAGGAATATTATATGCCACGCTTAGGCATTTGCTCGCTTCATATATGAGTAGCCTACTGGACTCAACCACCAACATTGCGTGGGTTTCAGGACTTTCAACCCTTGAGTATGTATACCCGATATTTTCAGCTTTCCTCAACCTAACAAAGCATATCAAATCTCATTTTGAGCACACATTAAATAAGTTCTTTTTAATGGAAGTTTTAAACCTTATTAACCCTCAATTCACCAACATATTAAGGCTTGGTTTAGTAACCAAAAAAGCTAACTTTTTTTATGTTTGGGAAGGGAAAAAAGCTAGCTTTTTAACTTTTTGTTAATTTAACATTTTTACCTTTGAAGATTTAAAAGAAGATTAAAATATAAGAGGGTAACTTTGGTAATTTTAGAAAAAGCTAGTAGCTAGTAGCTAGGTTCCCAAACGGAGCCTAAGTATCACAAACTTTTATTCCAACTAGCAGTCAAGTTCACATTTTAGGTATTTAATGAAAACAATATTCAATAAGCCAATACAGAACACTAACTTTAAATAAACTAATATCTGGCCAAACTAGAAACATCAACACACAATAGTGCACATATGTACATAGATATCATGGTTGTGTAATCCATTTACATATAAAGACGAAATAGAAGAAAAAAATAAAACAATTCATTTAGCTTATTCCAAATTTTCTATGGATCAATCATTACCTATGGGAGCCTATACATCCAATTGATCACCTACATGATTTTTCATTACTAACTTGATTTGTTTTTCTCTATAATATATGTGCATGAAATAAAAATATATGCTTATCATGATTCACGTGCATTGATTTGGCCTAATGATTACTATTATATAAACAAAATAAATAAATATAATGGTTCTACCCTTTACCTGATATGCTGCAGCTGCAGAGCGTATATATGTCTATATTTCTTTTTTATTTTTTTTTCCCAATGACTATTTCATGCTGCAGTAGCGAGATAGAAGGTGTTGTGCACTGGTGAACAGGCTTTTCTCCCCTGGCTACTATCGGATGTTCCCTCTCTCACTTTTTAAGATATCACATAATGGTACCATATATAACACACATATATATTACCTGCTTAATTAGCAGAAAAGCCCCACTAAATATAATTAATTACATACCCTCTTCTATGGGTTTAAGAAAATATCATATTTTTCTAAAATTTTAAAAATTCAATATTTTAAACACAACCCAAAATTAAATAAAATAATTCAAATTATTAAGTTTTAATAACGAACTAAATTACTGAATAATATAATATGACATAAATAAAATTAAATCAAATCTGAGTCATTACAATTTAAATAATTTTTCTAATGATCCCATAAGAACACAAAATTTATTTAGTTAGATTTATTGTTAAAGATAAACAACCTTTTTATAATGAGTGAAAATATTACACCATAATATCACAGTTTTTCAAGAAATACTTCAAAAAAATCGTATTTGTTGAGATTTTGAAATTTTTGAAGGAAGTGTTTGTTTGACTTCTGATATGTGGAAGTCTTGCCAAAATATTGAATATATTTGCATAAGTACATATTATATTGGTGAAAATTAAAATTAAATATACAAATTATTTCTTTTAAATTAGTTAAACAACCCTACACTAGATTGAGTATTGGAAAAATTATTTTTAACAAACTTGCATCATGGGAATTAAGTAAAAACTATTTTTTATTACTTTAGATATTACTTCATACAGTTATGTTTACTTTAGTTACTTATTTAATGTTTTGTCTACGATAGGTAAATTATTTCATAAGCGTTGTTGCGCCCACATACTCAATTTAATTGTAAAAGAGGGATTGATTATTTTTTATTCTTCTATTTCCAAAATAAAATAAGTGTAATTTATATTATGAGTTCTTCAAAAAGAAACTCATTTATTTGCCAGTATATGTTGCCAAATTGGTCGAAAACCTAGGAAATTACATATGAAATTAGTATAAAATGAAATTTAACTTATGTTATGTTAAAAGTGGCTACTAATATCAAAAGGCAATGATTTATTTATTTTAAATAATCAAGTTATTGGTTAAACAACTTTTCTCTATCAGAGGTAGTTGATGAAATTTTTTAAAAAATATATTATCTAAGAATATTATATTAATATGGTTGTTAAAATGGAAAAGTTTTAATAAATATTTTAATCCATTTCCAATATTTTGCTTTTGCCACTCTTTTATACACTAAATATAAAGAAGATCATCTTCTTCAATTATTAGAGATGATATATGGCCTTGAAAGTGTCCTAGAGTAATTAAATAATATTAAAGAACAAATGCAAATTGTAATGTGTCAATATGATACTAATCGTACACCTACCCAAACAACCACCGCACAACGACATCCTCTCACCCTAAGTTTGAAAATACCTCATTTTGGATAGGAATGAAATCTTGATGAACAGATTCATTAACAAGTGGTGGCTTATCTTCATTCGACCTACAACATTATCTGGATGCACTTTTGGTAAAAGATGAAGACGACTTCAATCTTTTAAACTGGTGAAAGGGACAAATAATCTAACTTTGTAGTCCTTTTGGCTTTAGTCCCCATTATCCTTGCATTTCCAACTTCTACTATAGCATTCAAACAAGCGTTCAACACAAGTGAGCGTGTTATTAGTAAACGCATGAGTCAATTGGCCCTTTAGACATTAGAAGCCTTAATGTAATTATGAGATTAGTATCTCACCAAACAAAGATACCAACAAGCCGCGAAAAAGAGTAACTTTTGCTTGACTTCGACGCAATGTATTTGAGTGAAAGAGAATAACACATTAGTGAATCTAGTGATGAAAGAGAATAATGTATAGATAGAATAATATTTGCAAGTGATTGTAAGGTTCATAGGTGTCAATCTAGTTGGGATATTTAAGAGGTGGAGTGATGCACCTATTTGATTATCTATCATTTTTTTTATTTACAATTTTACATTTGTAATTCGAATTTAATGTTAATTATGTAATTGTTTATTGTTTAATAAATTTTATTTTTTAAAAGGCTGATCAGCTAGAGCAGGTTAGGAATGGGGATTGGTGACCCAACTTGATCTGACCTAATGAGGCAAGGGGTAGTTCAGAGGGTCAAGTTGACCCGGATCAAGGGACGGGTTAGGCCAACCCGACTATTTTATGTTAGTATTTATTCTCGTAGACTTGTGTTTTACATAGAAGAGTTTCTCTTGTATCGCAATCTCCTTTATTGTTTGATTGCTTCCGTGTAATCGTAATTGGTTACCAAGTTCATTTCATGACTGTCCATAATTGAAAGGGATTGCTTCATTTTTTTTTTTTTTTTGGTTAATAGAGAGAAGTCACCTGTAGGCTCTTCGGGTTTTGTTAGTATCGAAATTTCTCGGGGAAACCTGCATACCGGTCCCTGGTCAATGGCGGATACCCTTCCAATTTAATGGATAGTCTGGGGAACTTTTCAAGAATTTTTAGTCATTGTGAGGAAACTGAAAGCCCTGACCAAGTGACGTAAGCCATTCGGTTGAAGGAATTGCTTCTTGCTTAGACGCAATCTTGATTTTTTTTCAACATCCTTCCTGCTATGTACAATGACAAATTTCTACTATTATGAAATGAGTGTTCCCTCGATGAAGCGTCACCTGTGAAGTTATTTTTGTAATGCTGGCGTATCTTAATTACCACTCACAGAAAAGCTGAATAACACGTTTCATCAAAATTCATTACGGCATTTCGTCAAACACATGATGTGGTTGAACTTTGGGACGCGCACGTGATGGAACGGTTGAATGGTAGTTGGAAGTGAACCTGCCAAAACGCGCACAGACTGAGTTGGATTAAAGCAAACCCACTGAAATTACAGTCTTGAAAGACAGAAATTTTGAAGAAACTGTAGAATAGAAGAGTGGAGAGAGAGAGAGAGAGAGAGAGAGAGAGAGATGGAAGAGGAGGAGCAGGGGGGAAGGAATATTGGGGAGAAGAAGAAGATAATGGTGGCAATCGATAAGAGCGAGTGCAGCAACTACGCTGTCGAGTGGG
>QLOD02000001.1:21607375-21618136 GCA_003260245.2 Sideroxylon spinosum | reverse complement strand
CTCGAGTACAGCTGCATCCAATACTAGCTTCCGTTTTGCAATCTCGTAAATATTCTCATCTACCGTACCTTTGGTCACCAGCCTGCAAAACAGTTTATTGTTACACGGGAACAGCAGGGTAAACTGATTTTGGGGGCTGGCTCGAAGAGAGGAATGACCGTTCCCACCTGTATATAGTAACTGGTTTTGTTTGACCAATACGATGACATCGATCTTCAGCCTGTCGGTCAATTTGTGGATTAAAATCCATATCATGAATTACGACAGTGTCAGCTCCAGTCAAGTTCAAGCCCTGCCCGCCAGCTCTTGTTGATAGCAAGCATGCAAATACTGAGGTGTCATTATTGAATGTATCAACTATCGTTTGTCTCTCTGTCACCTGAGTACTGTAATTTAGGGGGAGAAAAAAATGGGAAAGACATTACATTATGTAGACAACAATATCATTCACTCCGCCCTGGCTACAAAATATCACTGGGAACTACCACTACTCCAACAATCCATTAGTATTTCTGATAACAAGCTTCAAAAGAGAGACCAAAACTTAACTGGTCAAAGATGTTACATATGCTTATCAGTTGTCACAACCGAGTGGATTAATTTTCCTTTCACGTGTTGCCTCGTCATAATACCCTCCGAGATCATATATTTCTATTATAATGTAAACAGGATTTTATGGTTAAAATCATCTATTTGTCAAGGAAAAAATTGCCAATTCATGTGAATTCATATATAATAACAGAGAGAATATTTCAGCCAAGATGTGGACAAAGCTTTGAAGGTAGAAAAGTACAGTAGTACCTTCCATCAAGGCGGCTGTATGTAACCCCAATTACATCCAGAGTCCACTCCAAGATATCAAGCATGGATGTCCACTGGCTGAAAATCAGAACCCGATGCCCCCTTTGTTTTAAAGAGGGCAGAAGTCCAGCTAATACCTATGACAGAAATCCTCAAATCATTTTCATTTTGTGAGCACAAGGCAGTGTGCTGCAACCCTCAAGTAATGGTAAAATTTTTTCAGATGTTTCAAACTGAATATATCACTTAAAACATACCTGACATTTTGCTGAAATCATAACATGTTCATCCGAAAGAACTCCCTTTGTATCAGAAACATCATAGTAAAGTAAAAGCTGAAAAGAAGAGGAGCACACAACAATATAAGCGAAATTAAAAAAGCTAACATCATTGAATCATCCAACCCCAAACCCCCGCCACCCAAAAAAAGAAATAAATAAATCAGACAAATCAAACTTGAAAGACACTAGTTGCATTAGCAACTTGATTATAGTAAAATTAAACCTCAATTGTAACGTTCCTACCTATACATAAAGGGATACACAATTGATTTAATTACAACTACCAGGCTCAGCATTTGTAGCCACGATACAATCTAATGTCAGGAATGAATCCAATGTCAGATAAAATACAACACAATGACTGTAATCAACCACATTAAGAAGAAGTAACAAGAAAAACAGATACGGCATCCTCAAGTACCTAGCCTTTCTATACTAGGCTCTGTATCATTGTTATATCTAGGGACACTTCCCAATGAAAAAGTACACACAGCTACCTATAATATAATTCTCATTATTCCAGATAACATGAATTGGTGGACTTCCCCAAATTGCTGTTTCTGTACATAGATCCATTGATGTTCTTAGTCTTATCTTTTCTCCAGAATTATTAGCTGTAAAAAATGAACGTCCCTAATATTTTTGTTAACCACGTCACTAATAGAGCCCTGAAAGAACCCAGAAAGTTGGACTAAAGTACCAAAGGTCACAAGATCTCGTCAAAAAACAAATAATGTGGAAAAAATGATGCCTCTGAAGGATTCACCTGAAAAAAGCAATAGATAATACAATTAACTTACTTCCTAGGTGTAGAATTATGCCACTTCATTATCTAGTTAATCAATTCATGCAGTTGGTTAAAAAAGAAAGCACAAGGATGTACAGCCGGAATATGTATCCTATTTTCAAATATGTGAATATCATGGGATTAGAGAAATCAAACATTTTAGCTGATTTAGAATATGATTCAAGTCCTATGTTCTCCCAACAGCACAGAGACCTTTTTTATTTGATTTGATTTGATTTATTTTTTCTTTTTTGAGAGAGAGAGAGAGAGAGAGGTTTAATACATACAGCCATTCAGGAGTAAAGCTGGGCGTTGTATTTGAAATAAGCACCGCTTTATATGAAATTACTACATAGAGTTTGTCGAAAGTTTTGGAGTATCTTCCCAAGTTTTAGAGAAAGTAATCAGATAAGGCTTGCTGTTGCCAGAGAACCAGTGATGCCATCTAAAAGAGGAACAAGTTATTGGATCAAAATTTTTTGAATTTAAATTTTGGTTCAAAGGATGTCCAGGTGATCACAGTAGAAAAGATGTGAACTTGAAATCTTTCAGTTGCAAGTTGATTTTATTTTGACCTTTGACAAGGTTATACAATAAGCACAGAAACTTCTGTGAAGGTATTGTAACTGTGTCTGTGTTGGACACTTCTAACACGTGTCGGACACTCATTCCAACTTGATTCCAACTTGACTTATTATTTTTTAATTTTTTCTAGAACCAGAAACTATTCAGCTACTAAATATATTTATAGCATAAAAGCTAATGATAATTATTTTTTCATATATATATATTTGTTCTTCCACGTGCCATATCTTGATATTTTTAGGAATATGCTGTCTTAGCTTATTTCTGTAGTGTCATATCTATATCTTGTACCATATATCTGATTTTTACTGATGAGGACGATTCGTATCCCTATGCTAGATTGTTGGGTTTTTCTAGTGATAAGAATGTTCCCCCCGATGGAGAGGCTGTTAGTAGTCCTATGCTAGATGGGTTATTGAAAGGATGGACGATTGTTTTTCCCTCCGTTTTTTCCGTTAATGATACCTATATGTTGGTTCTATACTGATGATTTGAATGATAATGTTGATTGATTGTGCACCTCTTTTCTTCCCACTCCCCTCATCTCTCATTTCTTCTCTTTCTTCACTTGTCTACTCCTGAATGTCTTGTCCTATATCATACCTGGTATCAGAACAAAAATTTCAAAACATCAGAAGTCCAACCCAGGCCATCCCAATCCACCAAACCGAAATTGGAGCCTCTCAAAACCATCTTCTCTACCGCTGAGTCAAAGAATACTAGCCACTATTGACAACCTTGACATCACCACCACTAGCCAACGGCGAGCCCACCCAACCACACTAGCAGGCTTGTCCAATGCTGATCAAACTTCACCACCAAGTTGCAATGCCCCTCTTTAGCTTATGCACCATCTCAGTGAAGGCGTGTGAGATGTACTCCCCCTCTGCTTGCGAGCACATCCTTATATAGCTCCTCAATGGCCACCCACTCAAGCACTCACCGCTTACCAAAGACCTTCGCTAGGCCTTTTCTGATGATGTCCAACACTTTAAATAAAGTTCCGGCAATGGGCCCCATTTGGACTTCTCATCATACCAGGTGTGCTCGTCATGTTCCTTTCCCATGGTTTTGCATAATGACACATCAATAGATAGATACGTATCAAAGATAGTATAATCCTATGGCATACCCTTCTCCAATAGTATAATCCTATGGCATACCCTTCTCCAATCCCCTCTTCAGTCCGCAAATCCTAAATGATGTCGGAATTTAGGAAGAAAAGTTATTAAACAGCTATGATGTTTGATCAGTTTACTAATAGGAATAAGGCTGAGAATCAAAAATAAAAAATATAATACGAAAATAAAGTGATGGAGGAATTAGAATAAGCAATTACCAAATCCACTCAACCTCCCCCCCCACCCCCCCCCCCCCCCCCCAAAAAAAAAAAAAGGGTAGCTATTAGTAAAGGTAATTGTTGCTGTAATTTTGAAGAATTGACTATCAAGCTGTGCAATATCGTAGGATTTTAGGATATTCCTCTCACGTCATGGAGATATTGAGGCGACTGGGAGAACAATGGGCACCAAGAGCAACAGAGATGTAGTTTTGAAATCCCTTAATCTTCAATGTACGTGAAAAAAGTGAACAAATAAAAATTTGAAACCAAGGCCAGAAGCTGGGATAGAATAGAACCTAAGACCAAAGTTCGCTGGTGAAAGAAACAATGGTTGATATCATATAATAGCTAAATTAATGCCTAAAGCGATAGTTCGTCACTAAGAATGGGGCTGATATTTTCGTTGGATTGCTAGAGAACCCCAAACAATTGAGAACAGCGCCTAAATAGCACTGAGATATCTCAGCAGTAGTCAAGAGACCTAGAAAAGTTGTCACTACCAACGAATCTTGAGAATGGAACAAAAAATGGACAACTCAATCTTCATCCAAAAAGAGAGACAATTATGTCGAAAACACAACAATCTCACAGGGCTAGTAAACTCGTTGGAGAATATTGGTGGTCCCCAAAGAGGGTATGGACAGACTCTTAATACTAGAGTGAGGCAACCACCAGAGGGAAAGACCGATGTCGATTGGAGGTCGCATGTGCCTGCACATGCCAGTTGAGTCTCCTGCAAGTTGATCTCACATGCCCACACTATGGAGGTGCATGAGGGAGTGTAAGGTAGCGATTGTCGATGGAGCTTGGCCGTCAAGGCTAGATGATGCCAGTTGGTTGTGCCGGTGACACTAGGTTACTGAGCCTGCTGATTGACTGCAAATGAGGATTATCGCCCTTATTGGGTGGAACAGTGTGTAGTGCAATTTGCAATGGGCTTAAGAGATGATTTTTGAGAGACTTTGTGGTTCTATCCTCCATTGTACTCCACTCCCATTTGTTGATGTTGTGTTTAATGAGCTACTGGCAGAGGACATTCGTTTGAAGACTTTCTGGAAAGGGTCTCTTACTCATACTCACACAAACAGTTTTAGCAGTTCCTCCTAAGACGAGCTCTAGCTCTTATAATAGGAAAGCTAGGGTTGCCCTGATGAGTGTAGCTTTTGCCAACCCTCTAAGCCGAAGGATCATCATACAACTGTTGTTGCCCTACCAGTAGAGGCCTTACCCTTTGCTTCATCCACCTTGACTGATATTAATGATCAGTTGCAGTAACTTCTCTCTCTCCCACCGCCAAATGCCATCTCAGTCTCATCTTCTGCAAGTTCATTCACCTCATATCTTTCAAGTATCTTTCATATAAATTGGATATTTGACTCAGGTGCTACTCATCATATGATTAGTGACCCTTCTTTATTTGTCTCAATGTCTTCTTACCCCCCCCCCCTTCTCTATCTCTTCTTTTATTTTTTTCTTGCAGCCAATGGTACTCAAATGCCTTTGGCTAGCATTGGGTCCATCATTTATCCCCAACTAACTTTATTAGATGTTTATTACATTCCGCAGCTTACATTGCATCTCATTTCCATTAGTTAGTTGTTTAATTCTGGATATTTGGTTCATTTTTCTCCTTCAGGCTACGTTGTGCAGGAGCTACATTCCAAGAGATTGATTGGGACAGGCTACAGAAAAGGAAGAGTATATAAGCTGGAGGAGTTGCATATTCCAACTGTTACTTCTACTACTCCAGATTTATCCTCTTTTCATTTGAATTCGAAGTCTTCTAGTTTTTATCTATAGCATTCTCCTATTAGTCATGTTTCTCATTCTCGTTTGATATATTTAGTTTCTACTGGCAGTTTGGGTGTTCTTAAATGTTGTGACATTTTTTATAGTTGTGGATGCGAGTTGGCACAATTTACTGCATTACTGTTTAATAACATTATTTCACTGCATCTTTTGATCTGGTCCATTCTGACATTTGGAGAGCATTTCCTGTTACTTAAAAAGGAGGATATCAGTATTATGTTTCTTTGATGATGATTATACTAGATACTGTTGGATTTTCTTGATGAAACGTCGATTTGAGTTTCTATTTTACTGCTTTCCGTGCTATGGTTCACAATCAATATTCTTCTGTGGTTAAATGCTTTAAGTGTGATTCTGGCTGGTGAATACACGTCTAATGCCCTTTTTGATATCTTAAACTCTGATGGTACCATTATCAATCTTCGTGTACTGATACACCCAAACAAAATGGCCTCACTGAGCACAAACATCGTCACATTAGAAACGACTCGCTACCTCCTACTATCTACTAATGTTCATAGCACCTTTTGGGGAGAAGCTGTTCTTAAGGCGTTTCATCTTATTAATTGCAATCCTACATCTTATCAATTGCAATCCTACTGCTCATAGATCAAGAGTTTCTCCTTTTGAGGAACTCACTGATAGGTCTCCTGATCATTGGCCTTTCAAGATGTTGAAATGTTCATCACACTAAACTTTCTGCTCATTCTGCCATTTGTATTTTCCTGAGTTATGGTGCAAAACAAAAGGGATATCATTGTAATGATCCCATTACCAAGAAATTTTGTGTCTCGTCATGTTGTCTTTCTAGAACAAATTCCTTTTTTTCTCTTCCCTTCGAAGCCAATCTATCTTGGATAAGTTTGATTTGATCTATATTGATCTTTTTCCACTAATATGCCATCACCTGTTGCTGCTCCTATTGTGCATACTTATTCTCGCAGGCCTTTAGCTCTTACTCCTCCACCTCCACCTCCTTCTGCCACAACCTCTTAATCCAAGTCTGAAAATGTAGATTTTGTCCCTCGCTATTCTTCACAAACTTGTGTTCTACCCAATATGGTTTTTCAAATTTTTGTTATTTGACTAACTTTTGCACTTTTTTTAACTGCCATTCATTATCTATTTAAGCCCTCCTATAAGGAAGCTATTCTTGATCCCCTTTAGCAATACGCCATGGACGAGGAACTTTCTGCACTGCATAAAACAGGCACTTGGGACTTAGTTTCCTTGCCATCTGGTAAACATTAAAATTAGACGCAAATGGGTATACAAGATTAAGACCAAAAATAATGGCTCTGTAGAACGATATACAGCTCATATTGTTGCAAAAGGCTTTCCCCAGAAGTTTGGTATTGACTACGAGGAAACTTTTTGCCCCTGTGGCTAAAATGACCACTATTTGAGTTCTGATAGCTGTAGCCACTGTCAAGCAATGGCCTATCACTCAAATGGACGTTAAGGATGCCTTTTTTAAATGGGAATTTGAATGAGAAAGTTCCTATGCAACCTCCCTAGGTTGCCACATCCTTCTGCTGACATGCATGCTTTGCAAAGTTCTTTACGGTTTCAAACAAGCGCATCGGTCATGATATGCCAAGTTCTCTTCTGTTATCTATGGCTTGAAATTTAGGTCCAGTGATCATGATAGTGTCTTATGCAATCTACTAACCTTGGCTTTATTGTTTTTCTTCACCATATTAATGACATGCTTATTACTAATGATGACACAGCTGGTATTGCAATAGTAAAGTCTCAGTTACAAAATCATTTTGAGATGAAAGATTTCGGTTCACTTTGTTATTTTTTGGGGATTGAAGTTGCCTCTTCTCCTAAGGGGTAACTTATCTCACAGTCCAAGTACATATTTGATATCCTAGAGCGCTCCGGTTTATCTGATTCCCGGACTGTTGATACTCCGTTAAAGCTCAGTGCTCGATACTCCTTTGATGGCTCTGCTCTACCAGATCCTACATTGTACGGTACTATTGCTGGGTGCTTAATCTATCTCACTGTGACTCAACCAGATATCTCATACGCAGTTCATATTGTTAATCAGTTTGGTTGCTTCTCCTACGATTGTTCACTAGGCTGCTGTTCTTCGCATTCTTCATCATCTTCGAGGAACACTACATCAGTCTATTATTCCCCTCTTCGTCTTCTTTGCAGCTCAGGGCTTATTTTGATCTTGATTGGGTTGGTGAATCTATGGATTGCAAGTTTACTAGTAGCTTTTGTGTTTTTCTTTGTGGTTCCTTTTTCTCCTGAAAAAGCAAAAAGCAAACAGCTACTTCTCACTCTTCTATTGAAGCCAAGTACCGTGCCATGGCCACTACTGCGGTAGAAATTGTCTGATAATGCTGGCTACTTGCTAATTTTGGTATTTTTTATCATCTTCCTACTCTGATGTATTGTGACAACAAAGGTGCTAATCAAATAGTCCACAATTCGATGTTCCATGACACACCAAATACATTGAGATCGACTGTCATCTTGTGCGTCGTCATCTTCAAACTACGACCCTCTCTCTCCTTTTTCTTCCGTCCACTATGCAATTGGATAATTTCTTCACGAAATCTCACACTGTTCAGCGCCTTTGCTTTTTGCTATGCAAACTCTTGATGTTTACACCCACCATCTCATGAGTTTGAGTGGGGGTGTTAGAATATTAACCAGTTAGGGTTATATATGTTTAGTGATATTCACTAGGGTTAGTTTTGGCATTTTATGTTTAAGTTGTTGCCCTAATATAAAAGGGATTTCTTCTATTTCTTGAAGTAGGATTTACGTTCTTTCAATTGAAGAATGGCAAAACAATTTATCTAAGTTATCCTTCCTCCTCTTTTAAATCAAAGTTAACAAAATGGTCATATTAGATCATGTCCAGGTCATGGCATTTCATTTAATTTCGTTGAATGGTATGAACGATTTTGTTCTCTCTATGGTGAGTTCTAAAAGCAATTTTTGTTTAATCTACATATATTGTGCATCTTAGGGCTTAGTTATCTAATTTTTGAAGCGTTTTTGTTGACTGGACCTTCAGCTAAGGCTTAATTGTCTAAATTTTAAATAGTCACATTAAACCATATTGTTTAGGTAAATCCAAGGCGTGACAGGTGCAGAGGCATTTATCATGTGTGGGATTAGTGGTTTGGGTTCTTGATAGACACAAGAACTAAATAGGTTTCTTGATATAAACACTCGTCCCCTAACTAGAAGGAAAAACTAAAACAGAGAGTTTATGATATCTAACCTAATGCTGTATTGAAGTATAGGGAATTGGGAAAAAGTGGACACGCCTAATATGTGGTCTCATCTATATTTATAACACCGGAGCCTATACAAACCAGGAAAGATAGATAAATTACAATAAGAAAAAGATAATAGATAAATTACAATAAGAAAAAGATAATCAAAGTCCTAAATATCTACATTCTACCATAAGTGCTCATATTCTATTGCTAACAAATAATAACGACGACAATAAAAACAGAAAAGTAAAAATTGTTTCAGGCCAGGTGGTTGACAGTTACGGGCCCTATGACTAAGAGCAGAGGAATACCTGATTCCAGGCTCCAGGGTAATAAATCTTCTAATAATCACACAGATTATTATTATAGCACATTGGTTCTTCCTAATGCATTTATGTTGTTTCTATATAAGTAAATATTCATCAATAAGCGCCAACAATTGCATACAAATCACAATTAACGCAATTAAAATCAGAACAAGGTAATATTCACTCCATTTGCATGCTAAAAGGCCAAATGGAATAACAAAAACAGAACTAACTGACCAGGTGTCAAATTATTATGTGCCTGCAGCATAGATTCATGGTACTAGTTCAAATTGTGGAAGGAACAAGAGCAAAAGCTGCATTGCCAGAAAAATACCCGATGAATAGAGAAGTCATTGTAATTCTTGAGCTCCTCAATTACTCTTTCCAAGGTACATTCAAAGCCAAACACCCCTTTAGGATGCAACTTTCTAGCAAACCTAACAACATCCTCATCACTGTATATCCGCCTCACCAGCAAAGGATGATTTGCAATCTAGAATAGGAAAAATAAAATTATCACACAGACCAGTGAATAAAAATCTGAAGCATTTAGATTTAAAGCAAATGCAACAACAAAGAAACCACAGCACCTTACGGAACTGAGCAAAATAGTTAGAGATCTGACGCTGAGGAAGAATGCCAACAACATTTTTAGTTTCTGAAATCTTCGAAATACGAGCTCGTGAAGTTGCACGATACTCCTCAATGGCTTCCTTATAAGCATCATCCTGTTGCTTTCCCATTTCTACATATTCAACCTGCAGCAACATATTCTAGCCTTTCATAATAGGTGAAAACAGCAAAATGCATTCCCAGTCAACAGATAACAGTAAAAAGGTGCTTCCAGAAAACTCAAAATATCTAGTTGGAAACTGTAACCAGAAAAAATAGCATCTCCCACACCTGCTGTATCTTTGGGACTAGTTGCTGCATTACATCAGATTTTAAACGCCGCAAAATAAATGGTCCCAATATGGATTTCATACGGGCAATCAAATCCCTATCTTCGGAATTCAAAAGTTTTTTCAGGTCTATGTCACCGGTTTCAAATATACCAGGCATCAGGAGCTCCAATAATGACCACAGCTCCTGCATGAAAACCACAAAGTCAATGAAAGGATTCCAAATAACTACAAAATGTCATGTTTAACTACAGTAATAAGTGTCGATGTCCAATAAAATGCCAATAAATAATTAGAGAGGGGGATTTACTATCCCATTGGGGTGGCCTTGGTGGGGATGGGCTGAGGTGGTACAGGGAGGGTGTCACACTGGAGTAAGGCATGTGGAAAGCATGGGGAAGGGCTGCATAGCGGATGAGCAGAGCATGCGGGATAGCAAGTAGAGTGGGGGAAGGATGGTGTTTGCTAGATGTTTCGGGGAGGTCCAGGCAGATTGTAAATTGTTGTGGTGGGTACGTGAGGGGGAAGGGGAGGGAGAGCTGAACAGGTAGCAAATGGGTGGGGGCGGGGATGGCCACTCACGTTAGTCATTAATAATATTACTAAACAATTGAAGTATTGTACTGCTATTGTTATAAATACTAATATTAATTAATTCGTTTCATAATAAATGTTAATGTTACACATTAAAATTT
>QLOD02000001.1:21592930-21607310 GCA_003260245.2 Sideroxylon spinosum | reverse complement strand
ATTTATTATTAGTATTAGCAATTTAATTAAATTTATATAATTTAATCTGTATGACCTGACTTTTTACTTATGGCTGTGTTTGGGGAAGGAATTTGGAAAAAGAAAAGAAAATGGAAGGGAAAAATAAAAGAAACTGGTAAGGAAAAAGGAGAAGAAAACATAAAATCTCTAATACATTTTTATTTGAATAGATCTAAAAAATATATATATAATACAGTAGAAGGCATTTATCAATAAATTAATTTTCTAATTTAATTATTTTTAATTTCTCAAATCATATGCTTTTTTCCCTTTCATTTTCCGTCACAAAACTAAACACAAAAGGAATAATTTTGAATCCCCATCAGTTTCTTTTCTCTTGACAAATCCTTCATCTAAATACAGAATAAAAGGAAATTATGTCAATTAACTAACTTAATCTAAAGAAGTGGCATCCAAACATTGCGTGACATTCTTCCTAACTTGGATAAACATCAAGTGACTGAGGGCTACATTGCCCTTAGCTACATTGTTTGATTGTTAAAATTGAAAAATAAGAGAGCAAAGTGGATTTCATGAAAAATGGAAGAGGCACAAAGTATAATCAAAAAGAATAATCCACAAAACCCCAAGCACCCTAAGGAACATGTTGAAATCAAATGCCGGCTAAGGCTCTTAACCATTTCCTTCTAAAGCATAGAGTGTACTGTGAAAGTGAACACATCAGAATATAAGCTAAGAGTCAGACACATGAAAGACAACAAGTTGACCCCTGAACTGCCACTGTGCACATCATATATTTCAATAATATTTGACAACATCAACAATGGAGCCCTAATTTGTTAAGTGTCAAGAGGAGCAAAATCAAAATGTTAAATATTTCAAATTATTTCTATTTGGAACAATTTCTATATAATATTTGACAATTTCTATACAATTATTAGCTTTAAAAATCAAGAAATACTTAGATAGACAATTTCGATACTTTTGGTCTATTATATAAGCAGGAGAGATTAAGGGATGTTACGCATAAATTTTAAGACAGGCTAGATTAATGGAGGAATGCATTTGGTGTTTTGTTTGACTGTCATATACTTTAAGGTTAATAAGAAAGTTTTATTTAAAAAAAAAAAAGAATAGATTAAATTCAGGAATGCATCCGGTGTTTTGTGTGACCCATTTCACTGGGAAAAGGCTAAATTGAGCTAAGTTCCATATTAACACTCCACATAAAATATGATTTTTCTTGCAATAACCACGATATATCTCTGAAATTAAGATAAAGTTTCCATGATTACATTTATCCACTTACAAGTGGGATATAAACATTCTTTATTAACATAATTCCACTTTTTATATTTATTAGAGCTCTTGCTCCAACTTAAGCCAACCTTATAAGCTGTTCTAGTAAACTAGAGACGCAGAAAACTTCACTATATCGGGTTTGTAAAGTGCAGTGACAAGAAATCGTGACATCATTAGATATGGCAGAATATCTGTTGTTAGTAACTTAAAGTAAGGCCATCACCAGTACTATACATGTAAATCATTTTGCAGTGGTGTCCCTGTAAGCATCAGACGCTGGTTGGCATTTCGAGCAACAGACATTATGTTTTTCCACCTATAGCTGTTCTTATCCTTCAATGCATGAGCCTCATCCATCAGCACACAACTCCATTGCCAACGTTTAAGAACTTTCCGATCATCTTTTTGCTGCACACTGTAGAAAGACAATAACAATAAGAACAGATATCAAATGAGCCTACAAAAACGTTGGGCTTTAAAGCAAGGTAAAGCAAACCTGTGTCGTTCAAAAAGTGAGTAACACACAAGAATAACATTAAATGGAGGTGGCAATCCAGCCTTGGCCAGAGAGCTCAATTCTTTTGAATATGTTGCACGCCCAGACCCATGATACTGGAGTACAGAAAAAGACGGACACCACTTTTTCAGTTCTCTTTCCCAATTTTCCAAAACAGAAGCAGGGCAAACTATTAAATGGGGACCTGGATCATCTTCCAAGTGTTTCAGCAAGGTTAAATATGTTATTGCCTGTTCAAAATGAGAAATATTGCACACTTCAACACAATGGAAAATACAGTTACAAAACAGAGGCAGAGGAGTATAGAGCTCAACTACCTGAATTGTCTTACCAAGACCCATCTCATCTGCCAATATTGCTGCATTAAATGGTAAATGTGAGAAATGAGTTGCCTTTAGAAACAATCCAAGGATTACATACACTACTCACAATTGTATATCAAATACCCAATCAACACTTCAATTCAGGCATCTATTAGTCAAACGAGTTACAGAAGCAGACAATTCATTCTAACATCACTAGACAATCGACATAAACTAGTAGGCTAAGCACGGACACCCACTCAAAACACTGACACAACATGACAAGGATGCGATGACTCACGATTTAAAAAAAAAAAAGAAGAAAGAAAGGATATGGCAAGGACTGGGCAAAAAAAATTATTTTTATATATTTTAAGTCTTAGATATTAATATTTTATTCAAATACAATATAAATAACGCAATACAACAACACTGACTAAATTTAAAAATAATGCATTTCACATCTCAAAAGTTAACAAAACAAAATCACATAATGATTATATTACATCAAAAATAACAATGAACTATATTCCCATACCTTGAAAGTTAACAAAGAAATCACATAATGATTATATTACATCAAAAATAACAATGAAATATATTCCCATACCTTGAAAGTTAACCAAAAAAAAAATTTTTTTTAAGGTGAATCCAACATGTGTTCAAAATGAGTTTGTGGCATGTCCAATCAGTGTTTGAACATTCACATAAAAAAAAAAAAATGGAGACAGCAAAATACGAGTCTAACATATGCCCATGTCATATCCGCCGCATGTCCGAGTCCCAAGTGAATCCGACTCGCAGACATCTATAATGGTGAGTCCATGCTTCTTAATTTGTAGGTAGCATATGCTCTATGGAAAAAGTCATGTTGAGACTTAGAGTGCAGTTGAAGGATTGCTACCAATATAACAAATAATAAAAACTACAGTGCATGACTTCGTGTGCATGCTCTAGTTCTCGACATTAAAGCTTCAGGAAACTGTATCTAAGGAACTGTCACACAAGACCAAAGTTTGCTTGCCCGGATGCAGCATAACGCACATATATCTATCTATGCTGGCACAGCTATTATGCAAGAAACCAGAAGCACATGCCAAAAAAAAGAATCAGGAATATGTTCCTTGCTCTAAGACCAAGAGTACTACTTCCGAAGTAACACTAACACAAGCATTTCAAGAAAATTAACCAAATTCCACACAATATATCTAATAGATAAATGGTAATCTTATCTCTGAGAGGATACTTGGAGGGGTGGTAGTGAAAGACCTAGGGTCTGCCTTGCTATTGGTTCATCCATCCATCAGAAGAACTAGCGGAGAAGACTAGAGCTCAAGGATGGTCACTGAGGGGACACTAGCTATTGTCGGACTGGTGGGAACACTAAGGAAACTATTATAGAAGTGGATGGGAGCCAGAAGAAATAACGGTCCGAGCAGTAGGGCTGCCTTTCCACCTTTGGAACTAAGAGGTGCTAAAAACATAGGGGATTTGTGTGGGGGCTTCATTGACACTGACAAAGACAAAGGAGGTTGGTGTGCGATAATGACGTTGATGAAGATGGAGTGCGAAGCGCTGACATTCAATATTCTTTTGTGATCAGAGAGAGGACCCTTTAGCAGTCTAAGTAGGAGCAAAAGCGATGTATTACGGTATAGAACTCCGATGCCTAGAAGCAGATATTATTAATTGGAATAAGGATGAGTTTGCGGGAATTAAGGTGAAGAAATTAGAGTTATTTAGCGATATTAGAGAGTTTAGGAGGAAAATGGGCTGCTATCAGAGGACAATTGTAAGTCTAAAAGAGCCACCAAAAAAAAAAAAAAAAAGGGAGGATTTTGGTAAGGTGGCCAAGTTAGTTACAAGATTCATGATGGAGACAAAAATCCAAAATAATGTAGCTAAAAGAGGGGATAAAAAGGGCAGCCCGGTGTACAAAACTCCCACCTATGTGGAGTTCAGGGTAAGATCAGGCCACATTGGGCCTATTGTACGCAGTCTTACCCTGCATTGCAGGAAGCTGTTTCCACGACTCGACCCCGTGACCACAAGATCACACGGCGACAACTCTACCATTGCGCCAAGGCTAAAAAAAGGGATAAAATCACAAAATTTTTCCATATGGTCACCAATGCTCATCAAAAAAGAAAGTAGAATTTAGAACTAAAGGTGGAGAAGCTCTTGATTGACTAAAAAAAAAAAAAAAAAAGGATTACAAAATAAGGGAGAGAACAGAATTCTACAAAGACCTGTTTAAAGAGAAGGAAGAATGGAGGCCTAGAAAACCTATAAATAAGATTCTTAGATGAGGAGGTGTGGCTAGCAATCAAAGCCCTCAATGGGATAAAGCCTTGAGGTTAGATAGGTGGACTATCGCTATCTTCCAACGGTGTTGGGAAGGATTCAAAACAGACATCATGGCAATATTTGAAAATTTTTATCAGCAGGAGATGTTCGGCAGATGTGTGAATGCCAAATTTATAGTGTTGATCCCAAAAAAGTGTGGTTGAAAATCTAATGGATTTGAGGGCAATCAGACTAGCGGGCAGCATTTATAAGATTATGGCAAAAGTGCCAGGTAACAGAATGAAGAAGGTGCTTCCTAAGGTTATATCAGAATTTTAGAATGCATTTGTCGAGGAGAGAAAAATTTCGGATGTTATATTGATGGCCAATGAAGCAATTTATTCTAAACTATAGAGTAAAACCCCTGGAGCAAGTTGGAAATTAAGAAGGCTTGTAACAATGTAAATTAGAATTTTCTAAATTTCCTGATGGAGAAGATGGATTTTAGGGAGAAAATAAAGCAGATAGATCCAATGATGCATTTTACAGCAAAGTTTTTAATTATTGTCAACGAATCCCCTGATGGTTTCTTTGGGTCTTCTGCAGGCCTTCCTTCACCAGGGGGATCCTTAATTCCCCTATCTATTTGTTTTGGTTGTGGAGACTCTTAGTAGAATGCTAAGGAAAGCAGAGGTATGTAGCCTTTTCAAAGGCTTTGAAGTACGAGGTAAAGGGCAGGACACCAACAAAGTGTCCCATTTGTCATTTGCAGATAACTCAATAATCCTCTGCAAGACAGATGTGTTGCAGATGAGTAATTTGAGATGTGCGTTATTGTGCGTTGATGTAGTTTCAGGGTTGAAAGTTAATCTGGTCAAGTCTGAGATTATCCCAACGGGTTCAGTGGGGAACTTTGAAGCTTTAGCCTTAGTTTTAGGATGTACAGTTGGATCACTACCCTCCATATATTTAGGCTCATGGTTAGGGCTGCTTATAAGGTAAAAAATGTCTGGGAGGGGATAATAGATAGATTTCAGATTAGTCTAGCAGCAAGAAAGCAATTTTATATGTCAAAAGGGTAAGGGTCACCTAATCAATAAGTACTTTGTCGAGCTTGCCCACTTCATGTCATTCTTCGCCATCTTGGGATCCGTATGGAAGCAATTAGAAAAATTAGAGAGGGACTTCCTTTTGGGAAAATTGGGAGGGCATAAGTATCATCTGGTAGACGGGGGGAATGTGTGTCATCCTATAAAGGATGGAGGCATTAGGATATGCAAGCTCAGATAATTCAATTGTATTGTTAGGGAAATTGTTATAGAAGTTCACGCAAGAAAGGGATAGACTATGGAAGAAGGTGATTTCTTTCACAAACGGGTTAGAGTGGGGAGATTAGTGTACATAGTGAATGCTGCTCCTAAGGTGGGATTGTGAAAAGGTAAAAGGACGTGCTGGGAGGGGGTAAGTAACCACTATATATGGCAGGTTGGGAGTGGAGACATTATAAAGTTTTGGAAAATGGACTTCTGAAGACAAGCTTTCAAACAACTTACCAAATTTGTTTGACCTAGCAATAGATAATGAAGCAACAGTGGCAACATATGTAGGTATACAAAGGCAATGTCTATCTTGATGTGTTATCCTTCGGAGGAAGCTCTATGACTGGGAAGTGTAAAGGTTCTCACTTCCTTTTGTAGCAAGTACAATAGTTTACTTTGGGGGTGGGGTGAACTCGAACCTCCCTAAGTTAGGAAAACATGAGGTGAAATCTCACTACAAATTCTTGATGGAAACAGTGCGGAAGCTTGTCAGTGGAGCAAAATATGGAGATAACGGAAGATGTTGAAGGTCTCATTTTTCATTTGATGCATTGCTTATGGGAAGATCCTCACCATTGAAAATTTACAGGTAAGAGCATGTGTTAGTGAACAGGTGCAGTCTGTGAAAGAACCGGGGGAGACTATATATCATTTATTCATTCATTGTATTGGATCAAAATGTACATGGCACATGCTAACAGTTTTGGCATTCAATCGGTATTTCCCAAGGATACAAAGAGTTTATTCATTTCTTGGTGGGGCTACGAGTCAGCTAATCCGATAAAAAGAAGCATACATTATGGCTCCTTTTTGTTTACTTTGGTTAATTTGGAAAGAAATGAATAGAAGAGTTTTTGAAGATGGAGAGATGCCTTCTTATAGAGTGAAGAGTTTATTGTTTTTCAATTAAGTATAGATTGAGTGGGAGTCTTAGAGCTTGATCTAGATTGTTTTTTTAACTTTTGTTGATACTATGTTAGTTTCACAGTAGGGGCAAGCCTTTTGTAAGCATTATCATGATGCTTTTAACAAAAGATTTGTATTTATTAACAAACAAAAGAATCTTATTCCGTCAAACAAGAATTAAATTTTGAACAAATCAGAAACAATTCAACCACGGCCTACCATTATGAGGTTTAACTTCTCAGAACAAGATAACAACAAATAGGAGGTCCCTTAATAAGCATTCCAATCTAAGATGAATAAAGGCTTGTTTAAAAAATCTAAAAATCCATACTTGACACCACAATATGTGAGAAGATCAACCACGATTGCATCTTCTTAAGACAAATTGAGACGTTTTAGATGTTAAGCACACAAAATAAGTATCCCAGGGCAACTATTCTATTCCAAACCAACAAGATCAGGAGTCTGGCTCCACAACCGATGCAAGCCATGACAAAATTAAATATAATGGTAAATTATTATGCTTCAAGAGCAGTGCATTCCTTATGAACCAGAGTGAGAAAAACATGCAACTTAGGTGGACCACTGCAAACTTCTATTACAAAAAAATGCTTTTCAATTGGAATATTCATGGTTATTCTCCAAATCTCCTGATTCCGTGAGTTTTTAGCCTGCTATCAATGCAAGTATTTTTCACCACGTAGGAAGGCTCCTATTACTATTAGTATAAATTGATTTCACAGCTCAGATATCCGTCGTTCATATCACCTATTGGCAACATCAAAAGGGTTTTTAGAATTGTTTGTCTTCATTAACATCAACTTCCAGCTATAAAACAATTTGAGGGGTGAGAGAGAGAGAGATTTTAACGGAATATGCTGCTTCAAAAGAAAATAATACCAAGAACTTGGTGCCACTCGAAAAATGCTATTTTACCATATTTTTTCAAAATTGTTTAAGAAAATTTGCGATATTAGATGACAAGAGGTCCCACATTTGAAAATTTTAGTGCACCCAAACATCCAATAGTCAAGTTCACTTGTAGGCAGGTAACAAAGAGAAAGCTCCTCGTGATCCAAAATTCCAACACATAAATGGTCTGAAGGAAGGGAAATTAGATTTTGATTCTGCAATCAAAGCTCTAATTCTTGATTAAGGGCTACGGGCTCAATGAATTAGAGGTATGTACGTCAGCGTAATATTACTCGAGCAATTCTTCCAAAAAGTAAATAGACAAAGATTTATGTAAAAACCAAGTTTTCTCCTTCAAGCCTGAAAGTTTACAACATTCCTAATCAAAAACAAAGCTCTCCCTTGTGACAAAATTTGAAAGCATTTCTATTCAAGTTCTCAGCTTTCTACAACCTGATTTGTTTGAATCATCTTCTTCAATGCCTTCTAGAATCTCATCATATCAATCCAGTAATAAATATATAACCAAAAAATCTCAACAAGGGAAAAATTACCAACATAAAGACAGTTTTTAACGACAATCTAGCTTAACATAAAATGTCTAAGGGACCTTGTCTCATAGCCTGAAACCCCTTTCTTGAATGAATCAACAAGCTAAAATAGTGCATGTAATTTATGACAAGCCTGTGAAAGTACCTCCTCCTATTCTCTTTCTATACAAAAGAAGAAGAAAGTTGACACCAACAAGCTGGTATGGTTTAAGAATAGGCTGAAAATCTGAATCTTCAGCCCCACACGCCACGAATATGTCCTCCTGTAACAATAAAATTGAGCAAACTAAGGCATTATTTCACTCAAAACTGCAGGTAAATGTCCAAAAATCAAACTATTTCCTGTTCTTGATTTGCAATTTAAGCAGCCAAAAAAATTTTGAAAAAAAAAATATAGTGAGAAACACCATTGACAAATCACCTGAGTGACAATCCTCTCTGAAGATGCCTCAACTTCAGCATACCGATCACAAGCTTCCACTGACGAGCCATACAACTCTCTCCGCAGCTCCGCGGATATGTTCGCGCACTTGTGCAGAGCCTTCCCAATCACATCTCCCTCCTCGACCTCCTTCTCCTCCTCCTCCTCCCCGAAACTCAGCTCGCTGCGCTCGTCCTCCGTCGACTTTACTTCGATCACCTCCGCAAAATCATCCTCGCTGTCCTCATCGACAACAAATCTCCGGCCCCGACCCGCCGCCTGCGGCCGAACCTCCCTCAACTCATCCACGTCATCATCCTCCAAATTTTCCGCCACTCCAATTGAATTTTCGGTGCCGTGATTGGAATTGGTATTGGAATTGGACTGGTTTGCTGCGGGGCGATAGGCGAAGGACTCGATCGAAGGCGGGGGGTTTTTGAGGACTCGCGAGGGCTTGAAGGAGTGGTTTTCCCACTCCTCGTCGGAGATTTCGACGAACGCGCGCTTCATTTGAAACGGAGGTGAGAGAGGGTTTGTGAGGTGAGATGAGAAACCCTAACCTAACTAACAGTTAAACTTGAAAGGTAGAATTTATTTCAGCTGGGTAATGTTGTGGTTAGGGGCTTCAAGGGCATTAGGCGCGGTTCGGGAGTGAAAATGCGAAGACCGCCATTTTTATGGAAGGCTGTGGGAATGAGAATTTAATGTTGGCGGTAAAGGACGGGGGAAAACGGGGACTCGAGAATCCATTGTCAACGTTGCGTTTGCGCTCCGTTTGGAGGTGGGCATACTCGTTTCCTTTGTCTCTAATACAAAAGAGTGTTACCCATGGTGGGCACGGAGCTTAGGTGATATATATAGATCGGATTCATCTACGTGAACTTTAAATCTTAAATCGAAGATCACTAGGGGTAAGTTTTTGGCTTTAGTTCCGTTGGAATTTGTAACTTGGGATGGGTTTAAAATGGTTCTATCACGAGAGTTCCTCGTACCAACAGAAAAAAGTGTTTTTTTGTCTAATCCAATTAAACCCAAAATCCCTTCAATAAATTAATGAAAACTTCCTAACCCATGTAGGGGCATTTGATTGGCTAAAATCAACCAAAATTCATTAATTTTTACTAACTTTTTATACTTTCTTTCAATCAAATTTCACCGTATATTATTTTTACATCAAATCTTTACACTTTTATTGGACTTTTTGATTAACTTAGCAAACCAAACATCTCCTTAGTAGGACAATACATAGTTTCAAACAGCATATTCAATTTAATTCTTATCAAAATTGAGCGTTGTGTTTGTGTTTTGTTTGGAGATGGGCTTATTTATTGACTGTCGCCAAGATAGAGTGTTTTGTCTAATCCAGTTAAACCAAAAATCCTTTCAATGAATAAATGAAAACTTCGTAATCTATAGGAGAATACATAGTCTCAAACAACATATTCAATTTAATTTTTATCAAAATTTATAGTTGCTAACCACATATTCATTAGGCTTCCAAATCAGGAGTTTGAGTGTGTATGTCTTTAAAACCTTACTTGGTAGACCAAGTTCTAACTTGATTTGTTGAGTTTAAAAACACCTTCAATGGTCCTCGTCGGGCTCTCTCACACTCTGTGGGTTGTGTAGTTCTCCGAGGCTGCGGGCTAGGCTAAAACGGATGAGTTAAGGCTAGCTCCCACATCGGGAGTTTGGGTGTGTGTGTCTTTAAGACCATACTTAGCAAACCCAGTTCTGACTTAAATTGTTGCATTTGTGTTGAAATATCCCAAAAAAAACACGTATTCATTACATTTTTTATTATTTTATTCTGTCTAAATTCATCATTTGAAACGACATATATGACTAAACATTGAATCTATTGATTAGGATGACATATTTGATCAATACTAAGATTTGGATGACAAATTAGATCCAAATAGCGTGAGCAATTGATTTTGGAGTTAAAATTTGAAGAAATTGGGAACTTGAACCACTATTGCTCCACGATTCTTAGGTTGCCATCCTTCTCAATTTCTCCTTGTAGAAAAAGGCAGTGCTTCAACTATTGCCATAGACGAAGCTGCCGCACTTGGAAGTAGAAGTAAGCCAACTTTTTGGAGTTGTTCATTCTTAGGAGAAACTTTGTTCTCCAATTTCTTCATGAATCGATTGAATACTCTCTTTGACACCAAATCATCGTCCAAATTAGACATCAAGTCAGAACAATTCAAATACATCATTTCAAACAATAGTTTAAAAAAATAAATACATCTACTAAATAAATTGTTAAGAACAAAAAATTCTAGCAAACATTTATTCACCTAATGAGTTGAATGCATTCTGCACCTTTACTCCCGTACTGAGGATGTACCACGTTCTATTATCATATGAGAGGAGTCAGCATCTAACATAGTCCAATTCTTGTAACATTGATTAGATGAGGAGATGGAATTCATAATTGTTGTAAAGCTCAATGCCCTTATCAAGGCAATGACTGAGCAAGTTTTTGGGGCAGAGGTGTAAGAAGGATAATAGGAGAGACTCCATGAGCAAGTTGGAGAAGAGCTTGGGAAGGAGGTCCAAGCTGAGCTTATTGCTAAGAAGGACACATAGAATGCTTAGATAGAGACCTAGATGGCAGAGATGGAGGCTTGAATCTCCCAGAGCCATAAACCAGATACCTAGTGTCCCAATGCTAGCTAGGTCAAGTCATTATGTTTGTATTAATATTTAAGTTTTTGATAAAATATATATGACTTTGCTTACTAATACAAATTGATTCATTATAGGCCCTGGATGTTAGCAATGATCACCAGCCTCAATAGGAGTCGATTGGTAAGTTTATCTCCATTTTAGTTGAAGGAGCATAATCAGGTATATATGTTTGTATTCTTTTTAAATTGTATATATTTAAGTTTGAAGGAGCATAATCAGGTATATATGTTTGTATTCTTTTTAAATTGTATATATTTAAGTTTTGAATTTTAGACTTTTAGTTTAAAGTTTATACTAAATTGAACAAAATATTTGAGTTTCTAGCTTAAACATCGAGTTAAAAGAAGCCTATGTGCACTAGAAACTTGGTACGAACAAATGATAAGGAAATTAGAGACTTAGGGTGCCCATAGCCAAAAATGTGCTTTCAAATTTAAATTTAAAATTTAAAATGTTTTAAAGTTGAACAAAATCGCCCAAACTGAACAAGCCGGTTCCTTTCTCTATAACACTTAAAATGTATTATCTCTTAAACACTAGAGGCACATAGGAACGAATGGCACAAGAATCCGAGACCTGAGGTGGCCATACTCTATAAACGAAGATTCAAGTTTAAATATAAAACTTAGACTTATTCAAGTTGGAGTCAATCGCCCAAACTGAGCAAACGAGCTTCATTGTCTATGAAACTTACACACATCATCTCTTAGGCATTAGACACTTGTAGAAACAAATGGCGAAGGAGTCCGAGACTGAGGATGCCCATAGCCCATTAACAAAGTTTTAAGCTTAAAATTGAACTGTTTTTTGAAACTTGAAACGAGAACTGTTGTCCAAAAAACTTAACATACACTAGCTTATAAGCACTCGAGAATTGTAGGAACAAACGATGTAAGAATTCGAAATCGATGTACCTGTAGTTTGCAAAAGATGTTTTATGTTTAAACTTACAACATTTTAAGCTAATGTCAATCGTCAAAACCTAACAATGGTTGTCTACGGAATTTCAAACATACCATATCCTAAGAATTAGTGACTTATATAAGAAAAATAAAAAATAAAAACATTTCAAGCTGCAGTTAATCGCCTAAACCAAGGAAATAGGCTTTGTTGTCTGCAAAACTTAACATGCACCATCTTCTTGGCACTAGAACTTTTACAAACAAATGGTTTAAAATCTGAGACCTAGGGTGCCCGTAGTTTTTAAAAAAGAAAAAAAATTAGTTGACACTTGGAACATATAACTTTTAAATTTGGAGTCAATTGCCCAAACTTAGAAAATAGGCTTGGTTTTCCAAAAACTTGATACGAACCATCTTTTAGGCACTAAAGAGTTATATGAACAAACGGAGAGAGAATCTAAGACTTAGGGTGCCCATTATGCATAAAAGAAGCTTGAAGTTTAAAACCAAAACTTAAAACGTTCAAAGCTTAAGTCAATCACCCAAATCGAACGAACAAGCTTAGTTGTCTATGAAACTTAGCATTCACTATCTCCCAAGGACTAGAGACTTGTAGGAGCAAATAATGTGGGAATCTGAGACTCGACATGCCCGTAGATTGCAAAAGAAGTTTGACCTTTAGACTTCAAACTTGGAATGTTACAAGTTGGAGGCAATAGCCCAAACTAAGCAAATAAGCTCTATTGTTGGTGAAACTTGAAACGAGGAGTGCACAAAATAATCAAAGAAACTAAAAACCAAACTAATCTAACAATATTGATTTGGGTTAGTTCAGGTCTATACCAAAGATTGGTTCCGAGTTAAAAAATTAACAACCCATTATTTTTTGTTCAGGTTTCGGGTTAGTAGACAAAAGAACCAAACCAAACTGAAAGTAACTCAACTCGAACCAACCCAAAAAACATAATATATAATATTTAATTATGTATAACATATATAATATTATCTATATCGTAATATTAATAATTTTATGCATATTATATTTATAATTTTATATTAATTTATAATACATTTTTTATTTAGATATTTATGAACCAAATAAACAAACTGATTCAACCCGAATCCAAACCAACCCAACCTGATTTAAGCTAACCCAAAAACCAAATCGATCCAACCCAATATTTTGGTTTGGTTTGGTTCAATTCAGTTCCAACTTAGAATCGGTTCAGTTTTAGGTCTAAAGTAAAATGGTTTGATTCTAGGTTAATTAAGAACCCAAACCCAACCTAAACTAACCCATGCAAACACCAATTTGACATGCAAAATTTCCTCACCACCAATGATTTTTAAAAATGAACAAGATGGGAATCTTAGTCTTCGAATGCATTTATTCTGCAAGATGTAGCTTCAATTTTAAACTTGAACCTTGAAACATTTCAAGTTAGAGTCAATCACTCAAATTGACTAAATGAGGTCAGCTGTCGGTGAAACTTGACACAAATCATCCCTTAGACATTAGGGACTTGTGGAAATAAACAATATAGGAATATGAGGGCCGAAATACCCATAATCCATAAAAGAAGCTTAAAGTTGAAACATTTCAAGTTGAAATAAATTTTCCATACTAAGCAAACAGGCTTGGTTATTCACAAAAATTAGCATACACCGTCTCCTAAATACTTGAGACTTATTGGAATAAATTGTGTAAGAGTTTAAGACTAAGATGCTTGTAGTTTTCAAAAGAAGTTTAAAGTTTAAACTTGAAACTTTGAACATTTAAAGTCAGAGTCAATCACCTCAATTATACAAATGGGCTCATCTGTTCATAAGACTTTACATGCACCATTTCTTAGCCACTATTGACTTTAGGAATATGTCTCGACTAAGCCCATGAGCAGTGTCGCTCAGCTCCCTACTTGTTACATGATGTGTCCAAACACCTCAATTTTTTCTCCCTTATTTAATATTTACAATATTTAATGCTTTTACTTGAATAGTGCTCTACTAATTATGTGTTCTTTATCATAGGATATGTCAAAGTACTAGAATTCAACAAAGAGTGAACAATCAGGAAAATGCCGGCTGTAACCTAAAAAGCTAGGGAGAAACCAAGCTGAAGACCTAAATCAAGACAAAAGGCCACCAAATGGCACACACGTCTAAGACATCAAATAGACAACTCCGACATCCACAAATGAGTCAAAGTCGAGAGTCAAGGGTCAATTCGGTCTAGCAGTCCAGAATACCCTTTATTAGTGCACCCAAAAGACATCGACCAGAATG
>QLOD02000001.1:21574045-21586041 GCA_003260245.2 Sideroxylon spinosum | reverse complement strand
ATGACATTTTTCTTGATACATGTCTTTCTCTCTTCTCTTATTAATAAAATTATTAACTTATCAAAAAAAAAAAAAAAAAAAAAGGAAGCTCTAAATGAAAAATTGCAACAAAATAGACTATTTTTCATTTTATAAAATCTTACGATTTTGCGATTCGATTTTACGATCCGATTTTTGGATCTTCCACCGATCTTAAGTAAAATCTCGATTTTAACAACTTTGAGGACGATATTGTAACAACTGGTCCCACAGACTTTTGAGTGAACTATAATATTCAGAAAGAGGTCGGCCATTTTATTTAGTGATGACGATCTGTTCATATAATTGAAAAACCCAAGACACATTACTTTGTTGGGAGAATGAGTTAGCAAAAGAGTCCAAAATTTTCTTGGAAGTGTCACATATATGGTTCAATCAAAACTGTCATAACCAACCCATAACTACAGGGTCGTCATAAAGCCAATCATCATAAGCAGGATCACTAGATGCGGGAAGCAACACAATAATCAACTTCAAATTCTTTCTACCACAAAAGTAAATTTTAACTTAGGGGTGGAAACAGGCCGAATCGAGCCGAACTATAACTTATTCGAGCTCGGGTCAAAGTATTTATATCGAGCTCAATTCGAACTGTTATATAGACTCAAGGTTGGCTCGTGAATAGTTTTATTAAACCAAAATGACGTTTTAGTCTAAAATATAACAAATAAAATATTATTAAAAATATATATATTATTTTATCGAGCCGACTAGCGAGCTTTCAAGCAGAACTTTTTTAAGTTCGAGCTCAAGGTCGAATCTAAAGGAGTCACAAATCAAGCTTAATTGAGCTTGTTTTAGTCACAAACTAAGCTTGAGCAAAGCATTTTTTGAGCCAAGCTCGAATAGATCGTAAATAACTCGATTCATTCCCACTCCTATTTTAACGGCGTAGAACCAAACTAAGTAATTTACTTTATTCAACTTTTTGAGGTAACTGATCAAAGTAAATCATCATCTTTGACTACTAGCTTAGCCACAATATTAGGTTCAACAATAATGGACTTATATTCAACCAAAACTCAAAACAAAGAAACTCGAACAAATGCAAAGGAAATAATCGAAGAACAACTAGTAGAATACAAAACAAGTCTAGCAATAATAATCAGACCCAATCCTCAATAACCAAGTAAACCAACAAATTCAACAGCTCATAGTAGGGAAAGCGATTACCGGAAGAGAGGAGAGGCTCATAAGATCCAAGGAAAATAAAAATCAAACCACGCAACAGATCACACCAAGACATACCAATCAACAAGGAAGCATCAATCGAGCAAGAAAAAAAACAAAAATTCGAACTGAGCAGCAAATCTGTGAACATGAAGACAAGTAAAGGGCTCATTGGATCATATCTCGGAGATTGATTAGTGTCGACAAGGTCATAGCTCGACTGTACAAATTTCGACGACCCAAAAACAACAAGATCAAGATCAAAGGACCTCGACACACACCATCACGCGACACCGTGAATGGCGGTACCCAAATTCATGTGCGTGAGGTATTTTCCAGCAACTTGACACCTTGAGTTCTGGTCAGAGGAAGCTAGCAAAGCTCTAGTAGGGTTTAATTTTTGGTTTGGACGCTCAAAGGTAAAAGGATCCTGATATCTTGCCACCTTGAACCCTTTTAGGTTTTAGGCTCGGATAACAAGTTAAAATTAAAGAGGTAATGAACAAAGGTTAAAGAAAATGACAAAACGAGATTAATGGTGTAAATTGTTTTATACCAACCCCATTAACCTCACATGATCTTTAAAATGATACAAACTAGTGCTAACTGTAGAGACAGCTTCCAATATCTAAAATTACAATGATAAGATTCCGAAATTAGAGAATCCTAATATTCTAACAAGAAGTATACAACATGTTTGCATAGTATAAGCGCCTCTCTGATGCCTATCAATATTAAGCAATTGAGAGGATTACCCAAACCAAAAACAAGCCACAATTAAATAAGACATTGCATAATACATATTAGATGTGCCATGACAAAGTAATCTATAGTATTCTGCAGATAATGAATCATAAGATTCTAACATTGAATTTATTGACCTCAGTTCTTCATTTGCCAAAAAACAAAATGATTGATAGACTTCAGGATAATGGACAACATACTTAGAACATTGAAATCAAGCATTAAAAGCAATGAACATGACACTAAAGCATAAAGTGAAAAAAAAAAAAAGGAGTGATTTGAAGAACAATTTGCCTGAAATCAACAACAGCAGTACGAGGAGCTGGGATTGAACCATATCCAGCAGGTATTGTTGCACCTGAATCAAACATTGCAGACGAAGAAACCCCTCTTAACATCTCATCTTTCTCCACTGTAAGACCCTGTTAACTTCTGAAGCTCACATTACTCCCTCCTTCCCAAACATTGAAAGAACTAATCTAAATTGAGAATAGAAGCCTAAGCAAATGCATACAAACCTTAGCAACCAGTTCAAGAAGTTTGTTTGGAGGAGCTTCAACATTCAACGGTGTCATTGTAGCCGAAGCAACTGAACTTGCAGCCTATAAAGTAAACAGTGAACTTTCACAATCTCAACTTCAAAATAATTGATTCTCTATTTAATTGTTGAGAAAACCGATGAAGCAAAGAGCGAAATATCTGAACGTTAACACATTTTGTTTCTTGTCTTGTTCAAAAAGAAATATAAAAGATTTGATCAGAATGTTTTAGCTAATTGTCAATTCAGGACAGCCAGCATAAAATTTGGATCCACTTAGAGGGCCTTGACTTTTCCTATACACATTATATTATATTATACATATGTGTGATACTAGAGTATCCCGACTTCTTGTTAGGATTAATTCCTTAAGAGTTCCTAACCTACAACGCTACAACTAAATCAAGTAATGCTAAGTGGGTTCCAACTACTCTAACCACTGAACAACCCGTGTGGACTTTCCTACACATTATTTTCACAAAAATACCAATTTTTTTTCAGAGAAAGTTAAATTGGCACAATCTGTGCACAATAAAAATCCACAACGCAACTAGGCACAGCTGGTTTATAGGAAGTAACAAGAGAATTTTGCAAGAACTTGAATCGAGAGAGGTCTAGAACACTTTGCTAACTTTGACATGCAGACCCATTTAATCTAGAAGGTTCAAATAGTTGACTGAGATGTTTACACCCATAGCAGGCCTCAATTGTGAAATTCATTACTGACTGTTTACAACAAGTGCCACATTGGATTATGGTTACGACCTGGTTTAACTAAAAGTCTTGAATCAAGAAACAAATTCCTCTATGAAAACAATCCTTATAATCTTTGATATGCAAAAAGTATCACAACCTTTGGCTTGGAGAATTCTCCACTTAATTTTGTCTCTTGCTGTTATTTAGTTCCTTATTCTTTGAAGAACAAGTGTACTTGAGTAATTCTGGGAGGGAATTTCTCCTTTGAATTTGATCCTTTACAAAGTTTGAACTTACTCAGTTACCTTACAACAATTGGAGCATAGTCATTAAGATCCTTTCAATTCCGCAAAGTTTGAACTTATTCGATGACCTTACAACAACTGGAGGACAGCCATTAAAATCCTTTCCATTTGGCTTATATTTGAAATTTAGCTATGCTTGGAAAAACATAATTTTAACCCCACAATGGTACGAGTGTGAACTTAAAGGTTGTGAATAAGTGTCTTAACACCAATATCATATTAATATGGGGTGAAAAAGAGTGAGATTTGAAAAGCATCAAATCCGGGAGCAATTTAATTTGGTCTTACCTTCCAAAGGGCTGATGCTTAATAGAAAGAGGATTCCAACAGTGCATCTTTTACTTGAGCATAAGTTTTTCCTCTAGCATTCGTCAAAAGGTTAGATTCCACTAAAGCCTCTTGGATATGAAAAGCCAATTAAAGCCTAGCATGGGAATGTCAGTTACTCTGAACTTGCCCTTGCAAAGAAGAGAGGCGTGCAAGGGCAGTTGGTTGACAGAAAACTGGATCAAAAATAGATATAATCTCTTTAGTAAAATTGGTTATAGGTTGGTGTTAAGCCCTCCATTAACAAATTCCAGCTTTATGTGAGGTTTTTATTTTGGGGTTTTACTCTCTGTAAGTGTTTTCCTCCCTCTATATATCCTATTTACTGATAATATAAGAATTAAATCAAAAGTAATTGCTCCCAAGTAGTAATTTATGCTCAATGCTAACAGATTCAGAGCAATTTATTAGCATTGAATTCAGGTTAGTAGCACACGTAAAGCCAGATGGAAATCCAAACCATAAGATTCATGTATACAAGATGCTCAGCCTATTGAATCTCCTTGTGAAGGCATTCTTACGGTTCTTGATAGCAAGGTAGCAAATTCAAACAATTTGTCCAATTTATATATGAATTTACTATTTTGTATGGACCAAGAATTTGTCAAGTGAAAAGAAAATGAAAGAAAAAAATATTATTTATGTATACTCATCTTCTATGATAATCAAATAGAAAATTAATTTCTTTTTCTTTAACAAATAGTTGTTCAGTATCTTCTTATTTTTCTAACCAAATAAAATAAATTTAACAACTTTCGTTTCATTTTACTTTTCTGATATTTCCCATTCTTTTTAGCTTTTCCCACCACAAATCCAAGATCCAATCACACCATTACTAATAGATAGTCGCAAACAGAGGAAGCTCTTGCCCTTGAATGCTCCATGATACTAAAATGAAAATCACTGCATTAAATCACAAGCACTTCACTCCAGCATATATTGTTGATCAGTGTATATCAGTACTATAACAATTTGCATGGTCTGGTGCATACCCCTATTAGACACAAACATAGACTTGCACCCACACTTTCTCGGTGACCAGACAGAAAATGCAAAGAAGACATAATTCAACAATATAATTAAATGGATTTCGTTTCTTTGTTTGCTTTTTTGTTTTTTTTTTTTTTAATTCTTTTTACCTGATTGAGATTGTTGTCGCGAAGATGGGCAACGATTAGAGCATTGACCTGGCGAAACAGCTTCCCATCCTGCAATGTCTGCTCTAAGCCGCTAGTATTGCTACTTTCCATTCCCTATCAATCCCTCAAAACCTCCCCAACAACCCTAAAAACCTATGATTTCAAACTCAAATTCTTGCTTTTCCTTCCGAAGTTGGCAAAATCTTAACCGGGTTCGTTGGACAACCCTAGACTTTTCTGCAAGAGTACGGTTTCTGCATTCACCGCCGTTTCTCAGCAAACAAAACAGTATACGGGTTTGTTCTCGTTCGAACCGCTGCTGCGCTGCTATAGTACGGTTACGATGTGATGGAAATAGGTCTGGTCGACTCAAACCGATTCGAACTAACCCGGTGAAAATTGTGTTGATTCAGCTGGCACAAGTAATTGCTCGTACCAAAGACGCCAAAAATAAATAAATAAATAAACGTGTAAATATTTTAAATTTAAATTTATAAAATAAATTTATAGAAAAAATTTTTATATTCTATACGATAAAATTGCTCCGGCAATTTAAAAATATGTAAAATGATTGATAGCTAAGATTTGTTTTCCCAAAAAAATTAAAGGTTAATACTTGATTTTAATTTTTTAGATTAAAAAACTAAAAGATCATCAATGATCAAGATTTAATATTGTTTCTATCTACGGTAAAAAAATAAGCTCACTACGCAGATGTCTTACTGCCTGATATGTCTCATCCCCTTTGCTCATTAGACATGACCTTTCGCCATCACTCAAAACTGTCCATATCTGATGTCCTTTTGCTCACCGAACTTTTTTACCCAAGTATATTTGGTGCTCACCCAATAGAACTTTTGTTGTCCAAACATCTGGAGTCGCACAAGGTACTTCTCGCTCCTTTTCATTTTCTTTTTTTATTAATAATAGACAACTGCAACAATGTAACGGAAAAACAACCTCCCCTTCTCTTTCTCTCTCTACACGTGAGAAAAACAGTTCAACGCATTAAAAATGTAGAAAAAAAAATAGACGTTGAAGAGGTAAAGATTCTCAATCATTAGTTGTCGGAAACTGACCCACACCCCTCACTTTCTTTTCCAATTGCTCTATTACAACCATCACCATCACCAACTACCTACTCGATTTCTCTCCTTTTAACTGCTGTTTGTTTGGGCTTCTCTTCTAATGGAGATCGATTTCAATTTTCTTTTCTTGATTTTTCACAATGTTTGGTGGTTTATTTTTATACGATTTTTAGTTTTTTTTTTCTGTAGAGATTGACAGCTTTAAAAAAGGTTTATACCGATATAATCCTGAATACAGCAAAAGAGGTGGCAGCCCAGATTATGGTATCTGAGAGAAAAGCACTTAGATTTGAGCAAGAGCTAAATCTCATGGAAGAACGAGCCCTTCATATGCTTTCGTATGTCAACAAATGATGGATTCTAAGGTAAAATTATTTTCCATTTTTGTATTATTATTATTTAAAAAATGGAATGTTTTGGTTTTGATTTTTCAATAAATTTGATTTAATGTGCTTGGTGGTATTTATTTTGCTATGCATATTTTAATGCGTTGGTATTTTGTAGTAATCCAGGTTTGGTTGGAATGACTATGTGTATTTATTTTGCTATGTGTATTTTTAATGTGCTTTCTGTCTTTAGAATTGCTCTCTCTAAATTCAAGAAGGGTGTCGAACCAAATCGGTACTCTGCTTTGCTAACTTCAACCTCCCTATTGTGGGTTTTTAGTTGGGTTTGTTTGTTAAGAGAGATTAGAGTTTTTAGTTAGCCCAATTAACAAATAGAGAGTCTGTCATTGATAACTCCTTTTCATCTTGTCTCTCTTTCTTTGTTCTTCCGTTATCTCTTCTTTTTCATACTCAAAATGTCAATTCCAAACCCAATTCAACATCCACATATTTGATTTGATTTATCAACAAAAGTTTGATTCAGTAAATGAAGTTCTTGTTATTGTTTACTATGATATTAGTAAGAAAGTTGGCCATCTCCAGTGTAAATTCACTTTGTGTAAAAAAGATGATAGAGCTTTATAATTACAAGTTCTTTCTTTAAACAACAATCCTATAATTTTAGTGTCATTTTTCCGTTTAATACTACAAAGGTGCAATTTAATTTGTATTTTTCAAAGGATAATCATGCAACATATTTTTTTCCTCTGAATGTACCTTTGTTCCATCAAGGGTCTAAATAAGGATCTGAATAAGTAATCTTAGTTAATGAATGTATTTGATGATATGTCAACAAGGTTAATGCAGGATGAGAAGGAGGAAGTGTGTACGTTTTGCTTCGAACAGGTGTTTTATCAATGATCTAACCAAGCTGATGTTTATGAATTCTTAGCTTTGCCATTTATTCAAGATATTATTGAATGAATGTATTTGAAACTTTCATTTTGTGATTAAATTTAAGTGTAATTTTTGAAATTTTGTTGGTTAATGCAATCAATTCGAATTTAGGTATCTTAATCTTACTATTGCCTCCTATTATGTCATCATTTTTTTAATCTAAATTCGGTTACATAGATGCTATTAGTGCTATAAATGGGACAATCATTACATACAGACGAGTAATTGACTTGCAACTCATCTAGCTTTTATTCGAGTTTTAAGAAATTTTATTCAATATAGTAGAAATGTAGGAACATTTACTTGAATATAGATCTCTAATTCTCTATATTGTAGATGTAATATGAATCATGTTTTTTGATTGCATATTTATGGAATGCACTTTTATTAACTTCATTTAGGTCAAGTTTGGGATTTCACGGAAATTAACACTATCTTTGGAACATGTAAAGGGAACATAAAATTAATAGAGGTAGGTACACATTATAAATTGCAATTATGCTATATTTTAACGTGATTAAAAAATATGATCAGTAGGATATAGTAATTATACTTTGCTTTTTTTATTTTTTTAGTAAAGAGAGTAAGATCAAATCTTTTTTGGCGAAAGAAGGTGAAGACTTTATTATTAGGATGCAGTAGCTATGCTTTATATATTATTGTTGTTGTTGTTTTTGTTGTTATTATTACCTCTACACCTTTAATGCTGATTACAAGATAGGAATAGGTGCCTTTATTTTAGTTTTTAGTATCTTTAATGCAATAACATAAATTATGAACAATTTAAAAAAGTTACTAGGTAAGTCAGCGAATATTTTTTGTGTAATAATTTAAAAAAAAAAAGTATCTGTTGCCATTATTTTGTTATGTTATGTTTGTTTTTGTTTTGATAAGTATTTTGTTAAATATGTCGATTGATTTCAATATACTATGTTATCAATATTAGAGGAATACGTAACCTTAAAAGATGGAAGGGAATACAAGTAGCAAATTCAAGAGGGGGTTTGTGTCTTCTGTGGAAGCAACTTTAGGAATAGAGAGGGCTTCAGTGATGTTGCTATTGAATTGAGGAATAAACTGGTTGGTTTTGTTTTGCTATGAACACTAAGATTGACTCTTTATTTTTTTATTGACAGTTGTGCTTTTTATTTTTTCATAACTTTTGACTTTGAGTCAAAAAACATGAATTTTAGTGGAAGTTTTGCATTGAACTGAGATTCTCCTATCTGATGATATGACTATTAGTTTTTAGCTCTTGGTCTCAAAACCTAAACTGTATACGATTCTATATTTTTTATTATTTACTTTGTGGAGTTTTGAAGTGGTATTTACTATTTTGAACCACTTCCATTAGTTTGACAATGCGATTACTCTTCCTATATTTTTAGCATTCATCTTACGGGGATTATAGATTTGGCTTTTAATATTTCAATTCTTTCAATGATTTTTGATTATAGGTCAAGATGAAGATAGATTTGGTGTGTGGTGAAGGAAGTATTGGGTTAATGGGTTTGATTTCCCAAAGAGTTTATGATAGAGGTTGCCAAGTTCTTAGATAACCTAAAACACTTCATTTTATATCCCCATCAAAACAAGTTTATTTGTCAATTTGAGCTTTGCTTTCTTATTTGCATTGTGGCACCTAATTCTTGAATACTCATGTGTAGGACCATTCTGAAAGCTTTTGTGCTTCTTAAGATATCCATGCTTTTAATCTGTGTAACTATCTTCCTATTATTAAGTATTCCTTAAGTCCAATTTTCCTACAAATTAATGAATGATTAGTATTTTTGCTATTATAATATCTTTAGAATTGACACAGTATTACTTCTTAAGGCTACTCTCTTTTGAGGTTTATTTAATTCTTGGGGTTACTCTTCACTTACCTTGATATTTTCTCATTTGGAAGATGGCTTTCCAAAGTGGACGACGATATTTTTTTTAAAATGTATTATTTTATAATTTATAATTAATTCAATTGTTGTTGTATAAGTGATTTGGTGCCTAATTACATATGATTTGTAAGTCTGTTATTTATTTTCTATACCATTACATTTGATTTATCGTGAATTCTTATTTTTAATTTTTGCTGCGCTTTTGAAAATTGATGGAAAGTGTAATTTTGGACATTTATTTTTTTTTTCAGCATTATATGTTTGCATTACCTTAGTTTGATTTCATTTTTTTACCTATTCTTTAAGCACTTATATATTAAACATGTGTTCCCTTTTATACTCTTGCCTTCCTCTTTGTATAAATTCCTGCCTTTTTATGTATTAGAGGGGTTTCATTCCCAAGTGTAGAAGGTAGTCATTTGGTGTTTTTTTTTAATTCTTTTACTTAATGTAAAAAATTTATTTAGCCATTAATTATGAACCTGATGAAATTTTTTTTATATTTATTTTCATGAAAAAAAGGGTAAATAGTAGGGTTGTTACATAAAAATATTATCTAATTATACTTATTTGTTTAAGCTTTCGATTTCTTCTTTTCTCTTTTCCATTTTTTTTCGGTTAACTTTTTCGTGTAACACTTTTTCGTAATTTTTTTTTTTCACTTAACTTGCTCACTTAATTTTTCATTTTTGCTTTGGTTTTTGTTCTATAGTGTCAATTCCTCTTTGTTTGTTTTAAGGAAATTAACTATTAATCTTTTTTTATTAGTATTTTTATCTTTACAAGTGTTTTTTATAGTTTTTTTATTTTAATTTTTATCAAATGGATTTATTTGCCTACGTGCCTTTACGCACGGGTAAATACTAGTTATATAAAAAGTTAGCTCATAACTTGATACTGATATAGATGTCAAATCATGAATTATATAGATGTTAGATCATGAGCTATATTGTTAGATAAATGTTTATTCAAAATATTGATTTAGTTTGGAGTCTACTGTAAATCACAGTCAACCTAAATTATGCATCCCTATTGTCAGGAGTGTTAGTTGGAAAAAAAAATTGGCCAAAAAGTATATTAAAAGTACAAAAATTTAATGTAAAAGTGATATGTGCTGAAATTTGATTAGAAGCAAGTACAAAATATGTGTAAAAGTTGGTGGATTTTAGTTGATTTTAGTCAATCAAACACTCCCGAGTCAAACATCCACCAATCATAAAGAAATCAATGCCATATATATAAAATCCTGAAAAGTTCGATATCAATATTTTAGATTCAGTAAAATATTTATAAAAATAGTTAATCAAAAAATTTTGCTACTTAAAACTTTTTTCTCTACATTGGATTTAAAATTATGTTCTTTAATAAAATCTAATTTTTTAAAATTTATGTATTGTTTTATTTTTATATTATAAAAATATAAATCAAAAGAACCGTTTGAAAATTTATCATGTAACAAAATCAATTTAGAATATATTTTTTTCCCAACACTCAATCAAATTAGTATCACTCAACGAAATACCTATTCGAATGATCGACCCAAATACCTAATTTTCCTCTACTGGCCATTAAATATTTTTCTCACTTCTCCATCACCTTCAACCAGGGGCAGAAATGGACATGGCAAAGTAAGGGCAATTGCCCCCCACTCAATTGTTTTTGAAAAAAAAATTAGTTATACATATTTATCCTTATGATCCCAATTTATCCTTATATGTCCCCATTTATAACTAAATGTTTCTCACTTTCAAGATTTCAACACAAATTATTTGAGGATTTTCATAAAATTTATCCTATAAGTACTCTTTTTTTTAGCATTTTTCATTTATCCAACTTCATCTTGTAGATAAGCCTAATCTTTTTCTTAGATTTTTTAATCATTTATCATTTATTTGATTTTAATTGTTTGGATTGGCCTTGTCATTTTCTACAAAGGATGTTTTTTTTTTTTTATCATTTATCCAATTTCAACTATTTTTAGATAGGTTTATCATTTTTTTAAATATGCTTTGTTAAATATTTTCAAAATCTTTTAGTTTGGCGTCGGTCTTGCCCAATCCCAATAGCTTTTCTATGTTCGCCACTGCCTTCAACCTATTAGCTAATAGTAGCATCATCAGCTTTAACTTTTTTACCCTATTGGCTAGGCTCCATCATAGCCTATTTCCCCTACATTTCTTTTCTTACATGATTATTTGAGGCATGGGTACGAGAAAAGTGACTTCTCAAAGCTGGGTCCTCACCATTGTTAATCTAAAGAATGGCCATGCTTTCTATTTATATGAGGTGAGAGTGGTAAACCAGGGTTGTTTCGGTGAGAAATAAACAAGATTGAGTTGAGATTGATACGTTTTAAGAGTTTAATAATTATTTTATGCTGTGTTATGTTGTATGTGCGTTGTCAATGGGTATTTGATAAAAATACTAAGTTTTGAGTTTTTATCTCTGTCATGCGTAATGCCTCTGTGTGTTTCATGTGCATGGCATTAGTTTATACTTTGTTTGCTGTCATGACAATGGTATGAAGGTATCTTCAATATACAGATTCGGGTTAAAAACCCGATCTGTACTTTATTGACTAGGAATATTCTGAGTGACCGAGGAAGAGCATTCTCAAGTGGCATTTGATTACTCGGTCTGACCACTCAATCGGGTACCTGATAAAATAGCTTACATCACATATCATGTGTTTCAACACCTTACAACCTATTTTGAGATATATGCCTACAAAAGCACTGGTTATAAATCATTACGCCTCTATTGGTTTGTTTA
>QLOD02000001.1:21551817-21563138 GCA_003260245.2 Sideroxylon spinosum | reverse complement strand
TTGGTTGATTGTGGAATTGAGTGAGAAAGTAATAAGTGAATCTTATTCAAGCTTTAATAGGAAGTTAGTTCAAGTTGAGTTTTTCATGACCTTGTGCAGTTTTGATTATCATGGAGAAGTGTTTATATGATTAGGAGTAGATTTTATTTAACATTAGTTAATTGAGCATTCTTGGGCTAAGTGGAGACTTACACCCCTTAATGGTGAAATTTTCAGCCTATTATTCTTTTCTTGAGGGGTTGCATATTGGGGGTGTTTGGTTGGCCAAAAAAGTGGCCAAAAAGTATAATAAAGGTACCAAGATTTAATATAAAAATAATATATAGCAAAGTTTAATTGGAAAAAAGTACGAAAAATTAGTAGGTTTTGATTGATTTTAGCTTGCCAAACAACCTCATAATCACAACTCTTTTTATTTTTCACTTTGGTTTTCAATGCATCAATTACATCACATACACTTGCATGAGTTTTACTTGGTATAATATGAGTTGTTGTAAGCTTAGAACATGATGCTAGGTCCTCTTTGCTATTTTGGGCCTTTTTGTCCATTCTTGATTATGAATCACCCTAGGAACTAACTTGAAGCCTTTTAATAAAGTGTGTGATATATTTCTTTCCTTGGTTTCCACCTCATATATTATCCATTAACCTTATTCACACACTTTAAACCTCACCCTCACATTTCTTGAATTGTGAAAGTGCTTCAATCTCAATGATGTGAATGTGGGTTAGGAATGGAAACTTTTGAGAACTTATTGAGTTGAAACGTTGGGTGGAGAATTCAGCTGATGTATATTTCATTATCCAAGTTTTGTAAAAAAAAAAAAAAAAGTTTATCATTTCTTTTTGCTTATGGAATTGTGGGATGTGGGCAGTGTATTGTAATTATTAAGAATGTCCTAAGGGTAGCATAATTGTAAATAAGCTTCTTGTTGGGATTCTTGTTACGGTTTAGAAAAAGAATTCAGTAAATTGGGACTTGTGTGCACTTAAACATTCCTATCTTAACACTATGCTTTGATTTCTATATCCTCCATTGTTAACCATCACCCATAGCCAAGTTATAACCGAAACAACGAGCTAATGGATTCTAAGCAAGCAACTCTTGTATTGTGCATGTAAAGGTCTTGTGTAGGTTGTGTGGTGTGATCTTTCGCACATGCACTGGAACATTGTTATGAGCTATCTACTTTAAACTTCAATTCAGTTCACTTACTTATTTGTGGGGTTATGTGCAATAAGGATAGCATCATATGGTAATAGGTATGTGTGAACCCTTGATGAGTGAATTTCTTTGTATGAGTTATTCCTTGTGAGCATTTGAAGTCAAAACCTAGTTTCGTTTATGCTCTTGCAATCTTCTTGCAATCTTGTTGAATGAATGAAACAATTTTGTATACATGCTCTTCCTACTTGGATAGTTCATGCATTTATGCTTAACACTTAGAAATTACACATGATATTCGGATTTTGCGTCTTGTTGGGCTAAAACTTGAGTCATTTTTTGATCTTAATCACTTTTAGACATCTCGAGACCATCTCATATATGTTTGTGGGCAGCAAGACTACAAACCCTCATGAGACCTTACTCGTCCACTAGGAGAAACCTAGGGGTTTAAAGGGGTTGCCTCACACACTAAGTATGGTCGTGTATCTCCTACGAAAATGGACCTCCTTTTTAGTTAGAATTGTTGGTTTTTCTTTTCAGTTGAATAATGTAAATTTTCTTGGTATGTGTTCATGTTCCTTGGTTACAATTCTTTCCATTCCTAAGGACTAACAATGTTTAGATTTGGGGGCTGTGATTGCTCGCAATCATTATTTATTTTAATCTCATTTTACACTCTTCTTTTGAGCATTTTATCAAGGAAAATTCGTTTCTTATCATGTTTTGATTATTTAAATTGTTTTTGTGTGTTTTGTAGTAGTATAGAAGGAACATACCTAAATAAAGGCAACTAGGGAGCTCAAAGAAGCAATTTAGTAGAACAGTGGAAGAGCTTGTAGTGGGCAAACGACTGCACAAGGTCATGGGCACATGAGCTCTTAGGTGCATGTGGTGGTCTTCTGTTGGGAGCATGAGCTCTTCGGTGCCTGACTGTAATTTCTTATGGGCGCCCGCCAAGAGCTAATTTTCTGCTCGTCTATCAGGACATTTATCGAACACTTGGGTGTCAATAACCATGGGCCCACATCAACTTTGTGTTGAGTACCCTGTGAACTCTCTCAAGCAATTTTTAATATTAGTTTTAAATCATAAAATTACCTTTTTATCGTTAATTGTTCTAAGCTTATAAATAGGCATGATCATTGACATTACATTCATTCGCCACATTACGTTTACGCATTAGGTTTAGTTAAACTTTCGTGTAGTGATTGCGCTCTTCTCTCTCTTAAGGTTTACGTGTAAGTGATTTATTTTTTAATATTTTCAATTAAAAATTCTTCGTTTCTGTTCTTTTTCTTTCGTTCTTCCTTCGTACTTGTTTTTCGACTTTTGGATGCCTTTCGTTTTCATTTCTTTTTAACTTAAAATATAGAACGAATGTTTGTTTTTCTTCGTGTAGTTTTATTTACGATTCAAATATGCCAGACTAAATCTATCTTGGTTTTAACCTAGGAACGTAATGGAAGAGAAGAAGATAGATTCAAATTTTATGCATTTAAACGTAATATATTTTTGATTGAATCGTGATACTTGTTAAAACTAGGTTTAACCTTATAAATTGAATCACCTATGTTACAGTCTGCCCTTGGGTATGAGTTGACATTTGTGCACACTAAGTCTTTGATACAATGTCTTGGTGACTTCGAATCTAATTTCAATACCCTAGTTCAACGTCTATTTTACGAAAAAGATTTTTAAAGCTAAATCTTCCAACCTAGCGCAACATGCATAGTTGATAGGTTGAGTTAAAAACATATTTGAATCGATCTCTTTGAATCCATTATAGGAATAGGTTGAAACAAAACGTTTTCATCTAAGAGTAATTTCTAAATTTGAATTGTCTTTGCATTAGTGTTGTAAGTTTATGTTAAATTTTATGTTCAAGCATCTTTCAAACCTATTTTCGAAAACTCCAAACAAAATGTTTTTCTCTTTTCAGTTTACTATTCTTTGCAAGTGCTATGAAAACGAGTTTTTTCCTAAGAAAAAAAAAATCAATCACATTTGTTCCCTGTGGATATGACCTAGGACTTACCTAGACTAAACTACGACCACCTCTTGTACTTGAGAGTAATAACCCCTTCAATTTCTAATAACGGTCATATATACATCCACTTAGCAAGTACACAGGTATAGGATACAGCTCTCAACTATTACAAGGGCTTTCTCAAACTATTTTCTCTTAATTCCATAGCTAACATAAGCATCAGAGGCTTTTTAGCAAGCACCACACCAGTGTTCTTAGTGGTTTTTCCAGGCTTGGATCAGACTTCTGAAGGAGACAAAATTGCTGAGTTATTAGTTGGTGCCGTCTATTGGAAATGATTTTCTCATAGCTTTATATAGTCCAAACTTGGTCTGGTATAAGCACTTTATCAAAATGACAATTGGCAATAGCTATGAAGAACCAGAACAATGGGAGGATCACTGCCATGGAGAGGCAGATGGTTGACATGATGGTGGTCTTGCAGATTGTGATGGCTCAGAATCAAGCTTGGCTCTAACGGGTGAATGCTACTCTTGTTAATGCCCCACTAGTAGTTGATCCTCTTGTTAAGGTGGGAATGGCAGAGGAGTCATAGAAATCAATGGAGGAGGCCATGATGAGGTAAATGGTCCGAATAGAGGTAGAGTTGTTGAAGAGAATGATGTCCCCAGTAGATAGGCAAATGGCATTCCACCAAAAGAGTCTCAGAGGAGAAATATGATAGCCACTGCCGAAGAAATGGTAGGCAATCACACATATGTGTCACACACTAAGGTAGCTAGTGCACAGGAGACCAATGCTAACTTGTGGGAAGAACCAATGAGGGCTATGCAAACTCAAATGTAGGGCATCCTTGCTGCGGTTAGGGGTCCAAATGTAATAGATGATGTAATCGATAAAGCCAACTTATCGTTTTCTCAGGCAATGATGGATTGCCGTTTGCCACTAAAGTTCAAGAGGCCTACACTTGATTCCTTCAACAGGTCAGAGGATCCTTTCGATCATTTGGAGACATATAAGACATTGATTTGCATTCAAGTCTATCTTGATGAGATCATGTGCCGAGTATTCCCGATAACACTTAAGGGCCCAATCAGACTATGGTTCAATAAGATAAAACCAGGTATAGTCATTAGCTTCGTTGAGCTTAGTGAACTTTTCGTCGTGCATTTTATTAGGGGGTAGATGTAGAGAAGGCCAGTCACCCATCTTTTGATGATTAATCAAAGTAAAGATGAGATGCTCAGAGAGTATGTGGGAAGATTTAATAGGGCAATATTGGAAGTAGATGAGACTGATGATAAAGTGGAAATCACTACATTCTTGAGTGGTTTGAGAATGTGCAAGTTTATGGCTTCACTACTGAAGAAACCTCTTCTAGATATGGCTAAGCTAATGCTTCGAGCTCCGAAACATATTATCATGGAGGATGGTATGAGGGTGAAGCTAGAGAACGATGGATCAGGTAGTTCAAAGATGGATAAGAAGAGACTTAGTGAATCTATAAATGCTCAATACACGAAGAGCTCAAAGAGTCATAGATATGAGAACTAGAAAAAAGAGGAAGGTCATGTGCTAATCTGGGTTGTAATTTTACTCATCATAATACAAGGTTTGAGAATGTTCTTTATAAGATCCAAGACAACCAAATGTGAGGTGGCCAGAGAAATAAAAAACATCTGCTGATAAGAGGTCCTGAGCTAAATGTTGCAGGTTCCATAGGGACCATGAGCATGATACGGTGGATTGGTTTAACTAGAAGCAACAGATAGAGGAACTGATTTAGAGAGGTCATTTAGCACGTTCATGGCTGGTTGAGGGTACAATAAGCTTGTAGAATGGAGAATCCTTAAACAGCAAAGCCTAAAAGAAGGAGTCTTTATCGAGCCCATTAAAACCAATAATCGATTAGAGAGATCAGGAGTGTAGCTAGTGGCGAGTCATCGTCAATAAGAAAGAAGTATGCTTGGGCGACAAGTAGAGGATGGGAGGTCATATTGGTTGATCGATCGACCGACCAAGAAGTCTAAAGCGGAAGCCCATTCGATAACATTCACCGAAGAGGAAGCACTCGAGGTATGCCAAACCCTTGATAACCCACTTGTTATTTCTTCATTAATTGCTAATTTCAAAATTTATAGAATTTCAATAGATTGTAGAAACTCCGCCTATGTTGGGGTATCCTTGACATAGCCAGTCCCAAGCCCAGAAAAAGGAGGAGGGTTGTACGTTAGGGAGCTAATAGCCAGCATAATACTTAGTCAGATTTATTCATGGATTTGAGACCTAATAAAATTTCGTAGGGGCGTCCCCTGCTTAGCGATGCGCTATGTGGTTTGAGTACAGTGATAACTGAGCAAGGATCGTTGCATCGGTGCTCAGGTGTAGTGTTAAATAGGGAAGAGTCCTCACACTTTTTTGGACTAGCAAGGGGGTATGGAAGCTAGTCCAAAATAGAAGGCTGAGATTAGGTAGTTGGAACATTGGAAGCCTAACTATGAAAACTTATGAAAGTGGTAGATCTAATGGAAAGGAGAAGTATCACAATTGCTTGTTTACAAGAGACAAAATGGGTAGGACAGAAAGCTAAGGGGATTGAGAGAAGTGGTAAGAAATGACCTAAAGGAAGATATAGTTAATGTAAAATACTGTGGAGATAGGATTATTGTAATTAAGTTAGTGTTAGGAGAAGACATAATGAGTGTAATTAGTGTTTATACCCCCTAGGTGGGTTTAGGAGATGGACATAAGGAGAAGTTTTGGGAAGACTTAAAGGAGTGTTACTAGAGATACCCAAGGAGAGATGATTTTTATAGGAGGAGATTTAAACGGTCATGTAGGATGTGATGTAAATGGACACATAAGAGTACATGGGGTATATGGATACAATAATAGAAATAAAGAAGGCAAGGATATTTTAGAGTTTGCAGTGGCTTATGATCTGATGGTGATGAACACATTTTTTAGGAAGAGAGAGGAACATTTGGTGACTCATACGAGTGGCTCCTCAAGTATACAGATTGATTTCTTTTTAACTAGGAAAAGAGACCACTTGTAAAGATTGAAAGGTTATACTAGGGGAGAGCTTCACTTCCCAACATAGGTTGTTGATCATAGATGTGTAGCTCCAAAGGTGGAATCGAAAAAAAAGTCGTATAGATGCTCGAGGACTAAATGGTGGAACTTGAAAGGTGATAAACAATTAGCATTAAGGGAAAGAGTACTGAAGAAAGATGTTTGGGGATAATGAGAGTGCAAATAATATATGGGATAAGGTAGCAGAGTGTATTCTGGGGGTAGGGAAAGAAGTCTTAGGAGAATCTAAAGGTGGTGCTTTGGCACAGAAGGAGGGATGGGGGTGGAGCGAGGCTATCCAATATAAGATAAGAGTTAAAAGAGAGTGTTTTAAATCCTGGCAAAAGGATCGAAACGAAGCAAACTTGGAGAGGTATAAAAAAACAAAAAAAGAAACCCAAAAGGCAGTTAGTGAGGCCAAGGTAAAGGCATATGAGGAGCTATTTAGGTGACTCGACACTAAGGAAGGTGGTCATGGTGAACAAATTGAAAGGGAAATGGAGGATGTGTGTGGACTTCACCGATCTCAACAAAGTATGCCTAAAGGACAGTTTCCCCTATTAACAATCGATATGATAGTGGACTCTATCACAAGACACAAGCTATTGTCCTTTTGGACGCCGTTTCGGGATACAACCAGACCAAAATGGCAGAGCATGATGGTCTGTATTACTACAATGTCATGTCATTTAGGTTGAAAGACATGGGAGGCAACATACTAGAGGTTGATGAACATGATGTTTAAAGCCCAAATTGGAAGAAATATGGAAGTATATGTGGACGACCTGCTCATCAAAAGCCGGAAGATCGACTCTCACATAGCTAATTTATAGGAAATCTTTAACACTTGGAGGTGGTACATGATGAAGTTGATCCCAGCTAAGTGTGCCTTTAGGGTAGCATGTGGAAAATTTCCGAAGTTCATGGTGTCTAGTTAGGGAATAAAGGCCAATCTAGAAAAGTGGGGGTAGTAATGAAAATGTAGCCCCCAAGAATAACATAAAATGTGAAAAAATTGGCAAGTAAGGTAGCGGCACTGAACATATTTATCTCCTAATTTATGGATAAGTGTCATTCCTTCCTCAAGGTTCTGAGGAAAGAATTTAGATGGATGGAGGTGTGTGAAGTCACCTTTGAGCTACTAAAGTAATACTTAGGATTGGTCTCGTTACTTAGCTGAATGATCCTGGGGGAGGGATTGTACCTGTATCTATCTGTTTCTTCAATAGTGCTCAGCTTAGTGCTTGTTTGAGAAGAAAATGGAGTGCAAAAACCTGTTTACTATACGAGCAAGGCTCTTTAAGGAGCAGAGGAATGGTACCCTAAGTTAAAGTTGATGTCTTTTGCTTTGGTAAGTATTGTTCAGCATCTTAGAGCCTATTTCAAGCTCACATGATCTTAGTGTTCACTGATCAACACTTGAAGACCATCCTGCGTAAGCTTGAGACATTAGGGAGACCTGTGAGGTCGTCTATCAAGCTAAGCCAGTTTGACATTCAATGCCGACTATGATTGGCGATCAAAGGACAAGCTACAACAAACTGTATTACGAAAGTTACCACCCACCCAGATAACCTGCTTGAAGAAGACGGCGTTGAGCAAACATAGATGCTTAATGTTGACAGTTCTTCTACCTAAGTGTCAAGTGGGTCAAGTATAGTTCTTGTCTCCCTTGATAGACACAAATTAGAATATGCTCTTTGTTTCAGGTTTCTAGCCTCTAATAACAAAGTAGAGTATGAGGCACTAATCGTCAGTCTTCGAATGGTTTAGAGAGTGGGGGTAGAGTAGATAACAGTCCAGAGCAATTCACAGTTAGTGATAGAGTAAGTACGAGGAAATTATAAGGCAAGAGGAGAGGATGTGACTAAGTATTACCAAATGGCTAGCAGCCTGATTACGCAATTTTTGAAGTTCTAATTGTAGAGATTCTTGAGGGTATAAAATGTTGAAGCCAATAGACTAGCTAGAATCACTTCCTCAGGAGAAACAAATGCAGATGTTTTGATCAAAATAATAGATTTCCCGGGGCATCTGAACACCAAACGTGAGCCAAGTCCAAGAAGAAGCAGAGAGGGGAAGAACGATAAGGGAATATATGCAAAATGGGACAATATTGAGTAACAAGAATGAAGTAAGAAGGATCTAATACCATTCGAGTAGGTATCTACTAATGGATGGAATGCTCTACAGAAGAGGGCATACTACTCCACTACTCAGATGTGTTACCAAATGGGAAGTTGACTACATCATAAGGGAGATCCATGAAAGAAATCATTGGGGAGGAAGAAATAAAGCCGAACCATTTTTAAGAGCAAGCTACTATTAGCCCACTATTGAAAAGGACGCTTAGTAATTTGCTAATATACTGAGACTACCTGCTTAGGAATTGACCCGATTGAGGGCCCTTGGTCATTTACTAATTGGTGAATCAATATAGTCGGGCCGTTTCCCTTGAGAAAAAGATAGAGTAAGTTTGTAGTGTGGCCATAGATTACTTCATCAAAAGGGTAGAGGCAGAGGCCTTGCCAATTGTCACTAAGTAGAACATGATGAAATTTCTATGGCAATGTATAGTTTCCTAGTTCGGTATTTCAAAAGTGGTGATCACAGACAATGGAAATAGTTTGAGGATAAGCAATTTAACGGCTTATGCAAAGAGCTAGGTATTAGCCATCATTACTCACTGCCCGAACACTCCAAGCTAATGGTTAAGTGGAGGTCACCAACCAATCTCTCCTCAAGATTATTAATACAAAACTCGATAAAGCCAAGAGACTATGAGTAGATAAACTTTTTAATATTTCATAAGCCTACAAAATGACTGAAAGGGTGTTGACACCCCATTTTTGCCCCTCGTCTAATATTTACATTATTTAAAGCTTTTTCTTGAATGGTGTTCTACTGATTAAGTTTCTTAATCATAGGAATGGTCAAAGTGCCAGGTTTCGGCAAAGAGCCAACATTCAGCAAAATGACGGTTGTGGAGTTAGGAAGAAGGCAAGCTGAAGATCCAGATCAAGATAGAAGGCCACCAAACTACGTAGACATGTCTAAGACACCATATAAATAAGTCCAGCATCCATAAGAGAGTCAAAGCCTAGAGCCAAGGGTCAATTCAGTCCAGAGATTCAGAACAACCTCTACAATGCACCGAAAGGACCATATCAGCTGGAATGCCTAGATCAAACTAGAAAGGTATAAAAAATTTATCTGAATACCCATAACATGCCACGAGACATAAAGGTAGGCTCAGACAGCCAAAAGGCCACTCCAAAGGTCATTTGGGTTCCGCCGATTCAAATTGGCTCCTACTAACCAAAAGGAAGCCACCAGTACCCAAAACACAATTTGAGCATCCAGACAAAGTTAGAATACCCTCAGATTGCATAGCAATGTTGAGGGTTTACACCCCGAGGTGAGGGCATAATTTGATCTAGCTAACTCGAACTCTAAGAGATCCCTCCAATCCCTTAACTTAATTTTTGTTTAGCATTTCACACACCCTTAGAAATGTCTCAGAGACCTGTCGATGAAATTTTTGGATTCTTTACACTCAGAAATGGTGGGAGGAGTCATCTTGGTAGTGCCTCCAGGGGTTAAGTCAAAGGATTAACTAACCCCTTCTCTGTTTCAACAGGTTTCGGAGGAGCAACTTTCAAACAGCCATAACTTGACCTTAGGAATTCCAAATTGAGTCAAACCTTAACCTAATTGGTCTAAATCTCTCCAGAAAGTGTTTGGGTGGTCTCAAAAGCTCTTGAAAACTACGTCAGAGGTCTTAGACTGGCTTGAACTTGTCTAAACGTGACCCAAACCCTGCAAAACATGGCTTGGGCGAAGGGCTCAGGCCAAATCAGCCCCCATTTTTACCTAGCCACCAAAGACCTTGCTAAATACGTGTTTAGAAAGTTTCTTTGCCTATTTTGGTTTGCAAACTTGTTTGTCCAACTTGTTTTTCAAACTTTTTTCGCATTTAAGGTTATTCAAGCTTGTTTGCCTATCTCGTTTACCAAAGTGGTTTGAAAAACAAACTTTGGAAAGATTTTTCAATCCTTTATTATGCAAACTTGTTTGCCCTTTTAGTTTTACAAATGTTTTTGATTTCTTAGGTTATTCAAACTTGTTTGATTAAACCAATAAACAAACTTTTTGGCACCAAAAAATCTATAAATAAAGGGCATTTTCTTCATCCCTCGAAACAACCCTCTTCCTCCTCTCTTCTGCCTCATTCGGCTCCCTCTTCTCCTCTCCTTTAGTGGCCTTGTGGTGGTGTTTCTGACGGTGTTTTGAAGTTTTTTAGGTTTTCGCTTTTAAAGCTTCAAAGTTCAGTATAATTTTCTCTCTCTAGAAAATTTTACTTTCTCTTTGAATTCAATTTATTTGCATAATTAGAATAGTTTTTAATTATGCAGATATATTTCTTTGTTAATGAAAGATATTCGGATCATAAGTCAAGACTAGGTTATGCCCGATGTATGATATTAACCGGATATATCTGAGATAAATTTTACAAAATTTAAACATCGTTCATATACCATGTCCATATCATACTAACATGCCATACCATCCCATAGCATCAATCTATCATGCATACCATGTCATAATACCAAGCCTATCATGTCACACCATGCTAGATATCATATACATCACGCCATGCCATTTCTATCATACTGTACTTTGTTATTATCATCATATACCATGCTCACACATCATGTTGCTTTGCTATGCCATAAGATAAAAGCATGTGAAGGAATCGTGGGAGGTTTCACCGAAAGATAGACATCCATGTGCTATGATTCCTTACCAAGTTTTACATTTCCATGCAAGTCCATGTTTCCATGCTCATTTATCATTTCACATCATTCTAGACAGTCATTTACCATGTTAGCACATACTTTTGACATACCATGCATCATGTTTTGACATACCGGCACATGTCTTAACAGGCTAGGACACATTCAAAAATTCAAGCACACATCCACTAAGATTAACATAGAATTAGAAATCATAAGTTTATCAATCTAGAGCATTCACTTGAGATTAAAAATGATTTAGGATTGGCTAAGTTGATGAGTTCTAAGTCGTGAC
>QLOD02000001.1:21481809-21494005 GCA_003260245.2 Sideroxylon spinosum | reverse complement strand
CCTCAACTCTTGCCTTATTCTTCACCTTCTTTTTCAAATTGTACAAGAACCTAAGAATAGAGAATTATCAGTATACAATAAATAACAGATAATTTCTAGAATTTATAAATATTTGACTAACCTTTCAAATGGATACATCCACCTATTTTGTACAGGTCCTCCAACTAGAACTTCATAGGGTAAATGGAGTGGCAAGTGCTCCATTGAATCAAAAAAGCTGGGGGCTAAAATTTTCTCTAACTTGCATATGATGACAGTAATGTTTTCTTCTAATTTAAGTATTTGATCATTACGCAACATTCTAGAAGTCAAATCTTTGAAGAACAAACTCAATTCTGTCAATGCTTTGCACACACTATCGGGAAGCAAACAATGAAATGCAATGGGGATCAATCGAATCATGAAAACATGATAATCATGACTCTTGAGGCCGTACAACTTGCATTCTTTCATGTCACACATCTTGACAGATTTGAGACATAACCATCTGGAAATTTCAAAGATTTGATCCATTCTAATAATATTTTTCGAGCATTTTTGTCCAAACAGTAGCAAGCCCTTGGTTTTTTGGCACCTCCCTCACGTAATTCCAAGTCATTCCGACGGTAAATATAGGGTAAATCCCTCCTTGCATTGTCATTGTCTTTTGTTTCCCTTTCACATCAAATATAGTATTGAAGATGTTGTCAAAACATTTTTAATAATGTGCATAACGTCAAGGTTATGCCTAATGAGATTAGTCCTTCAATATGGTAGACTCCAAATATACTTTGCTTACTCCAATTGTGATATTCTCCTTGACCTTTAGGTATGTCATTCCCACCATTTGCAAGGACGGTAGGCAAATCCTTCACTCGAGCCCAAATTTGATCCCCACTTAATCTTTGTGGAGATGGTGAATTCTCAATTTGATTCTTCCTAAATAAGGTCTTATTCTTTCGAAAAGGGTGATCATATGGTAGGAATTGACGATGACAGTCGAAGAAGCATTGCTTGCGAGAATGTTGAAGCCTAAATGCTTTTGACTTCTCCATGCAATATGGGCACGATAATCTACCTGCTGTACTCCATCCAGATAACATGCCATAAGCTGGAAAGTCACTGATTGTCCACATCAGAGCAGGCCGCATTTGAAAATTTTACCTCATTGAAATGTCATAGGTAGGAACTCCTACTTTCTATAACTGTATCAACTCATCCAACAAAGGTTGCAAATACACATCTAACTTCTTCTTAGGGTTTCTGGGACCAGGTATTATAGCTGTATGGAACATGTATGGTGTTTTCATACACATCTTAGGTGGCAGATTGTACGGCGATACTATCACAGGCCAACAAGAATACTGCTTATAGACTGTCCAAATGGAGTGAAACCATCAGTAGAAAGTCCGAGTCTTACATTTCGAGACTCAGTAGAGAATGTGTGGTGGCCGCGATTAAAAGATTTCCACGCCTCTGCACTAGAAGGATGACTCATGCTCCCAGAAAGAGGTTCGTGCTCTGCATGCCATCTCATATGCTTAGCTATTACCGTTGACGCACACAAGCGCTGTAATCTTGGTGTTAATGGAAGGTAGTGCATTCTTGCATAAGGTACGTTCTTCTCCACCCCTGTACTCTCTTTTTTTGGCTTCTATCTGGGATGATTACAAAACTTGCATTTTGCCAACCTCTCATATTCTTTCCTGAAAAGCATACGCCCATTAACGTAGCATTCTATTTGTTCATATGGGAGCCCCAAACCAGAGACAAGTTTTTTTGTCTCGTAAAAGTTTTTGGGCATTTTATCCCCTTTAGGTGTAACATCCTTAATGAGTTGACATATAGCATCATAACAGGCTTTAGGTAAGTTGTAATCGGACTTGATATTCAAAAGCCGAGCAACTGTGGACAATTGAGATTGACCATCACACCCGGGCCACAAAGGCTCATCTACCTCATTTAGCAAGTCATAGAACCTCTGTGCACTTGCATTAGGCATCTCATCCATTCGGATAGGTTCATTTGATGTCCTATCATATCCAACCGCATCAAACATCATGTCCCTAAATGAATTAAGATTTGAAGGGGTTGTTTCACTTCTAGTGCCAACCTCTTGGTTATTTCTATGATCTGAAGGGAAAATGTATGGCTCCCCGTGGGCATGCCATTCATCGTAATTTGGGAGGAATCCATTTCGATACAAATGAAGTTTTACATTGTCAACGTCAGAATACTTTCGATTCTTGCACTTCGAGCACAAACACCTAATTTTTCCCTCACTAGTAAAATTTACTTGCATAGCTGTAAATTGAACAAATTCATCAAGCCCATGTTGAAACTCTAATATTATTCCTTTTTTACTAGGTATAAGCCTAATGTACGTCCATGCTCGATCAACCATCATTGAAGGAATCCATTTCACAAAAAAAAAGGTACACATATTTTTTAAAAAACCTCAAAAATTCATGTCTGGGTGGTTCTATATCAGCTACATCAACTAGGATTAAATCATTTGCCAAGGTACACACATTTCCCTAAATTGGTTACTCTCAAATCACGAAGGACCTTTAGTTATTCTCTGGAAAAATATTTTTATTTTATCCAAAAATTAATATTTTATTATTTTCTATTCTTTTTAGAATGTAAATATGATTTCTAATATACATTTTTTAAATCAAAAATAATCTTTACAAAGAAACACAAATTTTTATGTATATATATTTAAAAAGAAACACCAAACAGACACAAATTTTTATTTGCTTGCCAAAAAACAAATTAAATACTAAATACATGTTGCAGCATCCATACATGGAACCGTAAATATTTCGTATACACACGAACTTAGAGATTTTTTTTCCATTAATTCATAATTAATACTTAAGCTTATAATCACAAAAATTTTAATTTTTTACTATTTGGACATATATATTTAATTAAATTTTATATGTACTACGTAATTGTAAGATGAGTTATAAACCAGTACATTGACTGGTTCAATTGCCAGATAGATAATTGTGACATAGACCAATTAGACATTGATAAACATGAAAAATAAATAAATAAAACATAAAAAAAAAAAGATCATTCACGTGAAAGGAAGAATCTGATTTTCAATTATTTTTCTTAGATATTTAATTTTTTTTTTTGTTTATGACAAGAAGCTGATTAATTTCAAAAAAACAAAAAACAAAAACAAAAACAAAAGGCTAGCCGGGCACAACATGAACCAATTCTAGCACATCACTTTTTAAGCTAATTACACACTAACCTACTATCTAGTATTAATTGTGTATCACCAATAATACAACAAAACATAGAATACACCACAATAAAAGCCGTAATAAGCATGAAAATATAGAAAAAGACATCCACTCATGGACAAAGAAATTGAAAAGAGTGACTAACCCAAGGGATTTACAAGTGTATGGGCTGATATGAGATAATTTTGGAACCTGCTTACACAAAATAATTACACTGTAAGTGTATAAAAAAAAATAAACTTTTTTTTTTTACCATTATCTCTCAATACAAATTAAGCAGGTTCCTCCCTACTCTCTCACTCCTTTCCGTCTCTCAAGCTCAAAACCAGCAAAGCTCTTTCTTCCTCCTGTACACTCCTCAAATGGATTTTCCCGCATAGACCCACGACCCAAACCCGACTCGCCACCACCCCATCCTCTTCCCTCTCCACCAGGTCCTCCCAATACTCATCCCTCGTCTCTCTCCTTCCGCTCGAAACACTAGTTTCGGATGCTCCGGGTAAGTGGCCAATCGATTGTATTGAGAAATAATGAAAGTTTGTAGATCAACTACCGATTAGGCTATGGAAGTTTGTAAATCACATAAAAGAACAAATGAATCTGTGGTCGTGACTCTTCACAGAAAAAACCCTAAAAATACAAAATCAGGGTTATGGAAGAGAGAGATTAGGTAAAATCTAACTTACCTTGAGTTCCCAGAGTGGAGGAGGACAGAGAATGGGCCGAGTGACCGGCGGGAAAGAGGTGGAGAATCGCCGATGGAAGATCACGTCGACCGATTCAGGGACTGTGCAGTCTATATTTTCATCAGGCCCGGTGAACTTGCGGATTCTTTTGATTTTGTAGCAGTGATAAAATAAAAATATCCTTTATTTTTTGAACAAGTAGAGATAGTGATTAAATAATAAATAAATAAAAATAATTCACTTTTAAGATAGCCCAAAACGTAATACTAATAATTGAATAATATTCTAATTGAAAATAATTTATAAAACAACAAATTACGATCAAACATTTAAACCAAAATAATAAACCATTTAATAAGCTTTTGATACATTTAGGGGTGTTTGGAGAAAAAAAAAGTTAATAAAAAAGTAAAGTAAAAGTACAAAAAAATTTAATAAAATAAAACTTTTTTTTACTTTATTTTTCTATTAAAAATATTTTATCAATTTTTAAGTTTTCAAATATTTTTAGAGATTTTCAACAAAAATTAGTGTACCAAACGTCTCTGTAATCTCTCACCCTTCTCATTTATTTTTCTTAATAGTTTTATATATAACATTTTTTAAATTAATATTTTAAAAAATATACCTAATAGACGAAGTCAATTAAATTTTTTTATTATATAAAATTCTATTTAAGTCAAACATTTAAATTAAAATTTCTGTTTATGTTTTTAAATTTTTGTAAACTGGCAACCGAAAAATAACTGTTAAACCTGTTTATATTTTTTTCATTTTCAAAAAACTGCAAACTTAGATAGAAAAACTTAATAAAAAATGTTTTTATTTTTATTTTCTATTAAAAATATTTTATCAATTTTAAAGTTTTCAAATATTTTTAGAGATTTTCAACAAAAATTAGTGTACCAAACGTCTCTGTAATCTCTCACCCTTCTTTTTTATTTTTCTTAATACTTTTATATATAACAATTTTTAAATAATATTTTTAAAAATACACCTAATAGACGAAGTCAATTAAATTTTTTATTGTATAAAATTCTATTTAAGTTAAACATTTAAATTAAAATTTCTATTTATGTTTTTAAATTTTTGTAAACTGGCAACCGAAAAAAAACTGTTAAATCTGTTGATATTTTTTTCATTTTCAAAAAACTGCAAACTTAAGTAGAAAAACATAATAAAAAATGTTTTTACTTTATTTTTTATTAAAAATATTTTATCAATTTTAACACTTTGTCCATTTTATTAAATCATATTAGATTGAATATTTCAATTACCTAAATTAATATGTATCATATTCATTAATTTATTTTTACTAAACAATTAAATCAAATTAAATAGTTATAAATTAAATAAATAAATAATTATTTAATATTAAATTAATAAATTATATTAATTTGATTTACGTGTCTTTAGGCTCGGGTCATAACTAGTATAATCATAAGAATCAATGAACCTCACCACTTATTTTGAGGCTACACAAACAGGCATTCACTAGTAGGTAGAGCTAACTAAGGGAGTTTAAAGTTCAAAAAAAGCTAAAAAAAAAAAAAAGCCTAAAAATTGGTGTTGAGATAACATAAAAGTGACACGTGAAGAAAGTTAAGAACTTATGGAGTTTTTTAAAAAAATTTGAGACTCCACGTGAAGCACAAATTTTTATAGGGGTATAATGCATTTTACTTTGGACTGAGGTTAACCCGATCTTTAGTACCTAGAATTTTGTCCAAGCACGGCTTCTCACATAAAATATATACTAATTTTAATTACAAAAGTTTGGGCCAACCATGTGGGAGCCCAAGCTTATGGTTTCAATCCTAGCCTTGGCTTACTCATAAAGGGCTAATTTTTTCCAAACCTATTTTGCAGGCATAATATAATGAAATATTAGTAGAACTTACAATTGTTATAATAATATTTAATAAATTAAATACTAAATTTACATCACTTTTAATAAGAAGCTTTTCTATATCATCTAGAGAGCATAACCTCGATTTTATAAGATGATCAAAACATTCTTGCACTAGCTAGGCGTATTCCAGTGTTACAACTTGGCAATCAAAGGAAGTTAAAGAAAGAAATTCCAACACCTCAGTTTAAACATCAAGTGAAAAAACTGTCCCAAAAGTGGTTTAAACGAGGTTTTTTTAATGTTCAATCCAAATTACAAAATTTTTGGTTGGTAATTAGTTGATAATTTGGTTGGTAAAATTATTTTCTCACCCTATTACCAACGGATCACCAACCGAATAGCAACCGATAAATTACCAACCGTGCCATCAGTTGCTAATTCGGTTGGAAAATATATTTTCTCCCCCTTTTACCAACAGATTACCAACCGAATAACAACCGATGAATTACCAACCGATCCATCAGTTGGTAATTCGGTTGGTAAAAATATTATAACACTTTATTACCAACCGATTACCAATCGATGACATTATCAGCCAAACCATTCTGCCAGTAAGTAGGTTGGTAAAACATTTCGGTTGGTAATGTAGTTGGTAGTAATTTAACCATCAAATTACCAACCGAAGGACCAACCGAAACATCTAGCAACTATACTATTCGGTGGGTAAACCGTTGGTAATTTTACCGGGAAAAATCTTCCCGCCAGATTACCAACTGATTATAACTGAAACGTGTATCAACCAGTTGTAGGTAGTTGGTAATCGGTTGGTAAAAATTTTCCCGCCAATTTACCAACTGATTACCAACCAAAAATTTACCAACCGAATTGGATCAGTTGGTAAGAAGTTGATAATTATCTAAATTTTGGCAATTTTTACATTGGTTGGTAATGTGTTATTAATCGGTTGGTATTTACCAACCGATTACATGCAGTTGGTAATGGTCAGTTTGTAATCAGCTTTTTTCTAGTAGTGAGAAGGTTTGACATAAGCAAGGTTCATGGTGGAGTTTGAATCACCCTTAACCACAGAAACCCAATTACTTCTCCCATCTAAGCTTAATTAAGTATTAGGGTTTTTTGGCTTCTCTTCAACTTGGTCAGCCCAAGATTTAGTAGAAGAGGTAGGAGAGGGAGCCATTACCGCCTCCTTTCCCATACTAGAACCCCTAGCAGTAGCCTCCTTTGGCTTATGCTTAAGCCCGTGTTTACCATCAGTAGCAACACCTCCATTGAAACCCCTAGCCGAGGCTCTTTGGTCCCCATGTTGGTTTTCAACAACCCTAGTAACTTCATTCTCGGATCTGGGAGTTTCCTTACTCACCCTCAGTTCAAATGCTGAAACAACACTTGAAACCCTAGGGTAGCAAAGATTTGAATCATTGGGAAGGTAGTGTGGCCTTTTACCTGAAGTGTGTAGTCTCCCATCATCTGTAGTAGATTTTTCCAAAGAGGAAACTTCTTCTATAGCTTTATTTGATTCAAAAATTACAGCTCCTATAGAGGAAAGTTCAGCTTTTGCTTTTTGAAAGCCACAAAGAGCTTCTTCTTCTTCACCTGGGGAAACCCTAAGTATTTCAGCTCTGCAGCCGGTTCTCAAAGAGGAAGACTCATCTCTTGCTTTGGTGAAATCAAAGGAAGTGTCTCCATAATTACCAAAAAAGGGAACTTCATCGAAATGATTTTTTATCCCTTCCATGGGTGCCATTTTTAGATAAACTCCAAACGAATCTGTAGAGAAAGATTGAAACTAGTTAGGAAAACCTAGCCGCCTCCCAAAACCCTAAAAGAAAACCCTAGAGAGAGAAAATGTTAGAGAGAGAGACTTCTATCATGAGGGCGATGGTGCCACCTATGACCATTACTATGTTATGTTATTTTAATTTTTAAGTTTTCCAAGATTTAAGAAATTTACTACCTAATTCCAAAGTAACAGTTTCAAGTGTTTAAGGTTTTGGATCGAGTTTAAATTGTAAATAAATGCAAACTACTTAATTTAACTTAGTCTAAACAAGGAATTAAAAATTCAGAATTTAAGGCAATAAATAATTGAAATTAAAAGATATGATTCACGTAAAGGAGAAGTAGATCGAAAAGATATTTTCGTGAAAGCATACAAAATTCTTCATACCTCAGTTTTATACTCACATTTGGGCTTTTAAAAACGGAAGACATTCTTTTAAAAAAAAAATTAGGATTTTAGATTTAAAATCTTCATCTAAAAAATATAAAAGAAATTTTAAGATTCAAAAATCCTTATCAATGATTTCAGATAATCTGATCAAGGGTTTTCGTTTTCGAAAGTGTTGGTCTCTACGTGTACTTTTTCACATAATACACATAGGTCTATGCACATCACAAAGTTTATAATCATCCACCTTTCCTTGATTCGTTGAATCAAGAACTAGGATTTTAGGTTAAAATGGAATAGAAATCAACGCAAGCCCTGAAAATAAAAACAAAATATAAAAGTGCATTCATTGAATTAAAAAAAAGAGTCAAATATCGTACTTCGAAAAAATACGAAAAGCAACAAATACTCTAACAAGAAATCCAAGAATACGAAAGACCATTCATCTCGATAATGAAAAGAACTAAAAAAGACTTAAAGAATATTCTACGGAAAGACTCTACGACGGCTGGAACGGACCCTCAAAATAATCCCCTAAGGGTTCTATTTATAGAGCCATTTATAAAACCTTTAACAAACTAAAAAATGAAACCCTAAGTTGGCTAGTGGTCCGGACCACCCGTGGCTACAGTCTGGACCATAGTGTGCTAGTTTCTTCATTCCACAGCGTAATTGTCCAGACCACCCATGCTAAGGTCCAACCCTTTTTGTACTTTGTTGCAATGGTGCGAACCGGCTGGGAGATGGTTCGGACCATCCCTACCCTGACTTCCTGCTTTGTTCTTCTTTCCTTGTTCTTAATCTAATCCAAATAGGGTTCTTTAGGTGGACATCGAGGGCTCGTTGTTGTTGTTTTCCTCATCTTCATAACAATTTATCACAATTATTTCCTCTTCTTTCCTACATTGACGAGAATAGAACAAATAAGTGATAAAGATTAACAAAATTGCTAATTTTGTTAAACAATGCATGTTCTAATGCTAAGTTATGTTTCAAGTGTAATCATACCCCCCAACTTGAACATTGCTCACTAGGCCAAAGAAAGAGGGTGGACTCGGTATAAGGAAGATAAAGGATTGGAATTTGGCGGCTATATCCAGGTATATATGGCAGATTAGTCAACCGTCTTCTACTTCTATCTGGGTTTCTTGGGTAAAACTTAACTTGCTCAATAAAAACCATTTTTTGCCAAAGTTCCTCGGAATTGCTCTTGGACTTAGAGAAAGGTCCTGAAATTAAGAGCAAGATTGAAACACTTTATTTTGGTTGATATTGGGGATGGGAGACATACCTCTTTATGGTTTGATTCTTGGATGCCCCGAGGCCCTATTTGCACATCTCCCGATGCACGAGTCATCTATGATTCTGGCTTACCTAAGGATGTGAAGGTTAGTGCTATTATTTCTTTGAATAGGTAGGTTTGGCATGTTGCAACTCTAATGATTTACTTGATTTGAAAGAAGAAACATTGTCTTTTAGCACCTTCAAATTGTGAAAGAAGGGACAAAATCGTTTGGAACAAGATAAGGGCAAGGGAATTCTCGATCACGTCAGCTTGGGAAGTCCTTAGAACTCATTCCTCGCAGGTGGATTGGCATCATCTTGTTTGGTTCAAATTTCATATCCCAAGGCATTCTTTTCTCTTATGGTTGGCTATGAAAGGAAGGTTGGCAACACTAGATCGGCTCCGTTCCTTTGTCTTGTTCAGCATATGACATGTCTTTTTTGTGGTGATGATATTGAGCATCATGATCATTTGTTCTTCAATTGTGCTTTCTATTTTTGTGTTTGGCATGCCATCCTTGCCAAATGTGCTTTTAGTGCCACTCCATCTACTTAGATAGTAACCATACATTGGGCTTGTTCTACATTTAGAGGCTCCTCTCTTCTTTCATTCATTGGAAGAGACTCATTTGCTACTACGGTTTACACATAATAGATAGAACGGAATTCTCGATTGCATAGGAGATCACCTTGAAACGAACTAACATTGATAAATCTAATTATGGGCTTGTTCAGGCTAAGGTTATTAGACTGCTTTGGTTTTCCCTGCAACTCTACCAATTTAAACTTGATTCAAACATGGCATCTTTCATCTACTCTGATTGATAGAGCATTTGGATGATGGAATGACTTGTTTCACTAGTTTGATAGTTTGAACCTTTTGGATTGCTTTGCTTAATGTAATTTTCCTAGGGTATGCCCCTGAGTATTTGTACAGTATCTCTTTTATTAATATAGTTTATTTTTACCTTTCAAGAACAAAAAAAAAATAAAATTGAACATTGCTAGTCCTTAGCTATGACTTTATTAAAAATGAATGCAAACTACTACCTATTTCTCTTTTCATTGGAAACACGGCTACACTTAGCTACGTGCAGCAACCCTTTTAAACCCCTAGGTTACCCTAGTGGACGAGTGAAGTCTCACGAGGGTTTGCAGTGAATCTACCCAAAAATTCTTAAACTAATTCTATGTGTGGTAATAATAATTCCAAAACCTTCTGATTCGAATTCAATATGAAACAGATAGCCAAACTTTGAAATCTTGCATAAATTATTTTTCAAATGCACTTCCAACTCATCTAAATTTTCAACCATTTATTTTCAAAAACGTTAAGTACTATCATCCAATCAGCATAATTAACAAATATACACAAAGATCATGGTTTGGACTTCAACTCTCACTAGGATGTTCACTCTCAAATGAAATCATTCGAAAAAGGTTACTCTCGTGGTTCATGCATGGATGCAATATCAAATAGGTGCATTGAACCCAAATCAAAAGTGACATGAAAGAATTAAATAGTGAGTGTAGCATAGCTTCATGAAGGAATGTATTAATGCATAAGCAAGAAAATTACCATCAATCACATGAAACAGATTAATGCTCTTATAAGTGTTTTTCACCTAGAGTCCATTAGGTCCTTACTAGGTTGTAGCTTGGCCAGGTATTTCTTTTTTGATAATTAGCTTGGCTAGGTATTGGTTCGACAAACAAAGGATGGGAACATCAAAGTGCATGTCTAGGGATTATAATAATGCAATAAAACACTCCCCAACTTTTCACCTTTCAAGACCTTGAATGCCAAACATTGAAGCTTTACTATCAACAAACATTTTTTTTTTCATAGGACTAATGATAATTAACTCATGAATTGCCAATTTTTCATAAGTATCCCAAGACATACAAGGGTTGGTTTACTTATGTATCTAAGGCTAAAGGGTTATATTTTTGACTAACACAAGAAATTTTATATAATCTAAGATTTTGCAAAGCTTTAAACTGGCTCCAAGGATCATGTAAACAAAGAAAAGTTACAGGCTTCCAATTATAAGAAAGATGGCCTAACATCACTCTCTCGGTCATAACACTTGTCTAAAGTAGTGATCCATATAGGCAAATTAAAAGTAATATCTTGTGCATTCAATACCATAGAAAATAATGTAATGAAGCTATTTAAAAGAAGTGAGATGGAAGAAATAATAAAAATTATTTGTTATATAACCCTCAAAAATAAAGCTCCAGCTCAAAAGCTCACAACATAAAGGGTGTTAAGTCTCCACCTCCGTCTTGGTATACTTGAATAACTACATCTCATGAACTCTAATGCTTAACATGCTTGTATTTCAGTGGTTTTAAGAGGTAAGTCTTTAATACATAAGAAAAAGTTTATACTCAATTTAAAATTTAGTTCTCTATTTCAAAATTGAACATCAAATCATCTATAATTTCATATCTATTACCACTATTGCATTAGAAATTACCTATTCATTAGTTATTAATAATATGTAAGGGAAGTCTACATGTTATTAACCATCCCCTCCCCAACTTAAAAGACATATTGTCCTTAATGTGTGTGTTATGCATGAACAGAAGTGAAAGAAAAATGCAATGGCAAAAAATATATGTAAACAGTACCCCCCAACTTAATGTGCAAGTGACTAATGATGTCAAGGTAATAAATAATAAAATGAAAGGAAATAAAGAGAAATTACCAGAAAAGGACAAAAGCTAGAGGAAAAGAAATACCTTCGTGTCAGAAGCAAATGAAGTTAAGACAGCATCAATTGAACGAATAGCCTCATTAGATAAAGGAAATTCCTATGCGGGTAGCTCACCATAATCAGACTTGGTGTAGTACTTGATATAGATATAGACTAAAAGACATACTTTATGTTATGTTTTTATATATTTTAATGAGAATTTCTTTTGAGCAATGAATGCC
>QLOD02000001.1:21455989-21467975 GCA_003260245.2 Sideroxylon spinosum | reverse complement strand
ACCATGCCAAAAACGTGGGACCCACACCTAAGAGGGGGTAAAAGATTTTACCCCCTTCTTTTCCTTCATCCAAGCATGGCCTTGGGTATATACACCTGATATTTTTGGTACCCCTCAACCTAAACAAAACACATCAAATTTCACTTTGAACTCGTGTTAAATAAATTCTTTTCAATGGAAGTTTTAAACCTTATTAACTCTCAATTCACCAACACATTAAATAACACGAACTTTTATTCCACCTAGCAGTCAACTTCATGTTTCAGGTATTTAATGAAAATAATATTCGACAAGCCAATGCAGAACACTAACTTTAAATAAACTAATATATGGCCAAAACAGAAGCATCAATGCACAACAGGGCACATATATACACAAGTATCATGGCTGTGTGATCCATTTACATATAAAAGACAAAGTAGAAGAAAAAAAACTTCATTTTGTTTGTTCTAGGTTTTCTACGGGTCAATCATTACCTATTGGAGCCTATACATCCAATTGATCATCTGTGTGATTTTCCATTACTAACTTGAATTTATATATATATATGTGTGTGTGTGGCACAAAAATATATGCCTATCACAATTCACGTGCATTGATTTAGACAGATCATTACTGCTATATAAGAATATATATATAATGGTTCCACTTCTTACCTGATATACTACAGCTGCAGCATGTATATTTGTATATATATATTTTCCAATAGCTGTTTCACGCAACAGTGAGATAGAAGGTTTTATGCAGTGATGAACAGGATTTTCTCCCTTGGCTAAGTTCCCTCTCTCACTTTTTAGGGTTTCATATGATGGTATCATATATAACACATATACATAGCTGCTCAATTAACATGGCAGCCCTACTAAATCTAATTAATTACATACCTTCTTCTATGGGTTTAAGAAAATATTATATTTTTTTTTCTAAAATTTTAAAATTTTAATATTTCAAATACAACCAAAAATTAAAAAAAAAATTCAAATTATTAAATTTTAATAACAAACTAATTTACTGAATAATATAATATGACACAAATTAAATCAAATCAAATCTGGGTCATTACATCCTCGAAATTTAGGACGTAAATTAAAGAAAATCAAGGAAACAACTCAGGGTACCTACCCCGCATATATGCCTCTTGCTCTCAAGTCGATTCCTCATTACCATGATGCTTCACAACACCCAAACCGAGGAAACAGTCTTCCCTAGAAGCACTTGCTCTTGAAAATCTAAGATTTCCACTAGTTTTACCTTATAAGTAACATCGGAGTCCACCTCAAGCTCAGTCTAGTCCAACATATGCAAAGGGTCTTGTTTATACTTCTGAAGCATGAACACATGAAACACCTCATGTACTCCCGAAAGCTGCGGTGACAAAGCAAGATGGTAAGTCAACTCTTTAACCTTGGCCAAAACCTCAAATGACCAAATATATCTTGGGGACAACTTCCCCTTGCACCCAAATTGACCTTTTCGTAGTGAGACCTTTAGGAACATATGGTCTCCCACCTTAAACACATGAAACACCTCATGTACTCCCGAAAGCTGCGGTGACAAAGCAAGATGGTAAGTCAACTCTTTAACCTTGGCCAAAACCTCAAATAACCAAATATATCTTAGGGACAACTTCCCCTTACGCCCAAATTGACCTTTTCGTAGTGAGACCTTTGGGAACATGTGGTCTCCCACCTTAAACTCCAATGGTTTTTGCCTGCTATCAGTATAAATCTTTTGGCAATTCTGTCTGATCTCGAGTCTTGGTCGGATGACTTTGACTTTCTCAGTCATCTCTTACACAAATTCAGGCCCAGCAATTGTAGTTTCTTCAATCTCGGCCCAATAGATAGGAGATTTACACGGATTACCATATAGAGCTTCAAAAGGAGCCATGTCAATACTCGATTGATAGCTATAGTTATATGCAAATTCAATCAGAGAAAGGTGATTCTCCCAACTGCCATAAAAATCAAGCACGCATGCCTTCGGCATATCCTCCAAAGTTTGAATTGTGCATTCTGATTGTCCTTCGACTTGAGGATTACAAGTAATACTAAACAAAAACTCTATTCTCATGGCCACCTAGAGATTCTATCAAAATCATGAAGCAAAAAGAGGGCCCCTATCTAAGATAATGGATACAGGAGTTTCGTGAAACCTCATAATATTCTTAGCATATAGTTTAGTCAAGACATCCATAGAGTCAGTCAACTAAATTGGTAAGAAGTATGTCGACCTCGTTAACCTATTCACTATCACCCAAATAGTCTCATAGCCCTTCGGAGATCTTAGTAAGCTAAAAACAAAATCTAACATAATGTTCTCCATTTTCATCCTGACACTAGCAGCCGGTCTTTGATGATTGGTCTTGACTTGCTGACTGCTTGGTCTTAACTTGCTGACAAATAAAGCACCTACTCACAAAAACTATTGCATCCTTCTTTATGCCTGTGCAAAAGAACTAACGACGTAGGTTGTGGTACATCTCATACCTCTAGGACGTACAATAAATTTAGAATGATGGAACTCCTTAATGCTGGGGAACAGGAAAAACCCTAAGATCACAACTGTAGTGTATACAAATAATACAAAAAAATTTTACCAATCTAATCTACGAGTGTAAGATCATACCTGCGAGATCTCTTTGGTTTAATCTCAGTAAATCCAAACTTTAGACGTTAGATAACTTCAATTCGGCTACTCGATCTTAACCTTCAGCCTTCTGTCGTATTCCCAAAATTACCTTCTTTCTCTCTCACAAGATGGTGGAATCTCTAGCAATCTTCAAGGTTTCGTATTTTTCTTTTTAGAAAATGTTAACCTTAGTTGCCAACAGAAAGAGTATATATATGGCTATAACAGGGACCTATAGGCAAATATAAAAAGACTTCCTATGTAATCAAATCTCCTAATCCTACTTGGATTATGATTTAATTATGTAAATTATAATTCATTTCACTAAAGAATTATAATTGCACTCATATTCAAAATTATAGTTTTGAGCCTTTAATATTAAATACTTGTTATCTCCCTTTGTTAAAATTTTAGATATCCACCAATTAAATTTAATTACTGACAATTTAATTTTATTGATTTGTTATTTTCCTTGAGACCTTTTCACTTAACTTATTGGATGTATCGGATTCAAATTCTACTTGCAAGATTTGATACAGTCAAAACTTATAAGCTTCCTCAAGGGGATATCAATAATCCAATTTATCAGGACATAGATTCCTTTAACTATTAATATTCACCATATATATAATGTCATTGCCCAACTCACTTTGTTCATTGACTTATATAGAATCTCACTCTTTCTGTAATCAAAGCAACAATCACCATATACTCGTGTCTAAAATTAGAACTTGGATTAAGAGCATAAGTAATCCTACTAAGCATGAGATTTAAATTATTTTATGAAATCAGTACAAAATAATTTCCTCAACTAGATCCAGTTTAATACACAAAGTGTACTAGCACAAACAGTTGGAATTAAACCATTCCCTGTAATCAAGACAGACCTATTAAAAATCTATGCTACAATTCCACTGATGGTGTGTCTAAGTGTATCTAAAACTATGAACAATAGACTTGTATTTCAAAAAGAGCTGATGATATAATCTTCTGTATTTAAGCCATACTCTGCACACTAGATCAAATACTTTTTTGTGAATATTAAAGACCTGCACAAATATAATAAACGGAATTTATTGCTCAAAAAGAATTCTCATTAAAATGAAATAGAAAATAACATGAAGCATGTTTTTTAGTCAATATCTTTATCACTTAGAACCATATCTCAAATAGAAATGGGTACAAAAAGTCTCCCCAAAAACCTCAAACCATTAGTATTACCAGTCATCCATACTAGCATCTTATCAGAACTCAGTAATTTAGCCAGAATGGCCTTAGATTCAACATCAATGCCCGTAGCCTCAATCATATGACTCAGCAGAATTGACTGAGTAGCTAAGGCACACAAAACAACATGACCCTCATCTTCTTGAAACTCCAAATCAAACTCACAAGGCATCCCATCATTTCCCACTCTCATACGGTAAAACCCACTAGTGAACCACGAGTCTTCTGGCTAAGTACGTTGGCAACCATGTGATACTGAAGTTCAAAATCATAATCCTCCATGTACTCCATCTATACTCTTTGCCTCAAATCCAAATCCTTTTGAGTGAAAAGATATTTCAGGCTCTTATGATCTGAGAACACTTCAAAATTTTCACTATACAATTAGTGTCTCTAGCTTTTTAAAATATAAATAACTACTGCCAACTCTAGATCATGCACCGGTAATTATGCTCGTGAGTCTTCAATTGTTTAAACCCATTAGCCATCACTCTATTACCCTACATCAGCATATAATCTAATTCTTTCCTGGATGCATCATAATAGATTGAATAACCTAATCATTCCTTTGGAATCACAAGCACTAGTGTAAAACTTAACATCTTCTTCAGCTCTTGAAAAGACTGCTCACACTTCTCATTCCAAACATACTTGACCTCTTTCTGAATTAGTCTAGTCATCGGCCCAACTAATTTTAAGAAATCTTGGACAAATTAATACCCTACCAAACCCACTTAATCTCAATACTTGTCCTCGGTCTTGGCCAATCTAAGACTATCTTAACTTTATATAGATCAATCGCAACTCCTTTCCTAAAAATAATATGCTTGAGGAATCTCATCCCTTTGAGCCAGAACTCACACTTGCTCAATTTAGCATAGAGTTGGTGGTCCCTCAAGGTTTGAAGTACAACTCTCAAATATTCCTCATGTTCCTCCTCTTACCAAGAATAAACCAAAATGTCATCAATAAACACGACTACAAATTTGTCCAAAAATCTGTTGGCCACCTTGTTCATCAAATCATGAACACGACAAGAACATTGGTTAGTCCAAATGGCATCACCAAGAGCTTGTAGTGGCCGTACTGAGCCTTGAATGCTATCTTTGGAATGTCCTCCCGCTTCGCCCTCAATTGGTGGAAACTGGATCTTAAATTAATATTTGAAAAAATGGCTAAACCCTTAAGTTATTGAACAGATCATTAATTCTCGGTAGAGGATACCAATTCTTGTTCGCAATCTGGTTCAACCTCTGATAATCTGTACACATTCTAAGAGTTATATAATTTTTTGCTGCAAACAGTGCTAATGCACCCCAAGGTGAAGTCCTAGGATGAATAAATCCCTTAAAGATCAACTCCTCTATTTGGGATTTTAATTCTATCAACTCTAAGGTGCCAATCAATATGGGGCTATAGAGATAAGTTCTGTGCCAAGAATTAAATCAATCCCAAATTTAACCTCCTGTTCAGGTGGTAATATAAGTATATCATTTGAAAGTACTTTTAGAAATTCACAAACTACCCGTGATAATTCAACTTTGTCACCATTCTTATTCTCCAAAGCTATACAAGTAAATAAGGTACATAAGTTTACTCATTCTTACCTATCAAGAGAAGGCAAGATCCAAGGACTACAGCGATTATCAGAAAACCGTATCTGCTCTTCCTTGGGAGTAAATAGAGTCACCCAACCCTTAGAACAATCTATCGTCACCCGATGGACTGATAACCAATTCATACCAAGAATCGCATCAAAGCTTCCCAATCTGGTACAATCAGATCAAAACTAACAAGTGCTCACATTCCGACGCCCCATCCTTAATAGTGATCTCACAACCCTTACAGACTCGGTTCAACATAGAATGATCCCCAATTAGTGTTTCTACTTAAATGGTGGAATCAACTAATCCACAGTCAAATTTATAACAGAAATAAATGGTATAGGAATAAATGAGTAAGATGCTCCAATGTCAATAAGGATCTTGGATCTAGTAGCATAGATGAGAAAGGTATCTCTAGTCACTATAGGCTCTACTTGTCCATTATTTTATGCCACTATAAAAACTCAACCCTGAATTGGTGCTATAGGTGGCCTATTCCCCTTTTGACCCCGTTAGGATCCACTATGAGCTCTCTAATGTTGTTAACCCCACCTAGAACACCCTTCTGGTATTGCTATGCCCTACTCTGAGCACTTCTCTAGGACTAAGTCTATACCGATTATGACCTTGCTGGCTTGTTACTCTGACTGACTAAGTCAGCGTGGAGGTCTTATAGCACTACCATTCCGTAGCCTCTAATGGCAATACATCTGCACATGGCTCGATTGACCATAAATATAGAAAATATTTATCTCGGTCCTTTTTTCAGATCTAACTGGCCCACCTTTAAAAGGACAATTATACTGGTAATGTCTAGGTTATCTGCAGCTATGACAAATAATAGAACTCCATACAGGAACCGTTATTACTGTTAACTGAGTTGGGACTGTACTTTCTTGCTGAAATTGTAGAGTCTATGCCTCAAATAAATTTTATTTCGATCTTTTCTTAGGTTTGTTGTCCTATTATGGAGCCTTACCATGCTTAGCTTCATTTTATGTCATGGTAGCTGTCAAATTCTGCTCCACCTCCATTGATTAATCAATTAGAACCTCGTATTAATTAAGCCGTAATGGCATTATTCGATCTCTGACTGTAGGCCTTAGTCTCTTCTCAAACTGTCTACACTTGATGCATTCAGTTGACACCAACTCCTTCGTATATTTGGCCAATGATGTAAACTTGCACTATAATCTTGCAAAGACATTGGCCCTTAAGTCAAATTCAGAAACTCGTCGAGCTTGGCATCTTTCAGGAAATAGATGAAGCATCTAAAGTGCTCTTTGAAAGCATCCCAAGTAAGCGTGGATGCCCTATGAGACTCCTTCACAATACTTCACCAATCCGTTGCAATTGCCTTCGACTGAAATGCAGCAAATAAGACTCTGGTCTTATCTTCATTAAGTTGCATTACTTTAATTACCTTCTCATTCTCGTGCGAAAATTTCTCAATCTCTTCAGTGTCTGCTACATCAAAGTCCAAAAAAAATCAAAATCACATGTCACAACATAACACATTATCATATAATCACATAGCACCTAAAAAGAAAAAGACCCACTATCTTCAGGTATTCTAAACCTGGGCTCTGATATCAAGTTATCACGTTCCGGATTCTATAACTTGAGTATACAAACAAAAGGACACATATTACACAATTTAATAACTTTTTCTATATCAAATCAGAGCCACACATACACACACTATGGAGCAATAAATATAAAAATAAATAAATTTATACCTTAAATTTGAGTAAATGCCTTAATCAAAACTAACTAGGCAACGAAGCTCCAAAACAAAGCAATAAGCCTCTAAAACTAGGCCCAAATAATCTCCAAAAACTATATAAAATAATTAATTACCATCTCACAAACAGAAGTCTATTATAATCCATAATAACAACAACAACAACAATAATAATAATAATAAGGTCTAATTAAATAAATATTTAGAAAATCTTAACTCCCATGTTCAACAAAACCAGCACGTGATTCAAAATCATTACCTTTATCACAAGTTATAGGGGATGAGCACTAATAACATGTATACTCGGAGCCTTAATAATAATAGAAATGTAATACTACACTAGCGTAATACTAAATGAAACATCTTACCATAAACAACAATCTCTTACAACATAGTTAAATAAGAAATTAAATGAAATTTTTTATTACTTTTCTTTCATAATTTAGTCACGTGCTAATATTGCCTCACACATCAAAATAAAATAATTTGGTTTTAAGGTACTGTTGCCTGGTTGTCCTGTAAATGTATGACTTAACTAATATACACCATTCTTTAGTGTCTGCTTCCTAGGCCAAAATCTTAGGAATATTAATTACACCATCTTTCGGTGTCTGGTTCCTAAACCGAAGCCTTAGGAATATTATATGCCATGCTTAGGCATTTGCTCGCTTCGTATATGATTAGCCGACTGGACTCGATCACCACCCTTGCGTGGGTTTCAGGATTTTCAACCCTTGAGTACGTATACCCGATATTTTCAGCCCCCGTCAGCCTAACAAAGCATATCAAATCTCACTTTGAGCACACATTAAATAAATTCTTTTTAATGGAAGTTTTAGACCTTGTTAACCCTCAATTCACCAATATATTAAGGCTTGGTTTGGCAACCAAAAAAGCTAACTTTTTTGTAGTTGGCTAGCAACTAGCTTTTTAACTTTTTGTTAATTTGACATTCTTGCCCTTGAAGATTTAAAAGAAGATTAAAATATAAGAGGGTAACTTTGGTAATTTTAGAAAAAGCCAAAAAACTAGTAGCTGGTAGCTAGGTTCCCAAACGGAGCCTTAAGTATCACAAACTTTTATTCCACCTAGCAGTCAAGTTCACATTTTAGGTATTTAATGAAAAAAATATTCAATAAGCCAATACAGACCACTAACTTTAAATAAACTAATATCTGGCCAAACTAGAAACATCAACACACAATAGTGCACATATGTACATAGGTATCATGGTTGTGTAATCCATTTACATATAAAGACGAAATAGAAGAAAAAATAAAATAATTCATTCAGCTTATTCCAAATTTTCTATGGATCAATCATTACCTATGGGAGCCTATACATCCAATTGATCACCTACATGATTTTTCATTACTAACTTGATTTGTTTTTCTATATAATATATGTGCATGAAATAAAAATATATGCTTATCACGATTCACATGCATTGATTTGGACTAATGATTAATATTATATACCAAAATAAATAAATATAATGGTTTTACCCTTTACCTGATATGCTGTAGCTGCAGAGCGTATATATGTCTATATTTTTTTTCCCAATGCCTATTTCATGTTGTAGTAGCGAGATAGAAGGTGTTGTGCACTAGTGAACAGGCTTTTCTCCCCTGGCTACTATCGGATGTTCCCTCTCTCACTTTTTAAGATATCACATGATGGTACCATATATAATGCACATATATATTAGCAGCTTAATTAGCAGGGTAGCCCCACTAAAGATAATTAATTACATACCCTCTTCTATGGGTTTAAGAAAATATCATATTTCTCTAAAATTTTAAAAATTCAATATTTTAAACACAACCCAAAATTAAATAAAATAATTAAAATTATTAAGTTTTAATAACGAACTAAATTACTGAATAATATGATATAACATAAATCAAATTAAATCAAATCTGAGTCATTAAAATTTAAATATTTTTTCTAATGATCCCATAAGAACACAAAATTTATTTAGTTAGATTTATTGTTAAAGATAAACAACCTTTTTATAATGAGTGAAAATCAAAATTTTGAAAAATTTATATGCAATAATTTACACCATAATATCGTAGTTTTCAAGAAAAACTTCAAAAAAATCGTATTTGTTGAGATTTTGAAAATTTTGAAGGAAGTGTTTGTTTGACTTCTGATATGTGGAAGTCTTGCCAAAACTATTGAATATATTTGCATAAGTACACATTATATTGGTGAAAATTAAAATTAAATATACGTATTATTTCTTTTAAATTAGTTAAACAACCCTACACTAGATTGAGTATTGGGAAAATTATTTTTAGCAAACTTGCATCAAAGGAATTAAGTAAAAAACATTTTTTATTACTTTAGATAATACTTCATACAATAATGTTTACTTTAGTTACTTATTTAATGTTTTGTCTACGAGAGGTAAATTATTTCATGAGTGTTGTTGTACCCACATACTCAATTTATGTAAAAGAGGGATTGATTATTTGTGATTCTTCTATTTTCAAAATAAAATAAGCTGTAATTTATATTATGAGTTCTTCAAAAAGAAACTCATTTATTTGCCAATATATGTTGCCAAATTGGTCGAAAACCTAGGAAATAGCATATGAAATTAGTATAAGATGAAATTTAACTTATGTTATGTTAAAAGTGGCTACTAATATCAAAAAGTACTGATTTATTTATTTTAAATAATCAAGTTATTGGTTAAACAACTTTTAAGCCCATTGATTGGGCAAATACAATTTTTTATAAAGACTTTTTTACATGTTTTGACATTGTAAATAAAATATTTTATAGAATTTATTATCTTACCTCTTCTACTGTTGTTTCTCTATCAGAGGTAATTGATGAAATTTTCAAAAAAATATATTATCCAAGAATATTATATTAATATGGTTGTTAAAATGGAAAAGTTTAATAAATATTTTAATCCATTTCCAATATATTTTGGTTTTGCCACTCTTTTATACACTAAATATAAAGAAGATCATCTTCTTCAATTATTAGAGATGATATATGGCCTTGAAAGTGTCCAAGAGTAATTAAATAATATTAAAGAACAAATGCAAATTGTAATGGGTCAATATGATACTAATGGTACACCTATCCAAACAACCACCGCACAACGACATCCTCTTACCGTAAGTTTGAAAATACCTCATTTTGGATAGGAATGAAATCTCGATGAACAGATTCATCAACAAGTGGTGGCTTATCTTCATTCGACCTATAACATTATCTAGATGAACTTTTGGTAAAAGATGAAGACGACTTCAATCTTTTAAACTGGTGGAAGGGACAAATAATCTAACTTTGTAGTCCTTTTGGCTTTAGTCCCCATTATCCTTGCATTTCCAACTTTTACTGTAGCATCCAAACAAGCGTTCAACGCAAGTAAGCGTGTTATTAGTAAACGCAAGAGTCAATTGGCCCTTTAGACATTAGAAGCCTTAAATGTATTTATGAGATTACTATCTCACCAAACAAAGATACCAACAAGCCGCGAAAAAGAGCAACTTTTGCTTGACTTCGACGTAATGTATTTGAGTGAAAGAGAACAACACATTAGTGAATCTAGTGATGAAAGAGAATAATGTATAGATAGAATAATATTTGCAAGTGATTGTATGATTTATAGGTGTCAATCTAGTTGGGATATTTAAGAGGTGGAGTGATGCACCTATTTGCTTATCTATCATTTTTTTTATTTACAATTTTACATTTGTAATTAAAATTTAATGTTAATTATGTAATTGTTTATTGTCTAATAAATTTTATTTTTTAAAAGGCTGATCAGTTGGAGCAGGTTAGCAATGGGGATTGGTGACCCAACTTGATCTGACCTAATGAGGCAAGGGGTAGTTCAGGGGGTCAAGTTGACCCGGATCAAGGGACGGGTTAGGCCAACTCGACTATTTTATGTTAGTATTTATTATCGTAGACTTGTGTTTTACCTAGAAGAGTTTCTCTTGTATCACAATCTCCTTTATTGTTTGACTGCTTCCGCGTAATCGTAATTGGTTACTAAGTTCATTTCATGATTGTCCATAATTGAAAGGGATTGCTATTTTTTTTTATTAATAGAGAGAAGTCACCTGTAGACTCTTCGGACTTTGTTAGTATCAAAATTTCTCGAGAAAACCGGCCCCAGATCAATCGCGAATACCCTTCCAATTTAATGGACAGCTCGGGGAACTCTTTAAGAATTTTTAGTCCTTGTGAGGAAGCTGAAAGTCCTGGTCAAGTGATTTAAGCCACTCTGTTGAAGGGATTGCTTCTTGCTTAGTTGCAATCTTGATTTTTTTCAACATCCTTCCTGCTATGTGCAATGACAAATTTCTACTATTATGAAATAAGTGTTCCCTCAATGAAGCGTCACCTGTGAAGTTATTTTTGTAATGCTACCCGACCGGAAAGAGGCGTATCTTAATTCCCACTCACAGTAAAGCTGAATAACGCGTTTCATCAAAATTCATTACGGCATTTCGTCAAACACATGATTGGTTGAACTTTGGGAAGCGCACGTGATGGAACGGTTGAATGGTAGTTGGAAGTGAACCTGCCAAGAGGCGCACAGACTGAGTTTGATTAAAGCAAACCCACTGAAATTACATTCTTCAAAGGCAGAAATTTTGAAGAAACAGTAGAGTAGAAGAGTGGAGAGAGAGAGAGAGAGAGAGAGAGATGGAAGAGGAGGAGCAGGGGGAAAGGAATATTGGGGAGAAGAAGAAGATAATGGTGGCAATCGATAAGAGCGAGTGCAGCAACTACGCTGTCGAGTGGG
>QLOD02000001.1:21393331-21411539 GCA_003260245.2 Sideroxylon spinosum | reverse complement strand
TTCATGGCCTTGCTGGCTTCCATTATCATGAACGTCGGATTCAGCTGGAAAACACGTCCGGTAATTTCTCCTCTCAATGCTTATAAAATCACTAGGAATTGCTTTCACCTTTGATTTGACCCGCAAAGAATCAAATGTAAATTTATAATACAGACTTACAATAAAAAAAATTTTAAAAAGTAATCTGTAAAAATAAAAATTACTAATCAAAAGAGATTAAATTATTCATAAAATTAAATAATTATGTAAAATTTTATTTATTTATTATAAATATTATCACGTTTTTTAAAATATTAATTTAAAAATTTTATAAAAAAATTAATAAAAAAATATATATGAAGAAGTATGACAGATTTTTTATGTGAATTAACTGAAAAGATAATTAAAGTGAAAAAAAAAAAAAAAGGTAATCATACCTATTGAACAAATGTAATAATCAAAAACATATCAAATTCAAAATTTTGAGTTTCTATTCTTTTTTATTTTTTAATTATTTATTATTATTATTTTTATGGTGGTAGAAAGAAAGGATTGTTCTTCTCTCATTGTGCCACTCTAGTTTGTTGGTCAGTATTCTAAATGACCTTATGATCCATTGCTTTTTTACTGTTTAATTCTATTTTCAAAATCCTTGGTAGTCTCAAATCTTTTTAAAAAATTTTTTTATAAATTTCAACTTTTTTTAATATAGTTTTTTAAAATGTCACTTTTATATCACCTTAACATTAATTTTTTAATTTTTTTTAATTTTTTCGAAATTCTAAGTACACTTCATGAAAGATATACGTATATAGAATTTTGTTTTTAAAAAAATATAGCAAGAAATATGTAAAAACTCATTAATATATATTTCAACACAAAAACTACTCATCACATCATTTTGATTATCATTTGGTAAATTTTCATGGTAAATTAACTAAAACTATCTTGTGTTAAGATAAATAAGAAAAGATAATAAGAGTAAATTAACAAATGGCATGTGGGTATTGCATTTTACAGGGTAAATTTCCGTCTCTTCTCTTCCCAATTGAGATAAAAAATATCAAGTTCGCTAGGCATGGGAGTGACACCGGCGTTTATGACGCAGAAGGAAGGTCTCTCTCTCACACTTTCCCCCCCCCTCTCTCTCTCTATATATATATATATATCCATTTGTATACTACATTTGTGTTGATGTATACTGATAATTGTGTTTAATATTTTCAGTCAGAGATGTGTGCGCGAGAAATTTTACGACTCACCGGAACACATACATGAATGATTTCATTTTAAGTATTTTTATTAAGAAAAAACATAACTAATATGCCTAAACGCACCAAATTAAAAAAAAGAAAAAAGAAAATTTTAATAATATAAAAAGTTTTATAAAACAAAATAGCACTAAAAACTAACCAGCTGCTCTTTTATTCAACAAATTAAGCCTTAAAACTTATGATTTTAGCTGATCAAATTCCGGCTTTGGTCCCATTTTTTTACAGACGAATAACATACTTTACTCGGGCCTGGAGTCTGATCGACCCAACACTAAAAATACAAATTAAATTTCGTTAACATATCATGCCTATCAGGCCGGGCCGATCCTATGCCGGCTGTCCTTATACCAAGTCCGACCCAAGATTTGGATTGAACCTTTTTTTTTTTCAAGCCTAGGTCCAGGGCCTAAAATAGTAAACAAGCCCTCTAGAAACATGGGTTGCAGGCCCTGCCCATCAAGCTTTTAAGCCATGATAGGTTCTACTTGTGATGCACTAATAATGGGGTTTTTTTTTTTTTTTTTTGTTTTTTTCTTTTTTCCCTCTTCACCCCATAATTTTGAAAGGTTTGTACATTCAAAGTTTGAGGAGATCTTCAACATGCATGCACGTAAAAAGGGATATGCCTTAACGTTAGATGAATTATTGAGGATGCTATACGAAAATAGGGAACCAAAAGACTACGGAGGATGGTACGTATGCTATTTTTACTTTGAGAATTTAGTCATATATTAAAGGAGAGAGAGTAACATCGGTTTCAATATCAGTTTAGTGAAATCAAGGTCGAGAGTTGTTGGATTAAAGGATGTGGACATATTTGAATCATTAAATTTTAATTCAATAGTTCTTATTTTGTGATTTTAAAATTAATATCAAAACTGATGTCAGTCGTTCAAATCTAATTATATATGATTTTATATATCGTTGAATATTGCTAAGTAATTAATTAATCCTTAGAACATGTTTAATTTATTTTGTAATATGATATTGCAGGCTTGCGGCGCATGCGGAGTGGGGGGTCTTCTATTTCCTTTTTAAGGACAACGATGGCTTACTCCTTAAAGAAACAATCCAAGCCCTTTATGATGGAACCTTATTTGAAATGGTGGCACAGAAGAAGGCTTCAGCTGGGAAACAAGTGTAAGTTTAGTTAACCAAAAACTAATCTATCACAACTCTACTCCTTGTAATTTGAATATCATTTACTTAAGAAAAAAAAAAAAAAGAGAAAGTAATTTTATGGAATCTAAAGCTTCAACGAAAAAGAATTATCATGCGGAATTTGTGGATCAATCACTTTAAAACTAATTAATTACAATTGAATATTATATAGTATAAGTTACACATAACTCCTCTCAAAATTTAGGTACCGTTCCTTAATTTTTAAAAATTATGCTTAACTCTTTTATTTTAAAATATTATTAATATTTCCTCCATTCCATTGAATCAAACGTTAACATTTATAGAAAATGTCGAAAATATTGAAATCTTTTTTAGGTGATTTTTCTATTTTAACCCCCTCTTAAATATTCGTTAGTTTTCTATACAAAATCCTTAAAATATAAGTTAAAAAAAAAGGGGTAAAAACAAACAGTTTTTATAAATTTTTGTAAAAATAATAAAAAAAAAGAACTAACAAATATGTGAGAGTAAGAGAAAATAAAAAAATCACATAAACTTTTGGTTACTTTGACATTTTTTTTTTCAATTTTAGTTGTTTTTTTTAACAGAAAGAAAATCAATATTAATAACATTTTATAAAAAATGAGGCAAGTGTTTTTAAATATTGATAGATGATAAGTATAATTATTATACGTTGCCGAAAAGCCGATAAAATTTATCCTATTGTATATATACACGCACACAAATATATGTATAAATGCACACGAGCACACAAGCACATGATAGGAAAGAAACAAAAATTCATTAAAAACAACATTGTTCTATCATAAAAATAAATAAAATAACTTACCAAAATAATGCGGCAGTAAAAGTTTTATAAATAAATTCCATTCTTTATAAACTTATGAGTTTGAAATGATAGACTCCCACTTATTTATAGTATAATATTATCTTTTAGTTAAACTCGGATTATTGTTATTTATTTGTTTATTTATTTTATTTACTTGCAGTGTTACTCTAGTGGAAAAGGACATTGAAAAGGAAGATTTCTAAGTATCTTCGTAAGCTTAAAAAGGCCTTTCAGGGCTGGATGGTTTTTGTTGAAAATCAATTCATTCTAGATTGTTTAAAAGAACATTATACTTGAAATGGTTCGTGTTATTCCCTTATTGCATGTATATTGGCTTGGGACCAGTATATACTTAGAAACTCTTTTGGAGTTCTACAATTCTCTATGAATTTCTAAAATCTTCATAAAAAATTATAAGTTTTTATACACTATACCACTTACGAAGTTACTATGTGTACTAATTTATACTAATTTTTGGCATTTCAAACATCAATTATTTAGCATCTATTATAATTGGAAGGAATGTTGTTCAACTGAGTTAACCCGTTGCAAGGTACCGGCAATTTCGAGAACTCAAAGTATAATTTGGATAATGCCAATGAAATTATTCAATAATTTGACATTACACCTAATTTATGACACATTTTGTTTAATTAAATTATGACTTTTTGTTTATTTTTATCTTTTTAGACATATTATTCACAATCCTTAAAAGAATTATAAGAAAATTATGTATGCGTAAAAGGTTATCCTATTAAAAAAAAAAAAATTAATCTTTTTGTTACTCGTACATGAATTTTTCTTAGTTTAGGTATTTTTTTAATAATTTTCTATGAATATTAATAACATTATGAAAAATAAAAAATAGAATTCTGATAAAATAAAAACTGATAAAATGAAAAGAAATAAAAAATAAATTTCTCGGCTTCTTGTTGCAAGATAGGGCTAAGAATGGAAACAATGGCTTTCGGACACAACAATGTTTGTGTACCTTCAACTGTCTACTTGGTGTAATGGGCTCTAATAAAAGCCTTGAGTTGAACCCTCCAATGGTAGCTTGGACTTGTGGGCAATGCATCTCATGATAAGGCGAAGCCCACGATTTGGAGTGTTACGTCCTGGAATTCACAACTCGGGGACATAGAGACTAAACCACAAATCAATCATAAATAATCATACATCAATATCAAACAGCACCAGAGTGACAAATAAAAATGACGTTCGACTTTAGAATACCCAATGGTCTAAAATTTGCCACAAAAATGACTATAATACTATATGCCTCACGACTGGACTCAAAATCAATATCTAAAGCAAATTACGTGAAATTAAAGTAAAACAAATCATGACCAAATACTCTATCTTATAGGTCCATTAGGAACATCTACCCCTGCAAAGTCAACTATAGGAGGTGAGCACTAAAACCACATATGCTCAGAAATAAGCATATAAGAATATATTACTTAATCATGCAAGCAAATAATACTTAATCAATATCAATTAAGTAACCTTAACTACTTCACAATAATATCACAATATTCGCGTTCGTCATACTATTCTAAATTATAGCTACTTAGCCATGATCCCACAATCTCTTACTAAAATTGTCACGTCCCGAATTTTGCAACTCGAGTACATGAGTCAATAACACATAATACACATTTTAACAACTTTTCCCGTCTCACATCAAAGCTCTACTCACACACCATAGAACAATGAAATGAATAATAAGTAAAAATTCATATTCTAAATTTGAATAATCGCCCTAGTCAAACCAACTAGGCAACAAAACTCCAAAATAAAATTATAAGTCTTCAAAACTAAGCTCAAATAAACTCCTAAAATAATTAATAATTAGATCATAAATAGAGGCTTATTGCACTTCACTAAAACAATTCTCTAAAGAAAATCTAATGTAATTAAACAAAATAAATGAATAAGTAAAATCAATAAATTCTAATTTCCATATTGAGCAGGCCCAGCGCGTGACTCAATTTCATTACTTACATCACAAGCTGGAAGGGGATGAGCACTAATGCTACGTGTGCTCGGAACCCTAATAATATGTAAATGCAATAATGCCCTAGCATGCTATTAAGTGAAACATCTTTGCACAAATAGTAATCTCAACAAGAAATTAAATTTATTAATTAATTTCTCTATAATTTAATCGTGTTTTATCACCACGTAACACATCACAAAAAAAAAAAAAAAAAATCTTGATTTTTATGTACTACTGCTTGGTTGTCCGGTAGAAACAGGATCCAACCAATATACACCATTCTTAGGTGTCTGCTTAGTTGTTCCGTAGAAACAGAACCCAGCTAATATATACCATCCTTCGGTGTCTGCTTCCTAAACCAAAGTCTTAGGAATATAATATGCCACCTTTAGGCATCTACTCGTTTATAAGTTACAAGCCTACTGGTCTCGATAACCATCCCCGCGCGGGTTTTGGGACTTTCAACCCTTGGGTACATATACCCCATATTTTCAGTACCCCTCAATCCAAACAAAATACATCAAATTTCATCTTAAATAATTTCTCCCTAAATTTAAATTTTTAAAACTTATTAATAATTAATGCACCAACCCATTAAATAACATAATTTGTTTTCTATCTATTACAGAATGCTAACTTTAAACAGACTAACATATATCAATGCGCAACAATGCATGTGTATTATAACTACTGGTGACTAATTCAATTTCATATAAAGACTGAATACATAAAAGACAAAATAACCATTCAAGTAAATTCAACAAATGGCTTCTTCTTCTTTTTTCTTTTTTTCGTTATTTCATTTCTGAATTGCTCCCAGCTGATGGTCTTTCATGAATACTTGTTATCCTTAAATGGTCTTTCATGTTGACCAAGATGAAAACAAAAAAAAAAAAATAATAAACAATTATATATATATGTATTGGAACACAAACATTAAAGAAGCACACTGTTATCACACACACACACACACACACACATACATATATATATATATATATTTCATTCATACTTATATATAATATACATGCAGTAATATATATATAGTTTTGCTAATCATTTAGATTTTAAATTTACCTCCAGATCAATTAAGTTTCAAAGATTAAAACAAAATCAACGACACGTTTGGTTCAAAAATGTCCTGAGAGCATTATTTATGTAAAGAAAAAAATATACAAATTTATATGAGTAAATCTTCCTTTCCCAGCTTTCAAATGTGAACCACAAACTAGTGTACACAAAAAGACAAAAACACTTTATCATCCAAATTTCAAGGTACTACTGTCAATCCATACAAAAGGTTTTATATATACATATATGTATATATGTATATTTTTACGGGTTTGTAAATGGGATTCCGCCTCTTACCTGATTCAATCGTTAGTTGGAAGAAAGGCAACCCAAGAAGAAACACTGCACAACTATGGAAATTTGGCTGCCGTAAAAAATTTTAGAATTTTCTCTCTCTCTCTTTTTCTATCCCTTGCTCTAGGGTTTTCTATATATATATATACACCAGCAAAACAAGACCCTTATAATTTAATTAATTACATACTCTCCCCTAAGGATTTAAGAAAATACATATTCTCCCCAAATTTTTAAAATCTTTTCAATGGTTACCAAAATTTAACCTTTTTAAATATAAGTTAAAATAAAATAACAAAAATCTCAAATTATTAAATTTAAATGACGAATTTAAATTTACTGAATAATAATAAAAAATAAAAATTAAATTAAATTAAATCGGGTCATTACATCCTACCCCCTTACAAAAATTTCAACCTCGAAATTTTGAATGTAAAAAAAAAAAAAAAAAAAAAAAATCAAGGAAACAACTCAAGGTACTTACTTCGCATATCTGCCTCTCGCTCCCAAGTCGACTCTTCAACACCATGGTGCCTCCAAAAACCCTAACTAAGGGAATAGAGGACATGTTCCCTAGAATCTAAAATCTCCACTGGTTTCACCTCATAAGTCACATCTGAGTCAACCTCAAGCTCAGTCCAATCTAATATATATGAAGGGCCGGGGTTATACTTCCGAAGCATGGACACATGAAACACCTCATGCATTCCTGAAAGTTGTGGTGGCAAAGCAAGGTGATAAGCCACCTCTCTAACCCTGGCTAAAACCTCAAATGGCCCAATATATCTCGGGGACAACTTCCCTCTACGCCCAAAACGAAACTGACCCTTGCGTGGTGAAACCTTCAGGAATACATGGTCTCCCACCTCAAACTTCAATGGCCTCCGTCTCTTGTCAGCATAACTCTTTTGGTGGTTTCGAGCTGTCTCAAGTCTTTGTCGAATCACTTTTACATTCTCCGTCGTCTCCTGCACAAACTCAGGCCCAATAATTGTAGTTTCTCTAACCTCAGCCCAACAGATAGGGGATCTACACGGCCTACCATACAAGGCTTCAAAAGAAGCTATCTCGATACTCGACTGGTAGTTATTGTTATATGCAAATTCAATCAAAGGAAGGTGATTTTCCCAGTTACCTCAGAAATCAAGTACATGCACCCTGAGCATATCCTCTAAAATCTGAATTGCACATTCTGACTATCCATCAATCTGAGGATGAAAAGCAGTACTAAACAACAAATTTATCCCCATGGCTACTTGGAGACTCTACCAAAACCGAGAAGCAAAACGAGGGTCTCTATCTGAGACAATGGATACAAGAGCTCCATGAAGTCTCACAATTTCCTTAACATACAGTTTGGCTAAGACTTCTATAGAGTCAGTCAACCTGATCGGTAAGAAGTGAGCTGACTTCGTTAACCTTTCCACTATTACCCAAACAGTATCATGGCCCTTGGGAGATCTCGATAAGCCAGAAACAAAGTCCATTGTAATGTTCTCCCATTTCCATTCTGACACTGGCAAAGGCTGTAAAAGACCCACTGGTCTCTGATGCTCGACCTTAACTTGCTGACAAGTAAGACACCTACTCACAAACACCGCCACATCCTTTTTCGTGCCTACCTAAAAGAACTGACGATGTATATCATGATACATCTTCGTACCTCCAAGATGTACTGCAAATTTAGAGTGATGGAATTCCTTTAGAACCATATCTCGAGCAGAAATAGGTATAAAAAGTCTCCCCAAATACCTCAATCCATTATCATCACTGATCACCCATCCTGGTATCTCATTAGAACTTAGCAACTTAACCCGAATAGCCTCAGATTCCACATCAGTCCCATGAGCCTCAATCACCTGACTCAATAGAACTGGCTGTGTAGTTAAGGCACACAGAACAGCATGACTCCCCCCTTCCTCAAACTCTAGATCAAACTCACTAAGGCATCTTATCATCTCTCACTCTCGTACAGTAAGACTTGCTAAAGTGCCACGAGTCTTTCAACTAAGCGCGTCAGCAACCACATTTGTTTTTCCAGGATGATATTGGAGCTTAAAATCATAATCCTCCATGTACTCCATCCATCTCCTCTGTCTCAAATTGAGATCCTTTTGAGTGAACAGATACTTCAGACTCTTGTGATCAGAGAACACCTCAAATTTCTCACCATACAAATAATGTCTCCAGCTTTTCAAAGCATAGATAACCACGGTCAATTCCAAATCATGCACCGGGTACTTATGCTCGTGAGTCTTTAACTGTTTAGATCCATAAGCCACCACCCTATCACCCTGCATCAGCAAACAACCTAAACCTTCTCGGGATGTGTCACAATAGACTGAGTAGCCTAATCCCCTTTTCCGGGATCACAAGTACTGGTGTAGTAGTTAATCTCTCTTTCAGCTCCTGAAAAGACTTCTCACACCTTTCATCCCAAACAAACTTGACCCCTTTCTGAGTTAGCCTAGTCATTGGCCCAGCTAACCTCGAGAAGTCACGGATAAATCGTCTGTAATACCCTGCCAAACCCAGAAAACTCCTAATCTCAAAAAATTTTCTCGGTCTCAGCCAATCCATGACTGCCTTAACCTTAGATGGATCTACTGTAACTCCTTCTCCAATAACAATATGCCCGAGGTATTTCACCTCCTTAAGCCAGAACTCACACTTACTCAATTTAGCGTAGAGCTGGGGTCCCTTAAAGTTTGAAGTACAACTCTCAAATGTTCCTCATGTTCCTCCTCTGTCCTGGAATAAACTAAAATTTCGTTAATAAACACGACTATAAACTTGTCTAAGTATCTACTAAACACTCGGTTCATCAAATCAATGAACACTGCAGGAGCACTGGTCAATCCAAACAGCATCAGTAAGAACTTGTAGTAGCCATACCGAGTTCTGAATGCTGTTTTGGGAATATCCTCCTGCTTCACCCTCAACTGGTCGTAACTGAATCTCAAATCAATCTTTGAAAAAATGAATGAACCCTTCAGTTGATCAAACAGATGGTCAATTCTCGATAAGAAATACTGATTCTTGATCGTGACCCGATTCAGCCTCCATAATCTATGCACATTCTGAGAGTTCCATCATATTTGGCAGTAAATAGTGCTGGTGCACCCCAAGGTGAAGTGCTAGGACGGATAAATCCTTTAGAACTCAACTTCTCTATTTGGGATTTTAACTCTATCAACTCTGCCGGCACCAACCTATACGGGGCTATAGAAATAGGTTTTGTGCCAGGAATCAAATCAATCCCAAATTCAACCTCTCGCTCAGGTGGTAACCCAGACATATCATCAAAAAAAAATTCTGGAAATTCACAAACGACCCGTGGTAACTCAACTGTGTCACTATCCTCACCTTCCAAGGTTATAAAAGCAAACAAGTTGCATAAGTCAAATCGTCATTTCCCATCAAGAGAATGCAATACCTAAGGAATACAGAGATCACCAGAAAACCGAATCTGATCCCCTTCAGGAGTAAATAAAGTCACCCGACCCTTAGAACAATCTATCACTGCCTGGTAGACTGATAACCAATCCATACCAAGAATCACATCAAAGCTCCCCCATGTCTAGCACAATCAAATCAAAAATGGACAAGTGCTCATGTCCTGAAGCCTCATCCTTGATAGTGATCTCGTAACCTTTACAGACTCTGTTCAATATAGAATGACCCCCTATTGGTGTTTTAACTTCTAGTGGTGGAATCAACTCATCCACAGATAATTTTAATACAGACATAAATGGTACAGCAATAAATGAGTGAGATGTTCCTATGTCTACAAGAACTGTGGATTTAGTAGTATAGATGAGAAAAGTACCTCTAATCACTATAGGCTCCATTCGTCCATCATTTTAGGCCACAATGAAAACTCTCCCTTGAGCTGGCGCTGTCAACAGCTTACCCCCCTTTTGGCCTTGCTGAGATTCACCCTGAGCTCTCTGATATTGCTGAACCCCACCTGGAACACCCATCTGGTACTGCTGTGTCCTACCCTGAGCACTTCTCTGAAACTGATTCATTGTCTCATAGCACTACTATTTCATTGTCTCTGCGTGAAACGCCTCTGCACATGGCCTGGTTGGCCACAATTATAACAAATCTTTATCTCAGCTCTATTTTCAGATCCCACTGGCCCACCTTTGAAATGGCAATTAAACTGGCAGTGTCCAGGTTGTTTGCAGTTATGGCAAATAATAGGGCTCTGTGTAGGAGCCCTTGTTGTTGCTGACTGACTTAGGGCTATACTCCCCTACTGATGTTATTGAGCCTATACCCCATATATATTTTATCTCTGTCTTTTCATAGGTCTGCTCTCTTGTTGTGAAGCCTTACCCTGTCTAGCTTCATTTTGTACCTTATTATCTGTCAAATTCTTCTCCACTGCCATTGCCCTATCAACTAGGACTTCATATTCATTAAGCCCCAGTGGTACTATCCGGTCCCTGACTACTGGTCTCAACCCCTTCTCAAACTGTCTACACTTGGTGCGTTCAGTAAACACCAATTCCTTAGCATATTTAGCCAATGATGTAAACTTACACCCATAATCTAGCACAGACATCGGTCCTTGAGTCAAGTTCAGGAACTCGTCAAGCTTGGCATCTCGGATCCCATCAGAACTCTGCAGTTAAGCAGGCTTGGGCGAGAGTAGCACTAGGATGGGTGACTTCTTGGGAAGTAGCTTACGAAGCTCAAAGCAGACAATATTGTACTGTATAGATGCGGGTCGTTACAAAAACATCTATCATCTCAATCACATCTCAGTATATACATGTATTTATATATAAATATTGTACTATGGTCAGGTACTCTGCAACGTTAGTCCGTGACTACAAAAATTAAATCCAAATAATCTCGAATCTAAACCGTGGGATACAACTAGTCTCGTAGTCCCAGATGTACCCATTAATCCCAAAACTTAAGTCATTGGGTACAATTGGTCCCGCAGTCCAAAATATACACATGGCCCTGGTCTAGTAGTCCCAGTCCATCTCATCTTACCTTAGTTAATAAACCGGTCTTGCTTTCCCAATCTTAATATATATTAGTATAAGCCGTATATACACTTTATAGGTTTCTGGCCTATAGGTTATACTATACCATCCTATACAGATTTTGGAGATTTTGACCCTTAGGCTCTAGAATCCATTCTTTTAGTACATTTTATGACTCTAATATCAAAAATAAATCTCAACCATAATCTTTTAACAACAATACATCATAACCAAGAATTCATCGTAAAAAAAGTCCTTGTAGTCATTGTTTAAATTTAGAAGTCTTATAAAGTTATTAATATTTTGGGCCTAAGTTTCATGTTACTCGTTGCGTGCATGTGTTTAACATATTAATCAAGCTCAACAAGAAATCTCATAAAAAAGTACTTAAAATTTTCATTTTATGAAAATCTGCTTAAAAGCAATTCGCGCACCCAAGTTACTAGAAAAGTCGCTTGAAGGCGGTTTAAGCACTAAGGCTTCTGGAAAATCTGTTTAAGGGCGATTCAAGCACCTAGGCTGCTAGAAAAGCCATTTGAAGGCGGTTGAGTGTCCAGACTAACAAAATAAATTCTTTTAAATTTTAGAAATTTTCGTTTTATATAAAAAGAAGTTTTTTCAATTTTAAAACGTTTATTTTATTAAAATAAGAAAATAAAATCATATATTTTCCATTTACAAAGTCAAAACATAAATTTCAACCAAAATATGGATTTAGACATAAAAGATAGCTAAATGTGAGCATAAATCATATGAGCTTAATCTCCATAAACACGCATGGATTTATTTATTTTACTCCTTAATTTATAAATACAGAATTCAGTAACATGTTTCACGTATTCATATTAAAATATGTCCAGAGTATAGGTTAAATTATTCATCTACTTATAAATATAAACTATAAAAGCATGCTTCACCTGCAAGTCTAAAATATAGATTTAAAACTCTTCAAGCATTTTCTTGCAATATTCAATATTAAATTTCAAAAATTCTTTAGCCTATTCAAAATAATCACAGCTTAAATACCAACTCGTGAATATATTCAAACAAGCATGCTTTTGCAAACATAATAAGAAAAGCAAATCTATATGCTAACCTCACCTATCATGGATATAAATATCGAAAATGTGTATAAATTGCTTAGCCTCACCAACTAAAGTTGCGACTTCGTTCATCTTATATCAGTTTCTCCTAGCAAATGGTGTTTGTACTAACCTTTTTTTATTAGAAATTTTGAAATCAAAATAGAAAAAATGGGTAGGAAAAAATTCTCTGGTGATAGCTATGAATGTGAAGAAAAAGGCTAGAAGATGTGGAAAAGTGGGTTTATAAACACATGTAAAAGGACTCCCTCTTTCCCTTTCAATATATTCTCCCATCAATACACACTCAAACTGCCATACGCCATCGATTCTCAACTGCAATCCTTTGGTCTCTCCTATGGTAATAAATTCTTGCCATGACTCCTCCTTTGACTCCCTCACATACATGAATTCCCAACAACCACTCTCTTGGTTTCCCCAGAATAATAATTCCCTGCTAACCCTTTCCACAAATAAGAAATTAGAAATAATAATAAAATATACATATATATTTAATTGTGGCTATAATATATATATACACAATCATATGCTAGCAATAATAAATCCATTTGATTAAATAATAATATTTGTCACACATAATATTTAAAACTAAATTTCATGTAATAAAATTTAACTAGACAAAAATCTGAATATCGTAAAATAAATACCGAGATCTTTTGGGTCTTCACGTGGAGAATTTGGGGAGAGGACATTGAAACTTATGTTACCTCCCAAACAGTTATATGCGAGTCATTGAATTGAAATTCAATAGTTTAGATATATTTATGTTTTTTTAAATTAAATAAATAATATATTTAAATCATTGAATTTCAATTTATCGATCCTCAACCTTATTGCTCGGGATCGACATTGAAACCAGCGTCAGCATCTACTTTTTCGATTGGGAGGCATGTAATCTTCCTTGAAACATTACTCTCTCTCTCTCTCCCCCTCCCATTTATTTGTAAAAGTTAGGGATTTTATTTATTTTTGGATTTTGCATCAAGCTAGGGGTGACCTAAGGAATACTAATTTGATCAGAGTTCTTGAAATTGGAATAAGTTCGGCAGCAGATCAAGAAAACATTGGTGATCTTTTCTATCTAATGATTGGGGATTCTACTTTAAAACTATTTCCCTTGCATTCACCCCCAAGTATATACCTTAATAGGAATCATCTAAAGGTAGATTATAAACCCTTGGTTAAATGCCCACTTGTGACTCAATAGATAAAGTATATTATATTGTCCATTTTAGGAATTGATAACTTACCCATTCAGTGATTTTAGCACTAAACTTTCCTCATATGGGTACTATAAACTTACTTGGGTATTGAGTATTTACTTGTAAGAACTAAATTCTTTACCATAAATAGTTACAACTCTAGAAAAGAAAATATGGTAAAATATTTCTTATAAAGAACATTTCACATTTCATATATATTTCTTACAAAGAACAATTTATATTTCATATATATGTGTGCATATATGTGCAGATATAGATACTGTATAGATTTTAATCCATTTTATAACATACTAGTTTTATATGGATCCAGTTGATTCTTACTTGAGACGGATAATTTTTTATCAAATAAATAATATTTAAAATGTTTTATATAAAAATAAAATTTTTATTATTTTAAGACATAAAATGGCTTATTAATTTTTGTATTTAAGATTCGTTAAGAACTTTTAGGGGTTGTTTGTTTCTTGGATTTATTTCACTTACACTAGCTTGTAGTTTTGATTTTATATACTTAAACCCCACAAATTTTATAAATGTGAACTTAGATTCTCTAAAGTTTATATTACATTGACTAAGACCTCTTCTGCCGCTCTGTGAGGGACTGCGAGGGACCTACTTGTGAGGAACTCTGCCTGCGGAAGAGTGAAACAGGAGGTGAAGCAGAGAAGCAATGCCTTCCGTCCCACATCGCCTGGGTAGTGAAAGGAAGTGGCATATATGTAATGTTCGATATCAATATAGTACAATGCATTTTAAAGCCGTGAGGGCACTGGATTCAGTGGGAACTCCAGGGTTAAGCGTGCTCCAGTGGGAGCAGTACTAGGATGGGTGACCTCCTGGAAAGTAGCTTACCAAGCCCAAAGCGGACAATATTGTACTGTATTGATGCAGGTCGTTACACGCTTAAAAGTTATTTTTTGGATGAAAAATCTAACAGATGGGATGTGAGTGAATGTAATACAAATTTAAAGAGGTTTAGTTATACATTTATAAAATTTATGGAGTCAAGGTGTATAAAATCAATATTACTAGGGGTGTAAGTGAAATAAACCCTTGTTTCTTTAGTGACAATAAATTTAATAAGAAGTCTTTTTCAAATTGAATAACTTGTCTTTTTCTTTTTTTTTTATTCTATTTTATTTTGTATTGAAATTGAATTAGCACACTCTCATCTTGAAAAGATTTCGTCTGATCTAATAAAAACATATAAATATAAAGCACTTTTTACTTTAAAAATTAAACAATAATGTGATGATTATGTATTTCTTGTAAGAATGTAATGATGGAAAGTAGAAATTATTTTGTAACCAGTCATCTTAGACATTATAGGAAATTCTTTATATAGTATTATTTATTTCTTTAAGATTCTTAGATTGATTAGACATTAAAAGAGATTCCCTATTAATAAAATTTTATTATTATGTTATTCATTAATTTTTTTATTCATTTTAGATTGTTAGATTATATAGATATTATAGAATCTTATGTCACTATTATTTTTATCATCTTCCGAGACTAAATAGACTTTATAAGTAATTTAAAATTAAAGTTTTTTCAAGTATTAAAAATAAAATGATAAGATTACTTACTACAAAAAATGATATGATTAAATAAAATTGAAAGAAATAAGATTTAGAAATTTAAAATTATTGTAAGAAATTGCCAAATATTATTATTTTTTTCGGACTAGATGAACTTTAAGTGCAATTTAAATTTTGGGTCCTTTACTATGGATTACATATTAAAAATTTTAAGATTAATTTAGGGCCTTTAATAAATAACTTTATTTCTTTAAATATAAGTTTATTAAAAAATAAAACCATAGTTAAAATGATTAAACAAAGTAGTAACTTAAAATATTTTATAATAATGACTACTCCACTTTGATTTTTAGAAAGCACTTATTCAACTCATTTACTCTTAATTTATATCTATATCTATACTACTATAAAAAGTTCCAATCTTTGAAAAAAAAAAAAAAATAACTACTTTATCCTTAATTTTTCAATTAAACTCAACTATGTCTCTTCATTAGTCTAACCAATTCTATAACTCAACTTAATATATCAATAATTATATTATTTGACACCATACGTTTTTAAAGTAATAAATAATTTTACGAATCTTATATGTTTTATTTTAATAATAATTAAATTTTATTTCAGTATATAAAATTTAGAATTATAGATCAATTCAAATATTATAATCATCCTATTTCATTATATTTTGAAAATTGAGATCAAATAAAATTAAAAATATTAATATTTATAAATAAAAAGAAAAATAAAAAAATACAATAAATTCATTTTTAAATTTCTATTATTTTACATATCTAATTATTCATTAACGTATTATTTCAAGTGATTCTTGAATTTCTACCCAAATTTGAATCTTAGTGAACATAATTAAGTGGTAATATAATTTATTTATCATTTGTATTTTAATCAGTAAAATTAAATTAATTATACATGTTATTTATTAATAAATTAAAATATTTATTTAACAAGTAAATTAATTTTTGTATATAATTTAAAAAAATTGTATATAATTTAAAAAAAATTATTTTCCCTGTTTTAATTTGGAAACAAGTTTGTACTCCTAAAAGTTTTAGGAATAACAAAATGAAGGAATTGTACAAAGTTATCATTAGTTAAGTATACATGTAAATACTTACCAAAAAAAAAAACATAAAAAGGATATAAATATTTTATTGCAAATCTAAATTTTTTAAAATAATATTTTTATTTTTATTATTAATTTATTTTTGAAATTTAAATATATAAAAGAATATATATAAACGTGCATTGCACGTGCATTCTAACTAGTTATTATAAATGTTTGGTGCATTTTTACATAAATTTTATATTTCAATATAATTTAATTATAAATTTATTCATTTGAAACAAATAATTTTCCAAATTGAGGGAAATAGCCAAGGATGGGAATTTTAACCCACTCCGACGAGTACCCATCCGGCCCCAAATTGATAAGTGTGGTTGTCGTTAAATTTTACAAGTAATAGGAAGGGTTAGAATATAAAAATTAAATAACCATAGGGTACCGGTATGGGAATGGTAAATGTAGTACACTTAGCAGTTACAAAGATGAAAATGCTAAGATGGATGTGCGGGATCACAAGGAGAGATAGAATTAGGAACGAGAAGATTATGGGTAAAGGAGGAATAATACTAATTAAAGATAAAATGAAAGAAAATCATTTAAGATGGTTCAGCCATGTTAGAAAGGCGTTCAATGGAGGTACTAATTAAAAGATGTGAAAGCATGGGATTGTCAGGAGTAGAGAGGGAGAAGGAGACCTAAGAAAAGTTAGAAAGAAACTATTAAACATGAACTTGCCTCTATGGATCTAATGAACGACATGGCCCTAAACAAATTTGATTGACGTCGATAGCCAACCCAATCTAATGGGAAAAGACTTGACTTGGTTTGGTTATATAGGATATCTGATGGATATTCCCTAATTACCACCCAAATTACCCACACTAATTATCTATTTATTGGGTACCCATTGGATATTGCTTGATTACTCATTCAAATTACTCGATGGTCAACATAAATGATCGGATATCTAACTTTATACAAATTATACCGTCAATTTAAATACTAAATTATATATATAATAGTAAGTAAATTATATTATATATATTGTATTCGAAGAATTAGATCCATTTAATTAATATCAAATAAATTTCGATTCTCATAACAAATAATTTATTTTTAGATTTAGGATTTTGTTCTCGATATAACAAATGAAAACAATTTCTTTTTTCCTTTTCTTTTTTAACTTATTTATAATAGAAGTTTAAGATGCGATCGAATATAAGAATATTTTTGAATTTTATCTTTATAAAAGTAATATAATAAATTTTACTAAGTGAAAAATATTTAAAAAATTTTATGTAAAAATTAATTTTCTAGTCTTTTAAAATGAAAAATTACTTATGAAGTTATTATATTCAAAGAAATTTTTTAATACTTATTCTTGATTTAATGATCTCATATTTGAAGAATATGAATACTCAATTAACTGATAGGTATCCGATTATCCGATCAGCTAGGAAATGATAGTCAATTAAAAATACCCCTCGAATACTCGTTTAACTAAGGTATTTTTTTTTATTTGATGAATTCGGAGATAGTATAAACAATATCTTGAAATTCTATATTATGCTAGATAATCCAATCAATCAATAAAATAGAATAGAAAGATGGAGAAATCCACACAGGAAATCCTCTAAAAACTTTCACTAAAAACCAAACGTT
>QLOD02000001.1:21375278-21386231 GCA_003260245.2 Sideroxylon spinosum | reverse complement strand
AACAAGTGGCTCTGCTGTTCTAGAAGTACAAATTTTTCTGTGTAGGACTTCCCATCAGCGCAATGAAGCAACCACCTGGTCCTAGTTGTTTGTACTGTCAGGTGGAAAGAAAATTAGGAGTTTTTTTTTGGTTTCACTGATAATTTTGGATAAAAAAATAAAAGAATACTGTTAAAAATTAATATTTTTAAAAAATACTATTAATGAAAATGCAGTATGATATCACGGTTTTAAAATACTAAAACCGTTATTTGATTTTACGGTTATTGTAACAAAATCAGAAAACCGTCATTTAAAAAGTCGATTTTTAACCAAACCAAAAATCATCATTTGAAATGACAATTCTTGACCAATCACAAATACAAATACTTAAAAAGGGAAAGAATGAAACTGTTTTTACATGGCGGTATTTCGGAAAAAAACGGAAAGATTGAAAAATGATTCTCTCCGGTCAATGCAATTCGCTGCAGCTTCTCGCCTTGACTTCTTGTTATCATTAATCAAATTGAAAACAAGTATTTGTGAGAAAATCGCAACTCGATGCTCTTAGAACTTTTGTATTTTGCACTTAACAGTCCTCTTTAATTTTATTTTTTTTTTTTGCTTCTTATTCCTAGGTTGTGACTGTTGAGCCATATATATATATATATATATATACACGAGAGAGAGGGGGGAGATGGGTATTTCCGCACTTTCAAATAATTTGTCAAGAATCATCTTTTGAAATAACAGTTTTCCGTGAAATCAAATAGCTGTTTCATTATTTTAAAATCACGGTATCATACAACGTTTTCATTAAAAATATTTTCTGAAATATTATTTTTTAGCAGTATTTTTTCATTTTTTATTTAAATTATCAGTAAAACAAAAAAAACCTCGAAAATTAAGCCCTTCGCAGAGCTTTTAGAGTCCAGTTTATGTGGTTAAAAATAATAAAAAAATAATCTAGAGTATTTTTTAACGTTTGATTTAGAGTTATCAAATCACGTTTTCCAAAAATAGATAATGAAACTTTTTTATTTTTGTGTTATTTTTTTGAGAGAGAAACCATTGAAACGGTTTTTTGGTTATATTAGAATGGTTTTGTGTCAAAATTTAAAAATGCATAATGAAATTTTTTTTCTTTTCTATCAGCTTTTTGGAGAGAAAAATTATCTGAACGATTTTTTTGGTTCCGTCAAAACGATTTTGCGTAAGAATTTATTAAAGCCGTTAAAAAAAAATTTGGGATTTATGAAAATGTTATTGGGGTTTGTGGAATGTTATTAGGATTTATAAAAAAAATTTATTAAGGTTTGTAAAAATTTGTTAGGATATATAAATATATATAAAAATCTATAGAAATTTGTGAAATACGAAAAATGTAAAATGTATCAAAGAATTTTAAAAATTTTTAGAAATTTTCAATATTTTTTATCACTTTTTAGAGTGTCAAACAGACCTTTGCTTGCTTTTGAACGAGGAACGTACAAATGTGAGCTTCCTCGACGTTAAACGGGAGGCTGTCCTTCATAATGGAAACAAATATCCACGTAGAAATTTTAGCTTCCTCGATTGAAACTGAGAACTGTCTGAAACTGTGTCTGGATGGTCGAAAAAAACAAAAAATAATGGAAGATATAGTTTAAGTAATTTTTTAATGTTTAATATGTAATTATTAAATCACGTTTTTTAAATATGGATACTAAAACTTTTTTATTTTTTACATCAGATTTTTGAAGAGAGAATCCATTCGAATGTTTTGTTTTGGATCTGTTTGAATGATTTCACATTAGAATTTATTGAAAGTCAGTTAAAAAAAATTTCAAAATTGTAAAGATGTTGTTGGGTTTTGTGAAAAATATTATTGGGATTAGCAAAATATATATTGGGGTTCGTAAAATTTTGTTAAAATACGTAAATATATATAAAATTTATGAATTACGAGTAAAGTCAAATACTTTAGAGAATTTTAATGGTTTTAGAAGTTTTCAATTATTTTTCTACCTTTTCAGTATGTCAGCATGTCCTAATTAAAATTGAATTGTTTATAATGAAAATAAATTTAACTAAAAAAATTAAATTTATTTTTATTATTAATGAGGTAATTCTTGACCGATAAAGGATATCCGACTGAGTGTGGTTATGGCTCAAACCGGCTGAATGATAAAGGATCAGTCAGGCCCGAGTGATTATATGCTTGGAAGCAGATAAAGTAACCTATGTCATAGATCATGTATATAATCACCTCCTAACATATTCTGAGATATGCGCTTGTAAAGGTACTGATTGTCCCTTAATGATTTGGCTAACCAATTGGGAAATCAATCTCAAGATCTACAATACACGTGTCACATCAAATTGGATATGAAAACATGATTGCATGTTACCCACGCATATCAGTCCCACGTAAGACTCTCTACTTTTATATATATTGTTATTCTACAATAGCTCAGGTGCATACACTCGAGTACTCACTGAAACTCTATCAAATTACTTTCTTAACTCTATAGTTGACTTAAGTATCGAAGATTCTTTTGTAGGTAGCACACCGGTATACTTAGCTTCATTCCAAGCTACAAATTGAACCATTTTGAAAGAGACGAATTTATTGAGTCATTAATTATAAATCATTTAATTTTAATCCATCCGCTCCCAAGTTCCAAGTCATGTGGCTGACATCTCTCAGGTCCCTTACTCCATATTTCAAGCGTAGTTTTCATGTAGGATCTGATCAGATGTTAAGCTCAATTAATTAAGAAAAAATATGGTCAAGCTAGGCTAGCTAGCCTCTTGCTTATTCAATGTGCATGTAAGACTACTAATTTGAGAGAGAGAGGAATTTCCGCTGCCTTATCGAATGATCGGAAAACTTGCAATGAACCAATATTTTATTTTAATTTTTTTGGTTATTTTCTAATTATTTATTTAATTTAGTGATGCAAAGTTGACTAATTTGGAAAATTTTAAGGCATTATTTAAATGCCCAAATTGAGTGAACACAAGGATTGCGTGGAGGTTTTGATTTTGTATTATTTTGGATAACACTAATTAAAATGGGGGATTAAACGGTTTTATTTATTTAATTAGGAGATATGTTAATTAATAGAATCCTAAGTAGGGTTAAATTTTAATAAATTATATAGTATACACTATTATAGCTTTCTAGCTTCCCCAATTGTCGGTCTAGTTCGCGCACGAGTTCAGTCCGACATTAAATCAGCCACTGGTTTGTGGAAAGTTCCGGACGTGACGACTATTTCCAAAACTAAGATGGCTGCATATTTGTGGTTAATTTCACATATCCTATGTGATATTAGTTCTAGGCATCTAATTTATAAGTTTTAAAAATAGGTGGAGAGATGTCATGTGGTTTAGATTTGTGTACACTACCATCCCGTATTGTTAAATTGTTTTTAATAAATAACTAGTATCAATAATGAAGCCAAGATTCTGAGTTTGGAAAAATCACGAAAAAATTATAATTAATATTATAAATTATATGTAGTAAATAAAACACTAATTAATATATATATATATATATAGATAATACAATTAGTTGGATTTTTTTAATTTTAAATTATATAAAACAATTAAAAAATAATTAAATTTTAAGTTGATGTATAATTTAAATTTTTTTAACCAAAAAACTTGTATGTACTAATAATGGTTTTTCTTTACCAAAATCAATTACTGTTTAAAATTTTAAGGAAATTGAACTATACTATAAATTTTTTACTCAAAAATTTACTTGTGTAAGTAACATTTTACAAAATGGGAGGCCATGCTTGTTATAATATTTATTGTTTTCAAAAAATTTCATTCATAAAAAACCCATCATAATTATAATTGAAACTTAAATTCATAGATTTCTATATGATCATAACGGGAGCTTAAATTTTATGATTCACACATCATAAAATATTAGTTTGGGAACTTACCTTGATCCTTGACGAGATTTACTTGAGAGTGTAGAAAATCCCCTAAATTTCTATTCTTTTACCTTTCAATTCTCTTTTTTTGTTTCCTTAGTGATGGTAGAGATTAGAAGGAACTTCATGGCCAAGAATAGGACTAAAAAATAAAAGAACGGTTATTAAGTGATTTTTTGAGAAACCACTCCTAAAACTGCCACATCCATCATGTTGCAATTAACTCTTGCGTTCATAATTATTTACTTATTAAACCAATCAAAGTAAGTAACATGTCTTTCACATGAGACATTTAATCTAACATTCTCCCACTTGACTCATGTGACATTACCATCTTCATAAATTAATAAGTCAATTAAAAATAATGCGCATTTATATATATAAAAAAAATTATTTTGTATTGGATACATCATTCATCATAATCAAGGATTAGAACTAATGCGAGTCATGGCGATTGTATGTTATTTAACCAACTTAGTCCCTTCCATGTACTACAAAGTTAGTCTTCTCCTTAACATGATCAATAAATGGAAAATATATAATTGGTCCCATGACAATGTCTATTCAAGACAAAATCTGTTATCATCATTCCATTCAATTAAGTATACACATTCGAAAAAAAGAACAGATAAATCAAAAACAAATTCATTAATGAGCTCAGAATGTCAATTATAATAAAAAAAATAAATGTCATCATAATGTGCAATAATGCCCAGTTAACAATAATGCCCATACTTTCAGTATGTCCAATAAATGTCTTAGGCGGCAACCCTTTTGTCAAAGGGTCAGCAATCATAAAGTTAGTGCTAATATGTTCAATTGAGACTCTATGTTTATGAACCTCTTCTTTAATGGCAAAGTTTTCAATTCCATGCATTTAGCACCCTTAGAATATTTGTCGTTTCTAAAAAAGAAAACAGATGCAAAATTATCACAATAGATTTTCAGTGGCCTAGCAATACTGTCGACTATTCCAAGTCCTAAAATAAAGTTTTGCAACCATTTAGCTAGAACCATGGCCTCAAAGCATGCCACAAATTCAGTTTCCATGGTGGATGTAACAATGATTAACTACTTCGCACTCTTCCATGACATAGCTCCTCCGGCTAAAAGATATACATAGCCAAATGTGGATTTTCTTGTATCCACACAACCAGCAAAATCTGAATCTGAATATTCAACCACTTCAAGATTATCAGACCTCCTATAAGTAAGCATGCGATCTTTTGTCCTTTGCAAATATCTTAAGACTTTCTTTGCAGCTTTCCAATGATCTAATCCTGGGTTAATTTAGTATCTACTAAGCATATCAACTGCAAAGCTAATGTTTGGCCTTGTACATGTTTGAGCATATATCAAACTCCCAACAACATATGCATAAGGAATTCCTTCCATCTATTTCCGTTCCATATCATTCTTTGGACATTGCATGAGACTATATTTGTCTCTTTTTTGAATTGGAACTGGAGATGCTGAGCATTTATCCATTCTGAAACTTTATTAATATATGCTTTTTGAGACAAACCCAACAGTCCTTGGGATCTATCCCGGAATATTTCTATTACAATCACATAGTTTGCCTCTCCCATATCTTTCATTTGAAAGTTTTTAGAGAGAAACTTCTTGGTCTCACTTAATAGACCAAGATTATTAGTTACAAGCAAGATGTCATCAACATACAGAATCAGAAAGATAAACTTACTCCCACTGACCTTCAGAGATATACACCGATCAACAGTGTTTTCTTTAAAACCAAAGGAAACAACAATATCATTAAACTTAAGATACCATTGTCAGAAAGCTTGTTTGAGTCTGTATATTGACTTTTTCAGTTTACACACCATATGTTATTTCCCTTCAACTAAAAAACCCATTGGTTGATCCATATACACATTTTCCTCTAAATTCTCATTTAGAAAGGCAGTTTCACATCCATTTGATGTAACTCTAAATCATTATGAGCCACCAGTACCATGATAATTCTGAGAGAATCTTTCTTGGAAACTGATGAGAACGTTTCCTTATAGTCAATGCCATCTTCTTAAGTAAAACCCTTAGCAACAAGTCTAGTCTTGTAATGTTCAAGGTTGCCATGAGAGTAACGCTTAGACTTAAAGACCTATTTACACCCAACTCGCTTGCATCCTTCAGGCAATTCCACAAGATCCCAAACACCATTATGTTCCATGGATTTAAGTTCATCTTTCATTGCATGTAACCATTTATCAGCGTTATCACCATTAATGGCTTGTGAAAATGAAACTGGATCATTATCAATTCCTAAGTTGTCTTCCAACTCTTGTAGATATACCACATAATCATTTGGAATAGCATATCTTCTTCTCTTTGGGATCTTCTTAATGCTATTTCCTGTGGTTCTTCTATTACAGGTTCATTTTGAATTTTAGGAGCATTCGTTTGTTGGTCTTCTTAATGTCATGCGGTTCAATAATTTGAGGAACAACAACTTGATTAGTAGGAACACAACTTGTATTCTAACTTACTTAATCTCCACATTTCGTGAAATTTCACTCCCACTAGTTTCACCATTCTCAATGAACCTAGCATTTCCAGTTTCAACAATTCTTGTACTATGGTTAAGACAATAAAATTTATACCTTTTACATTTTTCTAGATAACCAATGAAATATCCACTAATTGTTTTTGCATCCAGTTCCTTTTCTTGTGGATTAGAAATCCTTATTTCTATCTGGCAACCCCAAACATGTAGGTGCCTTAAACTAGGTTTCCTACCAGTCCACAATTCAAAATGTGTCTTTGGAACTGTCTTACTAGGAACCCTGTTTAACAAATACATGGCAGTCTTTAAGGCATATATCCACAATGATAAGGGTAAAGATACATTACTTAACATACTCCTAACCATGTCCATTAAAGTTCGGTTGCGCCTTTTTGATACACCATTCTGTTTGGGTGTACGTGGCATTGTGTATTGAGCACATATGCCATGCTTTTCTAGGAACTTAGCAAATGGACCAGGGTGTTGTCCAGTTTCATCATACCTTCAGTAATACTCACCACCTCTATCAGACTTAACGATTTTCATCTTTCTATACAATTGTCTTTCAACTTCATTTATATAAATTTCTAGGGCATTCATTGCTTGAGATTTCTCATGCAGTAAATAGACATATCCATAACGTGAATAATCATCAATAAAGGTGATAAAGTAATTTTCTTTACCGAATGAAATAACATCAAAAGGTCCACATATATTAGTGTGTACAATTTCAAGAAGTTGAGTGCTTCTCGTGGCATCTTTCTTTGTGTGTTTCGTTTGCTTTCCCTTAATACAGTCCATACAAATGTTGAGATCAGTAAAATCCAAATCTGGAAGAATTCCATTCTTTACTAATCTATCTAGTCTTTCTTTGGAAATATGACCTAAACGCTTATGCCACAAGTAAGCAAAACGTTCATTCACTAAACCATGTTTAGTGCCAATATTATGATGCAAGGTCATAAGAGTTTCAGCATATAAATTGTTAAGATTCAATTTATATAAACCATCACAAAGTATACCAGATCCAATCATACTAGTATACTTAAACAAGCTAAACCATCCATTACCAAATTTAAGAGTATTCAGTACCATCAAGTTTAGATAAAGAAACCAAATTCCTAGAAATACTAAGTTTATAAAGAGTTTCAAATAAATCTAAATGATGTCCAGTGTCTAGGAGTAAACGGTAAGTCCTGGCTGCTTCCATTGGAACCTTCACTCTATTCCCCATGAAGACGAACTTCTTGTTTGGGCTTATGGTTTGGATTGTAAGGATTCCTTGCATCGTATTAGAAACATGAGTTGTACATCTTGAACAATCTACCAAGTATTATGTGGAACTCAGTTAAATTTGATTCAAAACATACATAAGCATTAAGCTTACTTTTTTTTCGAATCAAGCCTTATGTTGCGGGCAGTCCTTCTGGAAATGTCCAGATTTCCCAAAGAAATGACATTTGTTATTGTTTGCCTTCTTCTGGATCTTATGATGGACTCATTGATCTTTAGTTATCCTTTTCCTTTTCCATATTTCTTATCAATTTTCTTACCAATTCCTTGATGTTTCACATAATAGATGGAATGATTTCCTTAATTCTTAAGTCTCGTTTCCTCCTGAGCCAACATACTGTGTAGTTCATGCACATTCCATTTGTCTTTCATGGTGTTATAGCTCATTTGGAACAGGCCATACTCAGTCGGTAATGAGTTCAGAATGAACTGTACAAGGAAATTCTCATCCACTTCCATTCCAAAAGACTTAAGTCTTGCTGTAATATTTGTCATCTCAATGACATGTTCATGCATAGTTCGAGAACCATCAAATTTCATGGTGGTCAAAGTACCCATTAATGTCCTAGCAAGAGTGTCCTAGCAAGAGACTCAACAGTTTGGGAGCTCTCTTCCACAAAACTTATAAATTCTTTAGTACTTTCAGTTTTGGGAAGAGCCGACTTAATGTTGTTTGCTATGCTCATTCGCATAAACATCAAGCTTAGCCTGTTTGACCTTCCTAAGACTTATAATGAGTTTTTTTCTCCATTGCTGCTTGCATGAGTAATATTAGCAGGCTTTTCAACTTGGAGTGCCAGATCAAGATCCAATATACCAAAGTGAAATTAGACTTGCTCACTTTAGTCCAAAAAATTTAGCCCATTAAATATTGGAACAGACGAAGCATGCGAATGTAAAGATATAGGGATAGAAACTGCAATAAACATATGTCTAACATTAATGCTTTGAGTCATAAAATAACATGTTATAAGATTCCGACAAACGATTATTTTAACAATTAATGTACATCAATGTTCTTCTCTGGGTGATACATCAATGCACACGAAATAATCATAATGATGCCAACAAAATTTAACATTATTAGGTAATGATGCATGCATTAATTAGAAATATCTGCTATCTTTGTATAAAAAAATAAAACTAATAATGCATTTACATTACTAACGATCATATTCATTCATTATAAGAACAACTAATTAACCTTTGGGCAATTCACAAATGCCTTATAAGAATGAATTTCAGTCTACCCATAAACAAACATCATTTATAGCATCAATTTGATGAGTGATTGATGAACAATTTTCATACAATTTGAAACTAAATGAACTTAAAGATTTGATCACTTTGGTGATTAACAAATCTAACATAATATTGTTCCAAATATGATTAATAAAATATAAAATTAAATATTCAATCATCAAAACTGAAACATTTGCTGTCAAAATATAATGTTCATGCTAACAAAAACATTCTATTATTATTATTATTATTATTAACATACATGTACACTTAGACTTTTCATCTAACATTTTATTATTATTATCACTGCCAAACTCAAAGCCATTTCTTTCCAAATTGAGAAAATATTCTATCACCACCAAACGTGGAGTATTATCAAGTCATCATGCCATGGAGAAAAGAAACATGGAGTCTGGCAGTGCATTCATGGTTGCACAATTGCACCCCTTAAATAAAAATTAAAAATTAAAATTGAGCCCCGCATTTTAAATTGACTACTGCAATTTAATTTGGCCAGCATATTTAATAATCGGTTTTGATTCGAACAAAACTTGATCAAAGTAAAATCATGTACAATGCATACATATGGAGTATGAATAATCAATAGAGAATCACAAATTTCACAACCATGCTCTAATATCATGTCATAATTTTTATTGTTTTCTAAAAAATTCATTCATAGAAAACCCATCATAATTATAATTAAAACTTGAATTCATAGATTTTTATGTGATCATGATAGGATCTTAAAATTCATGATTCTTACATCATAAAATATTAGTTTGAGAACTTACCTTGATCCATGACGAGATTGACTTGAGAGTGTAAAAAATCCCCCTAAATTTCTATTCTTTTGCCTTTCAAGTCTCCTTTTTATTTCCTTAGTAATGGTAGAGATTAGAAGGAACTTCGTGGCCAAGGATATGACCAAAAAGTAGGAGAACGGTTATTAAGTGGTTTTTTGAGAAACTACTTCTAAAACTGCCACATCCAACATGTTGCAATTAACCCTTACTTTCATAATTATTTACTTATTAAACCAATCAAAGTAAGTCACATACTTTTCACATGAGACATTTAATCTAACAATGTTCCCCCTAACCCAAGAGCTTTGTCCGTTATTATTATCCAAGTTAATTACATAAAATGACTAGAGGGCTCTTGAAATAAATTATAATATATATATATATATATATATATATATATATATATATAAAATAAAGTTGAGTATGTTATTTTTATTTAATTTTTAAGCGACTTGGACAAAGAAACGGACTCAAAAATCCAATTAGTAGTATTTTATTCAAAATTTTGAAATAACGGAACTATAAACTTAAAATTATAAAAGCATACAAGTCTGTATAAAAGGCTCATTCTACTATTTTTAATTATTTTTTTTATTTATCAAACTACCTTTAACTTTTAAAAGGAAATAAAAAAATAAACCACATAAAAATCTAGATTTTTCAACTTAATTGATTTCATTGAAGCACATGAAAGCGACAAGCGATCAAAACAGGGCTCTTTTCCACTTAATGATTTTTTTTTTTTTTAATATCTTTTTGCGATTTTATGTGAATCTTTTAACATTTGTTTTTCGTTTAATAGGGTTTAAAAAATTAATTTTTTAACTCTATTGTCTTGTAAATTTTTTTATTAAAGCAAATAACATGTCTAAAAATTGTTAAACAAAAAACTAAAATAAAATTTAATGAAAAAAATCATTTAAGAAGGGAAAAAATTTTAAACAGCAAAAAAATTAATTTTCTTTTCTTTTCCAAACACATCCTTACATTTTATTTGGAATTTTATGAGCGAAAATATAAGGGAAAAAAAAGGAAAAAAAATAAGATAAATGATAACGGTGGTATAATTATATGTTCGGGAGTTTTGAAAAAAATATATTAATTTTCCTTCTTTTTTATTGTTAGTTGAGAAAAATAGGAAATAAAGTTTGTTGTTACTTTAATATTATATTTTCTTAAA
>QLOD02000001.1:21338170-21349873 GCA_003260245.2 Sideroxylon spinosum | reverse complement strand
ATGAGAAATGAAAATGTTCATTCTAATAAAACGTGGGAATGATTAATTCAACTTCGAATACGTTTGGAAAATGAGTGCGTGGGAGGGAGTGAAAAAATAAAAGGAAAATATAATTAATATATAATTTGGGTAATTTTTGTATATTTAATCAAGTAAAATTAAATTTTATTGATAATTTTAGTTTTTATTTTCTTACTCTATAAAAATAATTAAAAAATTTTAATTTTTTCATTTTATTTTGAATTCTCATCGATTTCTTTCATTTTTTTTTTCCCTATTTATAAATCCAATTTCCAAACATAAGCTAAGGGAATGATTTATCATTCCTACAATTTCAATCACTAGGGGAATAAAAAGAGTATGAAAAAAAAATGACAGGAAAAAATGTGAAACTAAATAATCTTTATCATTTATCACTGTTGATTTTATAGCTTGCTATACCCATCATCACCACCACTTCTAGGGACAGAGATAGTTATAACAAAATAGGACAATTATCTTCATTCATTGTTTCTTTAAAAAGATATTATACAGATTTTCTAGTATTGTTCTTATTAAAATTCTTTTTTGATCTCATTACTCCAATTTACCATTGTCTCCCACCAACTACTCCACTCATTTTTTTGCATAACAAATTAGCTATGTATAATTTTTTATAAGTTTTTGAAAAATTACATATTTTTTAATATTATCTTAACTAAAATTCTCTTTTGAGCGAATTATCCCAATTTGTTCTCATTTGCTGCCACCCATTAATTTTTCTCTCTCCGCCATTGACCACCCTCTACCATGCATCTCTATTTCTGCCACCACCGCCCCCACCTCTATCTAACCTTCAATAATTTTTTCCTCTTTCATTTAAATTTAATTAACTTAAATATTAAAATAAAAGTAATTATGCTTTTATAGAATTATTTAATTTTATAAGCAAACAAAAGGATTAGAATAGTCATCATTTTCTAACATTATTTAATTTCACAATTAATCAAACAAAAAAAAAATGGGAATCATCATTACATTCAGTTTTCACTTTCATTCTGATTCCATTTTTTACACACCAAACCTAATTTAATGCATCAACGCTACTTAGAAGCCTTAAAAGTTACTTTTAATTTCAATTGTAAATATATTGATGGGATGGTGAGAACCATTATCTTTGCCAATTATTTCTCAGTTAATTGCCTTTCCGATCTAACAGGAAGTTTGACAGAAAGTGGAGGCATATCACATGAACCCAAACACTCAAGAACAAACATTGCTTCAACAACAGAGTTACAAATCCAATTGGGTCACCCATCATAATTGCAGTGGGTACGTAGAAATGCCTTTTCTTTATTGGTAAGATAAGATTTAACCGATGCATGGGCTTCCTACTTGCTAGAATATGAAGCAATGATATCTCACTCGGGATCTAGATGAGCTAGCATCGATCGAATTATTAACCTAGCTAGTCCGACATAAGGTTGGAGGGCAAAATTATTTTATATAGATATATATATATATAGCATTCTATTATTATTGTGGTCCCCTCGCCATATGGCCTTTTTATGTGCCTTGAGATAAAATAAAATAAAATAAAATAAATAAAAATTCCTACGGCATCTTTAGCTGATGTAGCCAGACACTGGGTTTGGGTAACGTCACCTAGAGATGATGACTGTGCCGTGTATTGTATTATTTTTAAATTTATAATTTATGTTGATTTGTGTATATTTATGTTTATATTTAAATATTTTAAAAATTAATAAATATTCAAATAATCGATTTATTTTAAAAGTAATTACCACGCTTACCTCTAGGTAATGACATAAATTGCATCTGGTCATTACTTTTAATGATCTCATTTATTTATTTATTTATTATTAATGTATGTGAGAGCATATTGGTTTTATACTTTTATCATGTGGTCCATTTTTGTGGTTAGGCAACATTAATTCCAAAATAATTATTCAACCACGAATGTTATGACATGAAAAGTGAAAAATGTTCGAACATCTGCCTTGGTGGGTTTAAATCTTAATATGCATTTATATTTATTTATGTATATATTTTGCAAAGGAGAAAAAATGATTTCATTGATGTTGAAGAAACTGCATGCCAACAACATGGATGCATGAAGAGAAATTTTGACACCAGAAGCGTGTCACCTCAACTGCAAGGACACTAAAAGGGCCCGTTTGGTTGCACCAAAAAGATAGGATTTAAAAAAAAAATTTAATAATTTTTAATAATCAAAATTTTTGGTTGGTTTGGTAAAAATTTAAAATATTTAGAAATTTTTAATGACTTTTGGTTGTATGGTAAACAATTAGAGAAATTTTCAACAATTGTTTTTGTAATTTTTGCTTATTTAATAAAAAGTTGAAGAAATTTTTATTAACTTTTAATGGTTTTGCCAAACATAAAAAAAAAAGTTCAAAAATTCTCACTTTTTGACAACCAAACGGGCCTTAGACTTGTAAGTATACATATGTCTAAATAGGGTCATTCTTTAACTAGTTCGAGTCTATATGTATTCTATACATTGTGCTTTGGCTTTCTATTAGACTAAGAAAGTTTATTTAGAGGAAAAAATGAAAAACCCTGATACAACTCAAATAAGGGCTAGCTTTCTCTCATTAATGATATTATTATCTCTGTGACTAAAAAACGAAAAGAAAATAGAAAGTGACCCAAGATGAAGTGAAAATAAAGCAAATAAATTTGGGCCATGAGGGAAGTTAACGAGTTTGGGCCTCCATTATACCAGAATTGCTCGATATGAGTAATCATTCTGAAGCCATATTGTGGTGGGTACGTTGAATGATATCTTAATTTACTTTTTCGTAAGATATTTGTGTGTGTGTGTAAGTGCCCTTCCCCATCTCCACTCAACTGCATTGCTTAACTTCCCGCAAAAATTATCAGTTGGGTAATATATCTTTCATGGCATCTGCCTTCATGTGAGAAGTAATGTATAGCATAGAGATCATTACTTTGGTGACACTCACTTTAATTTGGCAGGCATTCCTTTTTCTTCTCTAACGTTGTGGGCCATCTTTAGATTCCGAAGGAAAGTTGACTCGACAAACGCTCGTGCCCATGTTTAATACCAAATTAGGGTGTGGTTGGATTGGCAAAATAATTAGTAAAAATTGATAAAAATTGAAATTTCGTAATTTGTACGGTGAAAGAAAAATAGAGATTTTTTAAAATTTTGGGTGAAATTTAATACTCCAAACGAAGCCTTAATTTGTGTGGAATTTATGCTTAGTTTTGCCCTAATTTGAAATCTTATCTCCTAAGAAGTACATGCTTAAATATGAGATACCAACAGAAGTATTTGTATACTAAAATGAAAATTTAGAAAAAATAAAAATAGATAAGAACGCAAATAAAATTATAATATAAAATATATATAATTTTGATATATTTTTATTTGTTAGAAAATTATATAATAGTGCTAGATGCATCAATCAGTCAAGTAAACCGATCACAAAACAGTAAAGAGAAGGAACAGTATTAAACAAGAAAACCCACACGGAGATATAAGCGTTGGTTACAAAAACTCAACCTCTCGATAGACCGACTCCTCAACTCTATACTATTGATTTTTGTTCGAATCCTTAATTTACCAACTCCTTTCGTGAAAGGCCTTCGACTTCTCGAAGGCGTGACACCGAATCCTTGTCAACTCTTGCTGAATCCTTAGCCTGCTAAATTCTCAAAGCTCAAAGACCTAAACTCCTTCAAATCATACACACGAACAAATGGCTAAGTGTTTAAGAGAACTCTTGACATATTTAGGACAAACTCTAATGGTTATTCACTCTAATGTAGACCTTAGAAGCGTCCATAGACTCAAGCAGAATGAATTGGAACGCGTAGTTTTTATAAATCTGCTAGAAGCTTATAATCACGTAACTCGTCGAAAAAGACTTCTCGCAGCCATCCACGAGTATCCAACAACTCAAAACAAGGATCCTGTGTGGTTAAATCATTCCTAGCATGCTCTCGGTATCTATCAGCAGCTCAAAGAGAGCATTCCACGGCTTCTTGCAAGCATCCCACGGATATCCTGCAAAGTACAATTCGACGCTTATTCTGATTGGCTCTTCAACTTTAATATCTTGAGGCTTCTACAAGTTTACCTAACTCGTGACTCTGGTGTCTTAGCCAACACCTAAATTTGCAAGTTACGAGACACTATTTTAATATGGTTTTACCTATTTATAATTATGTCCCTAACAATCTACCCTTTTAACAATTTCGTTTCAAAACTCAACAAAACACTTTATAAAAATCGTTCAAAAATTACAAAAAAAAATGACGTAAGACATTGCTAATCCTCAGGACATAAGAATGTCTAGTTTCTTTGAATTTACCTATAAATAGTGTTGCACACTCAAAAAAAAAAGTCATCACGACCCTACACTGGAACAAGTTTTTTTTTTTTTAAATTAGTTGAACAACTCTACATCGGAACAAGTGTTAGGGAAATTATTTTTTACGAACTTGTATCATGGGGATTAACTAGAAAAATATTTTCTATTACTTTAGATAATGCTTCATATAATAATATTTGTTTTAATTACTTAAATGTGTTGTCTTCAGGGGGTGTTTTATTTCAAGGGTGTTGTTGTGCCCATATACTTAATGTAATTATAAAAGAAGGATTGGATGTTTTAAATTTCTCTATTGATAAATAAAACAAACTGTACTTTCTATTATGAATTCTCCAAAAAGAGTTCATATATTTAAGAATATATGTAGTTAAAAGGTTTAAAACCTAGGAAATTGCCTATTAAAATTAATATAAGATGGAACTTAACTTATATTATGTTGAAAGCGGCTATTAAATATCAAAGAGTAATTAATTTATTATTTTAAATAATCAAGCTATTGGTTTAGAAATTGTTTTGGACATTGATTGGGCCAATGTAATTTTTCATAAAGATTTCTACACATGTTTTTAATGTTGTAACTAAAATCTTTTGTAGAGTTTATTCTCCTACCTCTTTCACAGCTCTTTGTCAATTGGCTACTATTGATGATGTTTTCAAAAAAATATATTATCAACCCTATTATAGTACTATGGTTATTAGAATGATGGAAAAATTTAATAAATATTTTAGGCTTCCTACATATTTTGGTCAACAATTATTTTAGACCCTAGATATAAAGAAGATAATCTTCTTGTATTCTTAGAACTGCTATATGGTCCTAAAAGTGCCAATGGGAAATTGAATAATATTAAAGAGCAATTAAAACTTATAATGAGTCGGTATGATACTAAACGTACACATGCCTAACCGACAACCACCACAATGGAATCCTCTCATCTTGATTTTGGGAGCCTTTACCTTGGAATATAGCGAGTAATCGATGAATGGATTCATCAACAAGTGATAGCTCAATTTCATCTGATCTGTGACATTATTTGGGTGCATCTCCGGTACAAATAATGACTTCAATCTTTTAGACTAATAGAAAAGACAACAATCTAAGTTTCCAGTCATTCAACTTTTACCCACAATATCCTCACATTTTCAATTTTTACTGTAGCATCCGAACATGTATTCAGCTCAAAGTGGACGTATCATTAGTAACCACATGATCGAGTGGCCCGAAATACAATAGAGACCTTAATATATTTGCGAGATTGATATCTCGCCGAAAAAAGAAATTGACAACCCAAAGAAAAAGCGAAACTTGCTCTTGGCTGTGAAGCAATATATTTACTTGAAGTATAAGAACCTAATAATGTTGAATGAGAATGATGTATAGATAGAGTAATGTTTACATATGATAGTTAGGCTTATAGGTGCTAACCTAGTTAGAATGTATAAGATCTGAAGTGATGCACTTATTCACTTACTCTATCTTTTTTTTTTTTTTATTTACACATCTATATTTATAAATATATAATGCAAATTTAATTATTTGATTTTTAATAAATTTAATTTTTATGAATAAATATTTTAATGTGTTTGTATGAATTTTATTTATATTTTCTTTAATCTATAAAAAGTAATAAAAATATTAAAAAACATTTCTAGGTCAGTTGGGGTAGGTCAAGGCGAGAATTGGTGATCTTAGCCCGACCCGACTAGACTCGAAGAGAGGAAGGGGTAGCATGGGCGGGCCAATAATGGGTTAGCTTAGCCACAGGTCTAAAGACTTGTCAGACCTAGCCCAACCTTTTTACACTCTAAAGACTTGTCAGACCTAGCCCAACCTTTTTACACCACTAAGTTATCACTAGTTGATGATAAAATAGGGCATATTCCTAAGACCGAATTAAGGAATCAGTATGGCCACTATGATTTTCTTGTTATATCAATTTGGGTGATGAATAGTCCAACCATATTTATGAATTTGATGAACAGAGTCGTTAGTGCCTACTTGGATCAGTTTGTAATTGTCTTCATTGATGATTCTTTAATATTCTCGATCGAAGTACGAGTACATTGACTATTTATATATTATGTTGCAGACTTTAAGGGATCATTAATTATATGCTAAGTTGACTAAGTATAAGTTTTGTTTCTGAGGCGAGATTCCCCAGGCAAATTTTTATCGATAAGGATATTGCTATAAATTCATCCAAGACCGAGATAGTGTTGGAGCTACGGAGTTTCCTGGGCCTAAAACCTTACTACTAATGGTTTGTGTTAGATTTTTTAAGATTAGCTGGACCTTTGACATGACTGACTTGAAAGGACATTTAGTTTGTTTGGGACAAGGCTTACAAGAGATCATTCTATGAGCTAACGACAAGGTTGACATTTACTCAGTGTTAACAATCTCAAAGAAAGGATTAGAGTATTTTGTAAATTGTGATACTTCATGTGAGGGTTTGGCTTGTGTTCTCATGTAGTGTGGTGAGATTTTTGCTTATAGGTCTTGTTAGTAAAAAAAAACTCACGAGCACAATTATCCAGTGCATAATTTGGACACGAAACATCATACAGAATATCCACCTCATTTGTGTGTGAGTATGATGAGATGATGATAGTGGCATAAATGGTTAATGAAATTATAATGAGATACTGGTACAATGTTGGTATGGATATATGTGAATAATCAATTTACTTTTGTTAAATGTTGCACAATAGTAACATGTGAGGGCATGTTATTGCATATTATATCTATTTACATGCGTATCATAGGCACACATGAATTTAATGCTCACATTCCTACAGATTTTATTGCAAGTGTTGAGTTTGAAGCATAGATGGGCCCAACTATGACTTGGTGCATTTTCTAGATGGTACAGTTTGATTCTTTAAGTAAATGTATTATTTTGTATCAAACATATATCTTTGATTATTCAATAGGGTTATAAATGCCTAATGAGCCAAGATATTATTTTGATTATGTTATTGGGAACACTTTCTATTGTCCAATGACTTATTTATCATTATTTTACTATAGTTTCGTGCAATAGTGGAGGATGTTGGATGATTTGGGTGAGTTTGATTTGCAATTACTAGAGGAACAGATTAGGCAGTGCTATGTAGTTAAATTATTCAGTCGATTTTTCTTAGCCATTTGAATAAGGCCCAAGTTGCAGATATGGAGTCCAAAGCCATTTGGGTTAGAGTATGGGTAATGATGAGATTTTTCAAATTGGGTAGCAAGGACTGATAGTGGACTACGGTTTATGGAAAGACTATTTATGCTTCTTTTTTTTTAGGAGATTATTTTGATGGAGTTTCACAAGTCTTGGTTCATTGTTCATTCCAAAGGTACGAAAATATATCATAACCTACATTATAGTTCTTCTAGTTAGGTATGAAGAAAGATGTTGTTGAGTTTGTGGGTAGGTTTTAAACACACTAATAGGTGAAGATTGAGCACCAGCGGCTGGTCGATTTGTTCCGGCCGTTACCAATGTCCCGATAGAAGTATGAGCATACTATGACGGATTTTGTATTTGGTATTCTTAGGTCACTAAGAGGCTGAGAGGCGTTTCTGGGTGGTCTTGGATAAGTTAATAAAGTTGACTCATTACTTGCGGATTTGGATGACTAATTCTTTAATAGTTTTAGCGCGATTGTATATTGATGAGATTGTTTAATTACATGGTGTTGTTATGGTTAGTTTTAGATAGGGGTTTATGTTCAATTTGCGATTTTGGTAGTCCCCAAGTTACTTTAAGGTTTGAGTTGTGCTTCACCAAAACTTTCATCTTCAAACCGACGGGTAGTGGGAGAGTACTATTCAGATCCTATAGGACATGCCTAGATCTTGTATACAGAAACTAGAGGATCATCTTTCTTTGGAAGAGTTTGCTTAAAAGAACAACTACTAATCAATATACGATAGCGCCTTTTAATGCTTTTTACGACTGGCCATGCAAATCTCATATCTATTAGGCTAAGGCTAGTGAAACTATTGTGATTGGTCCCAATTTTGTTCGAGAGATCACTGAGAAGGCTAGGGCGATTTGTTAGAGGCTTGAGGCAATGCTTAGTCTCCAAAAGAACTATGCCAATAGCAATAGTATGGCCGATCATTGTGGGTACAATGGTAGATGCCCGGGACCAAGTTGCTATTATTTCTTTTCTCGCTTTTGTGTTAAGCATGTCAATTTTTCTAGATGGCTTAAGTGATAATCCACGAAATTAATGATTTATCATCGCCATTGTGATTGACGTGTTGATTATAGATTTTTGTATTCTTACGTGTAGGTTTTGAAATTATTATTATTTATGCATGAGCACTATTTACCTAAAATTTTTTATTTTTAGCCTGGCAATCTATACATTGGCCTTTTAGCTCACTCCTTATTTTAAAAATTTTTCAGGTGAAATGAAAGGATCGTAGTCAATAATTCTAGACTAGTTTGGGATCGCGGTATCATGAGTCCGTGACATCCTTAGGAATATTTAATTGTTTGCTTTGGATTTGAGAATTTAGGTATTATTGAATTATATAAATTTTAAGGCTATTATTGTTGTAGAATAGTTAGTTGACTTTATTTGGAGAATTATACTTGACACAATTATTAAGGATTTTATTTTATTACTACTATAAATGTTAGTAGTTTGGGTTTGTGAAGGCTTGAGTGTGCCATGCACTAAGGCGCTTTGCTTCACAGTCGATCTTATTCTTAATTTGGGATGTGACAAATTGTCCAAATAGGGGTTCGAATGATATTTTACACTTAGAAATTTTTTAGCATTCTTTTCAAGCTTGCTCTTTATTATCTCAATATATGTGCAAACAAGGATTAGTTCGGATAGAAGCTTGAATAGCCTCAATCCTTTTTAGCTTATTCTACCTTCTTGTATTTTCTTTTATTTTGTCTTGCTAGCTTTTCCTCAATTGTATCGTTTGTGTCTTTTAGGGCTTTAAATGCCAAATTTAGTACTTGAAATAGCATAACACCAAGAATATGAGAGAATGAGATATTTAATAGTCAAACAATAGGCAAGTATAAATAAGTAATTGACATATGCTGGAATAATATGTTAATCACAATATTGCATGCCAATCAGTAGGTCATTAGAGTTTATGATGGGGGGATCATGTTTTCTTGAAAGTCTCTTCACAAAAGAACCAATTTCATTTTGTTTGGAGAAGTAAGTTATCCCCACAGTTTATATCATTTTGAGACTCCAAATCAGGTTAGTGAGGTGGTGCATCACATCCCTTTGTCACCACATCTTATTGGGGTACATGAGGTATTCCACATCTTACACGGGTGTGACTAGCTGTGATTGTAGATTTTCACAAGCAGGTTCTATGCTAGAAGACTATTCCTTTGGTATATGTGCTATGGAAGCATCATGGAATTAAGGAGTCTGCTTGGAAGAGGGAGAGCGAGATTAGACGTCATTATCCCCAATTATTCAGTCAATGTATTGTTTTATTTATTTACGTTTATGTTGTGAATGTAACCCTCGAATTTCGAGGCTAAAATTTTTATAGGTGGAGAGTGCAATGACTTGTTACTTTATATATAATGTAATTTAGTGCAATGACTTGTTACTTTATATTTATTGTAACTTATACATTGGTGTATATTTTATCACTTGCCAGACTTTAATTAGTGTTTGTTTAGTCTAATGTGGTTAGAGGTTGGGACTTTAATTAGTGTTTGTTTAATCTAACGTGGTTAAAGGTTGGGTTAGAATTTTACCTTGGTTGAGTTTAGGATTCAGCACTTACATTTTGGGTTATAGCTTAACATGCACATGGAAGTAGGGTTCTTATGTGCACGACTTTGTCGCATGTGCATGAAGTGCTTTTTGTCGTGCACACAGCTATGTATTTTTGTGTTCTTTGCACATGAAATACCTTCTCGTGTGCACACAATTTGCCTAAATCTTTTTTGACTTGCTCCTCCACGTGTGCACGACTGCATAAGCAGCTTTTGAAGTTTGGCTTCCTTAAGAAGCTTGATCACCTCTTTTCTCTTATCTCTTGCTTATCTTAGACTCAAGAAGAGACCAAAGTAAGAGAGTAAGAGTCAGGCCTAGAGTTTGGGTATAAGCAAGTTTTTTCTCTTTGCGTTTTGAGTCTCACACACTGAGATGAGTTTTCTGAGGTTGTGTGGTTGATTGTGTTGTTGTGGAGGCTTGCTAAAGCCAAGCTATTGGTGATCAAGTTCATGATCAAGCTCCAATTGAGTTTGCGTTTAGTGGCCTTATTTCCTTTTCCCCAACTTCTCATTCTTCACATGAGGAGGTAAGGAGTTTTACCATATGTGTTTGGATAGTTTTTGGTGGTCTCTGGCATGTTCACTACTTATTAAAATTTAATAAAAATATTCCACATCAATTTAGTTAATTAAATTAAATTAATAATGTAGTAAATTAATTAAATTAAATTAAATTCATACATTAGTTAGTTTAATTTAGTTTAATTATACTATTTACTAAAAATAATTTTACTTTGACAAAATTTTGAATAAAATAATTCATTTTAATATGATGCAATATAAACTATTAAAATCTATATAACGATATAGCTCATTATTTAATATCGATATAAATATCAAATTATGAGCTAACTTTTAATACAATAATATATAAAAGTTTTTTTTTATGTAAACTTACTTTATAAATTTAAATGTAAGCTATTTGTTTATAAGGTATGAGTAATTATTAGTTAACAAAATATTTATAGTAGAGTAAAACTATATTTTTTATTTACTTTTTAAATTTAAATTTTCATTTATTTTGTAAAAAAACAAATTTAACAAATATATTATTATTATTATTATTATTATTATTATTATTATTATTTTTAAAAATTTATAAATATAAATAGAAACCCTGTTTGGTAACGTTTTTGTTTTCTGTTTTTTTATTTATGTTTTCAAAATTCTGTAAACTAACAACAAAAACATGTTTGTTAAATTTATTTTTGTTTTTTTGTTTCCAAAAAAATGAAAACTTAAACAGAAAAACGAAAATAAAAAAGTGTTTTCACTCTGTTTTCTTTTTCTGTTGCAAACATTTTTATAAATTTCATTATCATATTAAAATATATTACTTTATTCAAATATTTTATTAAACTAAAATTATTATTAATAAATAATATAATTTAATTAAATAAATTTGTAACATATTTATTAGTTATTTTTAATAAATAATTAAATTAAACTAATTATTAAATAAAATTATTTAATAGAAAATATTAATTATTAAATTATTTTTAATAAATTAAAAATTATAATTTAATACAATAATTAATTTAATTTAATTAATA